>CAWUFW010005823.1:600000-937500 GCA_963921515.1 Calotriton arnoldi
GTGACCACTAGCCCTGGAGGGTACCTGTGCATACTCCAGACCAGACACGGACCTTTGCAGGACAACATGTGGCCACTAGCCCTGGAGGGTACCTGTGCATACTCCAGACCCCACACGGACCTTTGCAGGACAACATGTGACCACTATCCCTGGAGGGAACCTGTGCATACTCCAGACCAGACACAGACCTTTGCAGGACAACATGTGACCACTAGCCCTGGAGGGTACCTGTTCATACTCCAGACCCCACACGGACATTTGCAGGACAACATGTGACCACTAGCCCTGGAGTGTACCTGTTCATACTCCAGACCCCACAAGGACCTTTGCAGGACAACATAAATCACTAGCCCTTAAGGGTAGCTGTGCAAACTCCAGACCCCACACGGGCTCAATGCACTTTCAATCCATTACAGGTTACCATGCACACCTAGTTCGCTCAAGGTAGCATGTACAAGTCCAACCCTGCGGGGCACTATGCAAACACAAGCCTTCGCAGAGTATACTGCACACACTGGTCTGGGCGGGATATGCCAAGTGCAGCACACAGTAGCTGTGGCAGGATACCATCAATTCACTAGCTCAGGCAGAGACGCTTGCACACTTTCCACTGCAAGGTATCCAAGTTGCAATGCACACAATAGCCCTTCCTGGTTACCACACCAAATACCGCCCAGTAACCATGAATGTACCAGCTGCAGCAAGATGATACACAAACACCCCCAAAATACCATGCAAACAGCAGTATAACATTCACCAGCCAGGCCCTGACTGGGACCAAGCATGTACCACCTATGGAATGACCAACACCAGAGAATACCATGTGATGGTTATGTGACGGCTACACCTTACAAAGTGCCAGGCAAAGACCACTCCCTTGTAGGCAGCAAGGAAAGAACACACCCAAACAGATTCACATGGAAGGGCTAGCCACTGCAGAATATACCATGTTCGTGTGAGTGTCTGCAAGGTACCAACACATCAGTCTTACAACCTAACCACCCGGAGTACCATGCAAATAAACAGTGACCATGTGTATGCAAACTGCTACAGTGGCGTCCATCAGCCCACATCCATGAGTAAATAATCATTGAGGGAGCTCTTGATCCATCAAAGAAATGTCCACATTCCCCAATATGCCAGCCAAACTCCGATCCGAGTCCAAGACATACCTCCCGTTCCCTGTGTGGCAGTAGGAGTCACGCAACATATTGCACACAAAAGAAAAAAAATGTGGTTCTTTTCATTGCACCCTACAGTGTCCTCAGCTAACTCTATGGGAAACACGTTTTTGTTACCACTATGGACACCTCAGTCCCCAAATGAGTGTTTTTATCTATTTATTTTCGATCTAAATCTTAAGCTTCAATAACTCCCATCGTTAATTTAAACAACACTGGAAGCCGGTGAAGAAGGTGGGATTGAATATGTGCACTCAATGAATGAATATATGAATTAATCAATGCGTGGGTTTTAAAAACGCACACCTCCTCCAAAGTGTGTACCGGCGCTGAAAACTGCAAGTAGAACCAAAAATAAAAATAAAACAAGCAGCAGATTAACGAAAAGAAATCAGCCAAGTTTTCAGTCGGGCGACTGATGTGCACTGCTGCCAGAACAAGAACCAGTATTGCCTGGTTCAGGGGACGGCATGTAAGGGGGTCTGCATTGCAAAGAATGATAGTGCTAGCACAATCATTCAATATGGCTACTGAGTAAGGTGAGCTGGCTACAGGTGCTCTTGCTATGTTAGTAGAAGCAGCGGTCAATTATGCTTCCTAGGCCCTTTATTTCCCTACTACCTACAAAAACATGGCAAATTCTACATCAAACTTGCTGCAATACGTCAAATGGTTGGGCACAGAAATCTCTGCGAGAAACAAGTGAGAGGAGACTAGAAATTCAGCAAGAGGCAAAGAGGAAGATGACAGCTAAGAATTCTGACAGATGTTTCAGTGCAAAGAACATTTAAAAAAGCGTTTGTTTTCCAGGTGTATAGTCCACATGTTGAAGATGTAGTAAAAGATCAGTGTGCAAGGACATCATAATCAGGGCCACTGGAATTATGTGGCAAGGGAGCACCAAATTATGTGGCAGGAAAAAGCAAATAATGCGACAAAGCTGCACATTTTTTATTATAGTATTATTTTATTATTTTGTAAATACTGTAACACGGTCTGGGCAAAGATTTGTCCCATTAATACAAGTTTGACAACCAAACACTTAAATAAGAAACAGAAAGATGACCAGTTAACCTTGGTGTTATAATGCACACGAGCACATATTGGTACGTTTTAGTAACTTTTGATCCATTTGAGTTAGAATTTTTTTTTTGTTAAAATCTTCAGATTATGCAGCAGAAGATGGATTATGTGGCAACTGCGGCAAATCCTTAATTATGCACACAAAAAATGCAGCCAAAGAATTACATAATTCCAGGAATCTTCATCATAATCAAGAATGTTGAATAGTTGTGAATTGAAAGTAGACAACTGAGATGAAGAGAGTAGTGGAGGTGATCACATGTTGAATCAGTGGCGGCCGCTATTTACCAAAGGAGGTTACGAGGGTTTGTAAATTTTAAAAACCACTTGCCTTCAGGCCGGCTGCCCAGCTAGAAGGTATCAAGGTCCTTGTAACAGCAAAGGAGGAATTTACAGGATAAATGGAGAATGTGCTGGTAATGGCCTGCAAACCCAATGGCCACATTTGAGTGTGTGATGACCTTATAGATGAGGGTGGCCAGAGACCCACTTCTCTATATAAATAAGATGCTGGTCATCTTAAATGATGCCATTTTTATAGCACTCTGGACTTACCTAGTGCATACAACCAGCTGAAGCTGCCTGGGTAATCTTAACATCTCTAGTTATTTATCATGTCACATGAAGCCTTCAGCTTCAGATGTTTACATTTGGTGTAAAAAATGATGAATGAAAGAGGATTTCTAGAGCGCACAGCTACCTCGACGGAGGTGTCCCGGCACTAGCGAGATCTCACGTGTGGATCGAGTGGGCCAGCAGTCACTGCCTAAAGAGCTCTGGAATTCTGTTTCTGATTCCGGCAGACGCAGTGGCAGGGAGTTGCATAGTTTAGAGGACTGCACCATGAAAGATCTACCGCCCAGTCGCGCTTTGCAGTATCATGGGACTTTCAGGAGTCGCAGATTGTTGGATCTCAAAACTCGTTTTTGATGGTACAGCTGCAGCCTTTTTTTGGAGGTACTTGGGTCCCAAGCGTCTGGTGGACCTAAATGCAAGGATCAGTGACTTGATACAGGCAGTGTTATTGTGTTAAACAAGCAATGGCAAAGCCAATAGGTCTAGCCTATGTGAACATTATTGGCACAGCAGCATGGATATGCAGAATGACTAAAAATAAAGTTTTTAAAAATGCACTATGATTTAGCCAGCGCTGGGCGCATCATAGCATTTTTTTTTCTAATGGCAGGTGGGGCAAAAAACAGTAGGAGTGAGTGGGGGATTTGCAACACAGACAGTGGGGGATGGCGGGAGTGGGTAAAAAAAACAAGGACAATGGAGGTGGAAGGGGGTAAAAGCAACAGATAATTTGGGTGGGTGGGAAGCAACACGGACAACGGGGTGGGGCGAAAGCAACACAGACAACGAGGGGTGGGAGAGGGCAAAAGCTACACCGACAACATGGGGTGGGAGAAGGTAAAAGCAACACGGACAACAGGGGAGGTGTTAGGGGGTAACAGCAACAGACAGTGGGAGGTGGTAAAGCAACACAGACAGCAGGGGAGGTTGGAGAAGGTAAAAGCAACATGGACAATGTGAGGTGGGAAAAGGTAAAAGCAACATGGACAATGTGAGGTGGGAAAAGGTAAAAGAAACACGGACAAGAGGGGTGGGAAAAGGTAAAGCAACACTGACTGGGGAGATACGAGGGGGTAAAAGCAACATGGACAATGGGAGGCAGGAGGAGGCGAGAACAACACAGACAGAAGGGGAGGTAGTAGAAGGTAAAAGCAACAAGCACCATGGGGGGTGGGAGGGGGAAAAAGCAACATGGACCATGGGGTGGGAGGGAGTAAAAGTACATGGACAATGGGACGGGTGGAAGGTGTTAAAAGTAAAAACGGACCACGGGGTGGAGGGTTAAAAGCAACGCTGACCAAGGATGGGAGGAGGTAAAAGCAACACTGAGCATGGGGTGTGAGAGGGGATTAAAGTAAGACAACGGGTGGTGGGAGGGGATAAAAACGCAACATGGACAACAGAGGTGGGAGGGGGTAAAAACAACACAAAGGTGGATGGCAGTGACTAAAAGCAATATGAACAATTGGGGTTGGGGGAAGCAACACTGACAATAAAGGGTGTGAGGGGAATAAAGCAACACAGGCAACAGGGGGTGGGAGGGGGATAAAGCAACGGGGGTGGGAGGGGGATAAAGCAACGGGGGTGGGAGGGGGATAAAGCAACGGGGGTGGGAGGGGGATAAAGCAACGGGGGTGGGAGGGGGATAAAGCAACGGGGGTGGGAGGGGGATAAAGCAACGGGGGTGGGAGGGGGATAAAGCAACAGGGGTGGGAGGGGGATAAAGCAACAGGGGTGGGAGGGGGATAAAGCAACAGGGGTGGGAGGGGGATAAAGCAACACGGACAACAGAGGGAAGAAGTAACAGACAATGGGGGCAAGCAACGTGGGGGGGGGGGTAAGAAAAAATAAAGTACCTCAATCCCAGCGAGAGCAGAGGAAGTAAAGCTGGCACGTGCTGCCCAATTAGGAGGAAGAAATTAAGAGTGACAATGAAGCCAACAAATGGTAAGCAATGGGCGGGCTCCAAGCCCCTTCTGGTATACAATATCTCTTGCAAGCAAGAGTGCATGTGCTGTCGTAGGCGAGACCTAAAAAGTGTGCCAAGGACAACTGTTCTATGAGATTATGTGGATTATTGGTATGAAAGGAAGAATCATGGCATTTCTAAATAAGTTAAGGAATCTCAACTGTACATTATCCATTACATAAACTCTGAATAAATGTATCCTACAAATTAAATGCTGAATGTAGCGGGGCACTCAAAACTGTATAAACAACCCTGTTAACAACTTTTGCAATATCAGACGCAGAAAAACATGCATCATTATAACAGAATCAGGTACATAGGGCTGTGAAACATCGCTTTGACATGGAAAAATAACGGAAAAGAAATGTGGGGTTTACACCACTCTTACCACCCCAGACTCGCAAATCAAATTACACATTTTACTCAGTTATTAAGGAAGAATTATTTTCATGTTTTCGGAAGCATATAGAAAGTATGCAGCAGGAAGCTTCCACACATCAAGATGCAACAACGACAGAAAGAGTTTTGATGCCAACTGCACATATAGCCAGATTTCTGGTCCTTATGAGTACAAGAGTACAATGGAGAAGCGAACATGAAGATCATGGAAGTTTGGAGACAGACGACCTTTCAAAGAATGTGTAATAAATATTTAAGCTACTGACAAGTTATCTTTTGCCATTACAACTGTATCATTTTCTGTTATTTTTGTCTAAGAATAGGCATGTGTTGTGTCTTCAGATGAGCAACTTCCAGCTGTATCTAGAAGTAGTGGTCTCGAGCAAAGTGGAATTCTAGGAGATGGACATTCTAGAGGGATGGTTGGCCACTTAGGGCTGGTCTCTGGAATGTTGTATTAGGTGTGCATTAGTTGACGAGCGTCTTTAATTTTGATCATTATAAGTTTGACAGTGGAACAGCTTATGAAAGCAAAGAAAGGCAGTGTGTGTGGATGAAACTCCAACACCAGGAGCTATTTATTACTAAGCCCAGTTTAAGAGGTGGCTGCCGGTGCGAGAATGGAGTTGGCAACAAGTGATTCAAGTCCTACAGCTGCAGACTACCGATGAGTGGAGGAGAGCTTTACACAGCAGATGGTCCAGTCATCTTATTAACAGTATGGCTGGAAAAACCCTAACCGCAAACCCCTCTGCACATATCCTGCCTGCCAGCACTTCTGCAAACACCTCCATCAAACCCACATGTCTCTGGAGGCAACATCTTCCTATCCACAAGTCCTAGCTACAAACTTCTCTGCACATGTACTGGCTGCCCAAGCTTCTCCAAAGGCCTTTAGCTCAATGACACCGCTGCACACATTCTACAAGCACACACCTCTTCACAAATGCTACTCTAGCAAACCCTCTACACATATCCTATCCATATACAAATCTGCAGACAACCTGCTTGCTCCCACCACGGTGCACATTTTGCTCAAACACCTCTGGGCACATTGTATCCACACCCCTGACTGCACACGTCCTACCTACACGCACCTCTTTTAAGCCACCATAATCGGAGTACTCTTCATATATACTGCCAACGCCCTGCAACACATATCATTAGAATATACACTCCAGCTTACCAGCAACATCACTCAGACTTCACCTCCCAGGTGTTACTGGCAAGAGATCAAAGTATCTGCCACAGACACCGCTCAACTTAAAGACCCACCCTGCCTCCAACTAGCACACACTCGCTCCAAGCACTGTTTCTTTTTTTTCATACCGCAAATCATCCTACATAAAAATATCAGGTCTGCTTTGTTCTAGGGTTTGTCTGTGCCAGTGCATATGTGAATGTTTCCATGCATCTGACACTGCTGTAACCAGGTGAATGTGCACTTTGAGAGTCTGTGCACCCCTCACAGCTCATCGCCGATGAATGGCCTCTCCAGCTTCTATAATGGGAGACAGTGTACGTCTTTCAAGGGTTGCAGCGTCAGGGGGAACATGTCCACAGTCCACCTAGCACTAAATGCCGATCTAAAGGAGCTCAACACATTGTTCGCATTGGCTCATGCATGGTTAGCTTTTACAGTGAAAATATGCTCCTCACAACTGAGCTCTCTATGTTTTAATTGTCCAGCAAAATTAATCACTTAGACGTTTTTTTTTTTGTTTTTTTTTAACACCAACATTTGGGTAAACGTCATCATTTTTGCAAAAAAAATTTTTTTATATTTTTCTAGAAAATCACAGAAACTTCCTCCTATGTACAAGCAGCAAAATTGTGGAATGTTCTCCCTTCAAAGACCAGAAACGTCCAAGACCACCTGAAATTCAGGAAGAAAGTAAAGACTTGGTTCATCCCAAGGTGATCCAAAAACCACCACACAGAACCACAGGCCATTGTTTGAAGGGAAAATTATTCACAAGAATGAACATTGGAAGACTTGCACTAGCTTTCATCCTGAAAGTGGAATATATAAACTTAAAGATGGTAGATACAAACATGTGAGCAACTATCTCTCTCTGTTACTCAAAGCAAAAGGTGCAACTACAACTCCAGGACCCCATACAAACAGTTTGGCGTACACACACACACACCAACAACACACTTACCACGTAGGCTACTCTCCACTCAAGCATTTTTCTAAATTCATGCACCTGCTTTAGTGCCATATTTCCTACTCCTTTTGCTACACAACACGCAATGATCAACATAGTACAAATCTGGTCCCGAGACACCACCATCATAAGCTGCGTGTCAGACACTCTCCTCACAGAGTGCAGCAGTCCTGCACAAATGCACTTTAGGCTCCTCATCGGGGTTATGAAGCGCAATATAAATGAAAATATAATATTGAAAGTTAATAGAAACTAAGTACATTTTCTAGTCCGTTTATTGCTCAGGGCTCTTACTGTAGCCTCCCAGTTTTGAATGGGCAAAGCTTATATGAATCACAGGTGGGCTGCCATTGGTCTATTTAATGTATTAAGAGTCGTGGGGGTTGGAAAGGTGAACTTGTAATGCAAGTGGTTCCCACCTCTGCCTTCGCCCCTTGACCAAGTGGTGACCATAAACGTTAACCACTTGCTAGGTGGAGGACATTTGGCCTGCCAATATGCTGTGCGTGAATCAAGGTTCCTCCCCAGATTCTGGAGTAGAACAGGGAACGCGGAGCAGGTCTTTTTGAGTCCGCCACGCCGAATTTCTTTAGGGAATGGTACCTCCCCAAATGACTGACACTAGCCTTTGTTCCCTCTCCTGGGGTAGAAGCCTTGCATGGACTGTTGGCTACTTTAAACTTTGTTGACCACCACACGATGGGGGATCCCCTGGTGAATTAATGCAGTTTTCATAGTCCACATGAAAAGTGATGGATTCATCCATTAGTTTTGCATGCCCTTATCCACAGAGTGCAGTCAGTTAAATTAGTGTCCTGTGAAGCCAGCCAAGGTGGCGTCCTCACCACAAGACGGACAACTCTATAAAAGAGGATCTGATGAATGGTAGGTAGCGGATAAATGCATTCCAGGAAGAAGGGTGTAGGTCGGGCAATAAGCAAGAAATTCTGAATGAAGCTCTGTCAGGGTTATCATCTGAACTGCAATAAACCGAACTCAGAGACACACATTAACGAATGCAAGGAAATGCAGAGGAGGATGGAAAGACAAAAGAGGCAAGGCAGACTGAAAGCCTTGATGCATATCGTACAAAAGGAAAAGGTTTAACGGGAAATGGTGTTGCTCAAATAAAAATAAAAATAAGGGGGGGGAGGCATGGACTTTGACTCTCCTTGGCATCCTGCACGAGCTTAGATCCAATGAAAGGCCATTAATAGAGAGAACAGAGCTTCCATGCACTTTAAGCGCCAGTTACACAATAACTGCCATAACCTGCTAAACATTTTTTGTTATAAGATTAATTTAGCTTTACTGTGGCAGTTTAGGCATAAGGGCCCTTGAGTATACTTATTTAAGGTGGAACTGAAAAACGCACATGAGCAAACTAAGGGACCACTATAAACCAAAGCAGTCAATACCCTGCAAAAGTAGCACTTACTGCAAAGTGCTCCAGACTCAATGAGCTACTGACAGTCAGGCACCACCAGTCTGAACTGTTGATGGGGGCGACTCTTGTACACAAAAATAAATAAACAAGCATTGGCATAGCCAATAGGTCTCGCCTTTGGGACTGTATAAGTGTTTAACCATGCAGCACATTATCCTGAGTTGTTGAATTATAGCTTAATTTCTGAATATGTGTAAAGTTATTTCAAGCCGAAATTGGAACATGTGGAAGCTCGTGGCGTTGGGAGCAGTGGCGAGTTGTTTGCAGTGGTGTAGGGGCAGCCAAGAGAAGTTTGCAGAAGTGACTAATGTGTGGAAGCTCACGTCATTGGGAGCAGTGTCGGATAGCTTGCAGTGGTATAGGGGCAGCTAAGGGAAGCAGCAGAGCAAGGAGGGAGGGAGTGAGCACGAGGGGCAGGTAGCCTCGGAGTGTGCTGAGAGAAGCCCCCGAAGAGTCACGCTGAAAAAAAGTGGATATAGTGGCAATAGAAAATCAATTCCAAATGGCATCTGTACAGAAGGGAAATCCAAAAGGAAAGTAACTGACTTTATCACTGCCCAAACGAATATTATTGTCAGAGGACCATTTCAAGAAAAGCGAGGCTAGTAGGGTGCATTCCATGTAAATATCACTTCAAAGTTTATCAATGCATTCTTTGATTCAGGTAATCTCAACTATTGACGTGCTCGGTGTGGCAAGCTACTTTAGCAGGGTACACGTATGGTTACTACACGCAGCAACCCTAGTGTCTAACTTTCATAAAAATGAGACTTTCACCAATAATAAAACTAGCCACACACACTGGTTTGCAATACTGACAAAGTCAATAGGTAAACAGGGAACATGAAGAGCCAAAGAATAAGGGGGGGGGGAAGAGATCGCAACACTCAGTCCTTTTGACATCTCCCGAGATGTAATGCACATCATGAATGACAGGGCAAATACACGAATTCCACCCCAGCTCTTCCAAGCCTTACCCGCCGTTGAAGGTGTATGGGGAGAATCTGTGTTCTACCGGTCCACTGTAGTGATAGTCCGCCATGCGCAGTCTCTCCTCGTGCCGCGGAATTGACAGCATTGTCAACCTTAGCTCACACTGTACTCCGGAGCTGCTTATGTGCCGTTCACAAACTCTTGAACCCTGCACTGGAACTACCGCTTAACCCATTGCTGAGGGCGGCTGGTGTAGTCTCATTCCAAGATGGCGCGGAAGCGGATACCAGGCTGCCAGACTGTGTAAATATGATAAATTGCCGGCAACACTGAGGGGGAAGGGGAGCAACGTGAAGGGGTGGAAGCAACAGGAGGAGGTATGCTAAGCATCCTTGGTTGGAGGGGAAAGCAAAGAGAGGGGGAGTAAAGCAACACAGAGGAGAGAAAGAAACAGAAGGGAGTGCGAAGCAGCACGAGGGCGCAGAAGTGGCAAAGCAACATTAAGGCATGGGAAAGGAACACGGAGATGGAGCAAACGGAGAGAAACCTGGGGAAAACGAACGACAGAACGCAACACAGAAGTGGGAGGAGTACACATACGAAAAACACAGTGGCGGGATAAGCACACAAGGGAAGCACACTTCGAGCTTGTCGGAGGGGGCAGAGGTACATGAGGGAGATAGAAGGGAAAACCAGAGCGATTCTACTACAAGTGACCCTGAATCCAACAGGACACTGAAACAAACAGCCGCAAAAGTGAACGCGACCGCCAGATGGCCCCTGCACGACGGCAAGACAAGCAGTTGAAAAGGGAACAGCTGTTTTCAAGCACTCGTGCTTGTGCTGGCATCCGCCTTGCGGGAGCGAGCAGCGGCGCGCAGGCCATCTGTTTTCAATTAGCGCGCGCGCCGCTGCTCGCTCCCGCAAGGTGGATGCCAGCACAAGCACGAGTGCTTGAAAAGAGCTGACCAATTTCTAAAGGTCATCTCCTAGAGCAGCGCATGCGCGCTGCCTAGGCGAGACCTAATAAATCATGTACTGTATACAGTCACAAATTCAGTGTCTCGCATAGGCAGGGTCCTCTGTACAGAGGTACAAAAGTAAGGGCTATGCGCTATGCATGTGTGAATCTGGCCACATTACTGGCCCATCGGAGAAGCCTACAGAGGATGTGGGTGCCACCTGAACTCCTATTTTCACAACAAATGGTTGTATGGCACGTCTTGGAGAGACACCTGTAGCACCACATGCACCATGCCAAGCCTGTTAACTGTCCATATCCTCCCAAAACTCAATGGCTTAGAACAAAGATAGGGCAGTCTTTTTTTTTAGGGGTCTGGGTAAATAAGTATGGTGGAACCCCTCCCTGCTGGCCATAACCAAACCACCTGCAGTCCCATCTTACCACTCGCCGTTGACTGCGTCACAACTGTTAATATACTGCAGGGGGCATGAAACTGGCAGATTTCTTGAATCTGTTTTTTATCCTTATTGTGACAATTAATGTTAATGGGTTTATGAATTGCTCGATTACCAAACGGTTTCTTGGTGCAGCTCTGAGAGGAATTTGTTGAGCTGAAACTAAAACTGTTGCGTGAAAAGCCGAGTTTAAGACTTTTCTAAAGTAAAGGAATTCCCTAAATTTTTTTAAGTAAAGGGAATACCTCCTCATCAGGCACTTATCTGCCAGGCCCAGTACTTCAGTCTCAAGCAGCAGGCCAGGGACCTGCTGGCATTAGAACAGATTGCCAGATACTGGCAACTGATGAGCACACAACTGATATTAAAACTGAGCGCCCAAAACTTTGGCAGCAGGTCAAAACTGCATGATCGTAAAAGTAGCCATTATAATCAATGGGGTGACCCAAACAAAGTCCTTGGACCTGGGTGTCGATTGATGCAAAAAACAGTGGTCCTGGACCAATCTCTCACGGAAAATTAACTTATTAAACACTAGTCACTCAACAATTCTGAGCATCCAATTATTCAGCTCATGGTTACATGAAACACAGGCGACAAGCACAGTGCTAAGTGGCACCTGGAAAGGCGAGAGTCTGGGCATGCCTGAGCAAATTAGTCGTTGCTGTGGCCCGAACTGATTCTTCAGTCCCTCCCAGTATTGATTACTTGATCCCATTACGTGAAAACCCTGAACTGATTCTTCAGCTTTCACACTGTGAGATTAATTGCGGGAACTCTCGCCTATCACTAATATGAAGCCCTTGGGTGCCACACCGCGATACTGAGGCGGGTAGTCACACCGGGCTCGAATCTTACCCGCAACCCCTTGTGGGTTGCCCCTTATCCAGTTCCCCGTCCTGAGGAAGATCCGCGTGGCTGAGATTGTAGTTTCCCTCTTTTGCCGTCAAGTCGGATCGAAACGTTGACGCCATCCCCCATCGGACCTTGACCTTTATTCTTCCCTGTTGTCCCCCCCAATCACAGGAGATATATCCCTTGATCCTTTGTGAATTATGTGAACAAAGTGTGTATATATTATATTGTGTTTGGCCAGGTCAAGAAGACTGTTCAATTGTTATCAGTCCTACATAGAGTTTTGTAAATATATGCCCCTTGATTTTCTTGGGAATCCTTTTCCCTCTGAATTTCCTTTCAATTCTCTACACCTGAGCACCCTTCTTGCACGTTCCCTTCGGAGCAACCCTTTACCCCCCTTTTCGACCGTTTTGGTCTTTCAATTCATTGTAAATAATAAATACATGCCTTTTTGAAATTATTGCTTGTTGCACATCCTATATTTTTGAATGAAATTGGTTTCATGTAACCATGAGCTGAATAATTGGATGCTCGGAATTGTTGAGTGACTAGTGTTTAATAAGTTAATTTTCCGTGAGAGATTGGTCCAGGACCACTGTTTTTTTATCGTAAAAGTAGGCAGACTCAAATAATGCACACAGACCAAAATAATGCTCAACTATCAGTAAATGAAAGAGCTCCATTGATTGGCTGCACACAAGAATGCCAATGACATTAAAACTAGACCCGGATACTAGTGGCTGGTCTGAATCGCACTTTAAAATGGGGATTTGTTTGGTGAGAGGTACATTTTTGTCTCGCCTAAGATAGTACATGCGCTGCCACTTGCAAGACATTTTGTTAACTAAAAGTGGGCTTGAAGCCTGCCAACTTCTTACAATTATTTGGCTTCATTGTCACTCTTATTTCCTAGCTCCTGATTTCTTAGCACATGGCCAACTCACTTCCTCGGTTTGTTTCTCTCGTCCGTGGAACATGGAGTAAGTACAGATTGCTTTTGCTTGGTTGGAATCCTTCCGCTACTCGCGGTAGGACTGAGGTACCTTTGTTTCTTCTTCCTCAGCTGCTGTCTCTTGTGCCCTGTCCCTCCACCCTCCCCTGTGCTGCTGCTTGCGCCCTCCTGTGTCATTGTTTGCCTGTTGTTGCTTGCTCTATCATCTTTCCTTCCCCATTCCTCCACCCCTGCATCGTTGCTTGCCAGGTGCCACCTCCTGTGTCGTTGCTTTAAGCGTTCTTGTTGCTTCCCGCGTCCACCTACTCCTCCGCATTGTTGGTTGCCTTGGACACCCACCTCCTACCCAGTACCACCGTCGTTGCTTGCCCCGAGACACCCACCACCACACCAGTACCACCGTTGTTGCTTGCCCCGAGACACCCACCAGTACACCAGTACCACCGTTGTTGCTTGCCCTGTACATTCCTGCTCCTCCCATATCCCAGTCATTGTTGCTTGCCCAGTCCCACCTGCACCCCTCCAGATACAATTAAAAAAACATTGACAAAGTCAAAAAGCTCTCGCATACGCCAGAGCTATTTAGCTTTATCAGTGTGTTCATGGCCACGTCCTACAGCAGCGTGGATACTGTGCAGCATGTTTCAAAGTAAAAAAAGATGCTATGACCTTGTCAGTGCTGGCCACGTCCTTGCACCTTTATTTCTACTTTCAGCTGTGCTGTACAGCAGTGCAGCTGCTGTACAACATGGTTAAAAAGAAAAAAAGAACATTGACAAGGCTAATGCATAGGCGAGACCTATTGGGTTTGCCAAAGCTTGTTGGCTGAGTGACACTAGAGAATGCCAGAACTAAAGTTCAATCTCAAGTACTTGCCTCAAATATTCTAGGGCTTCAGATAGAATTGTAAATTAACCCACACCTAAAGTTAAGGATTTTGTTTGGCGGAATTTTAAAGCAAGATACAGGTCGAAATTTTTGTACTGAGCTATTTATGCAGGTTCAGAATTTTGGAATATACTGAGTTTATGTGTCACAAAAAAAGTGTGTTTTAAAACGGAACCAGCAAAGGACAGCTGGTAAATCAACATAATTGTCATCGCTATTTCTAATTTCGGGGTACTATAACGTGTCGGATATTAGATTTCCAACTTATCTTCAAGAAAACGGCTTCTTGCACAAATTTAACATTCCTCACAGCCAACCCGTAAACCAGCCACAATATACTTAAGGGTACCTCTGCAGAGTCACCTTATAACAGGCACAGATCACATAAAATGCAATTAACGACGCAATATACAAGGTAAAATCCTTACGTGCACAGACAGCGGCCCGGAACAAAGCAGTGCTGAGAGGGTAAGGGAACAGGAAATCGAATGCGAAACTAGAGGACTAATGAAATACAGTTTGTAGACCTTAAAAGGGCAGCAAATTCTGAAATATTCCCACACTTCTAGGTGTTGAAGAAAGGTGCCCCGTTCATGTTGCCCTCAAACACAGAGGCCAACTAGTATGCTCGTCAAAACTCTTCTGAGAAACACTTAGCAAAATGTATAATAAGGAAACACGTTTTGATATATTTTCCGCAATTTAAATTAATTGCCTTAAAAAAAGTCAACAAAAAAATACGTAAGTTACACATCTGCAAACTTAAATTAGTCCACGAGAGGGTGGTACAAGGCAGGAAAGTGTTTACAATTTTTCAACAAACTAAATTAAATCAGTCCACTAGAGGGTGGTACAATGCAGAAAAGATTATCCACCGTGGTAACAAATTTTAAACAAACTAATTCCTTGGACACTTGCCATCTACTTATGACTGAAGAGTGGTCGGATGGAATAAGATACGGCCGTTATTGTTAGCCTACTCGAACGGACTGGGGGTTCTCCTTCCAAACTCTTTGGTGTATCCAGTGCTTAGTATGCTCAAAAACGGCACATGCCCAAAAATGTTTAATTAGGAACCACCAGTCACCCTCCTCTACCCAAAGCAGTTTGTATTGAGCGACAGAAACCCGTCTCGTCTGCATTCTCATGTGGATTTGAAAAAATTGCGCCAGACAGTGCATTTTACAATCTAGTTTTCTTTAAATAAATAATTTTAAAAAAGCCTTAGAGTTTACAGTCATTAGAAATACTCTGGCGATGCAATTTGACATGGCGTACCGTATTTCAAATGTATACATATCTCTCTGCACTTTTACTTTCTACTTACTTAGTACCAATGCATTCCTCATTTTTTAGTACGGGTCTCTGAGGGAGAATGAGGTGCCAATCTTAAATATACACAGATCTCAATCTGAGTAGACAGCAGCACCGGAAGCTTAGAAGATCTCGCAGGTAGTACATACTAAAGCTACCTCCAAGGTTACAGACACCATACCGGTTTGGACAGCCAATGTATCTCTAAAGTTACGCACACCTTACAACCTCTAGCATAAGGCGATGATAATGTCAAAATATGATATGAACATCAATGACAAAATATATCTATGTGCCACGACAGTAAAGTAAATAAAGTCTGCATTAAGTTTCACTCAACTCGGTATTTACTATAGTATGGAAAACAACTTTATCACTCATTTTCATTTTGTTTGTAAACTCACCCACTCCCCCCCCCCCAAAAAAAACACCCTAGCCAGCTTTTTACACTAGTGTTTTGTCCCTCCTATCACAGCTTTTCATTTAATAGATGCATGAACCTGGCCCCAAGTACCAGTTAGTCATGTGCATTTGTACCACGTGAAGAGAATGTGCCTCACATGCCTATCAGATGTCGTAGAGATTCTATTGTGTGCTTATAGCGCCCACGAAACACTGGTGGGCGCTACCGGCACAGATTCATCACTGGATGAGGTTGTATATATCCTGAAAAGGCAAAATGAGAGTGCACGTGCAGCGGTGCTTTTAGGACTCTGCCTGCACACACTGCACCCGAAGCTCAGAGGGGATGCTTGTAGATTCCAGAGTTGGGTAGCCTCCTGGAGAATGCAATAGTGCACAGTAGGAACCTATGTTGTGTTACAGACACGTCACATATCTGGAGAGTGACTTGCATGATGTGCGCATTAAATGAGCCTCTCCGGGCAGCAGAGTTCACAAATCATGGGCAGCAAGTACCAGCTCGTACTTCCGGGTGGAGCTTCTCTAATAGGACGAGAGGCAACATCCTACGATTCAAATCAAAGGGTCGGGAGGCATTAGTCATTAATTTATTACGGTACCCATTTTACGTAAAGCACTAACTTGTACAGTGCCGGCTTTTGGCCTGGGCGAACTGTGCCCAGGGCGCCAATCTTCAGAGGGGCGCACGGAGCTGCGTGCATTAAGGTTATGCAAACAGTAGCGACCCTCTTATCTTGGTCCAGCCTGGTCACTGTCCCTGCGTGCTCGCTTCTGTCTGATCCACCAGTTTAAACTGATTTTAGTCCTTCATTATCATATCGAACAGGATGTTTTTGACACCCCATTAGCCCCCTTCCTTGCACTCCCTTCCCCTCTCATCCCCGAGGCAGGTAGGCTGTGGGCGATTTAGGTGAGCTGGGGGATGTTTGTGTTCAGGGGCCTTTCACTGCTTAGCCAGGGACTAAATGCACCCTCTGGGTCTGTACTGTAACCTTTATAGACCTTCCAGCCTCCCGGGCCAGTAGGAAGGGAAAGTGCAACAATTCAGTAGTTTTACAATTCTGCCTTCATACTAGACTTGCATGTGCGCTTCTGAACAGATAAATGGTCCTTTTTGCCATACGCTATCATTAAAAATGTACTTTTCTCTTCCCAAGGATGCTTGGATGTTTTTCTCTTTCAAGATATATATTCATACAGTGCAGGTCCGTTTTACCGTATAAAAGAGGTGAATGTACTTAAGAAACATCCACTTAACTATAGCCTACATCAGAAATTCAACACTAGCTATAAATAGGTAGGTGCCCAATAACTAGCTGCAGAACACCACGGAATTAAATTGGTTTTGTGCTGTAGAAAAGCATGGACATTTTTAGCGCAGTGTAAGGGAAAATTTCCCTGTCGTTTCAGGGCTTTTTCTTGAATTAAATGCATTTTAATTTGCCAAAATTTTAGTCAATGTTTACATAATTTAGTGGTAATCTTGTTATTCAGATTTCTTTTTCTTGTCCCAGTTATTACACACATTGAGGGGCGACCACCCTGTCAAACAGGCAACCCCCACTGCTTAGGCTAAAGCTTATTTACATTTCATGTAGCCCCTCCCTCAAGTAAGAGGGGCCACCAAGGTCCCTCCCATACCACCTCTTGTCAACTGCTGGCAAAGACACAAGACAACCTAGAGATGGAGAAAGGGTTCTAGGGACAGAGACACAAAAGGTTAACCAGAGTAAGATGTGACTGGTCAGGAATCCAAGCATCATTTCCCCGTCTCAGCCCTGTCGTACACTCTTGATGTGCCTTAGCTGCATGTATATGCACACTCTACAAACGTGCTGATTATATGGTGGTGATAACAGAAGTCTGAAGTCAGTGGATTCAGTTTATCCAACCCACAGGTGCTGCATCTACAACTGATCGTAGGAGATGAACGGTGATGGAGTCGTCCATGAGGCTGCTTCACATATTTCTGTTAGAACTCCTTGCCTACCCGGCCTCCGCCCAGGATAACCTTGTAGGCTGGACCAACGCCTATGAAAAGTTCACTCAAGATGCTCAGGGTGCTGTCAGTTGTCTGGACCCCCCCCCCCCTACTAGAGGGACCAAAATAGACAAACAAATCACAAGAGCAGATCTGTCATATCGGAGAAAATATTGCACTAAAGATCTACCCACGTTTACTACTGCCCTGAGAGAGACTGGTCAGGCAAACAAACTGGCAACACAGTTTTCTACGAAGCTAGTTAAAAGCGATGAATCCACTTTTGCCAGAAACCTGTTCCATGCCAGAGTTAAGGCTTGCCTGGAAAGACACTGAGGTAAGAAGCAGTTGATATATGGGAACACAGTTCCAGCAGTCTGCGGGCTGATGTAATGCTACATAAAGTGAATGCCTCATATCTGATATTACAAAGGAATATCCTGCAATGTTTAAATAGCAACCCCTACAGAGTGGCCACGGTAAGAGAAAGGTCCCTAGAGGGAAATAGGGGGCTACACAGAGCACGGGCTGCATACAAATAGGAATGGCCAACCAGTGGACACTATATGTGGTGGGAAAATGTCCAATCTCTAATCCCTGTTCTAGGAACTCGAGAACTTTGGTGGAGTCACAGTACCGAAGTCAGAGCTACCACGACCACACCAAGACTAAAAGGATGCCCAGTGATGATTAAAGGCCATCCTAAAAGTCTGAAACACATTTCAGTCTTTGATAAATATGTACACTAAAGGTTTATTCCCAAATTTTTAATGGAAACAAATGCAAGCACCAATACACTGGCAGTAATACTAGAAGGTGGTTCCTACACCTCCTTGGCAAAATAGGTAACATCCCCTCTCTTTCTTATGCATAAAAGGAGATGAAACCAGAATATTCACTCACCTTGGCTCAGTAGTATCTTATTAGCATACTACACTTCCAGGCCAATTTCAACCACCATGGGATATTTCGAGGAATGAATGGGACAACTGTAAACCATACCATGGACATATAAGGGAATCCACACTAAGATAGAACACCTTTGGAAATGAAGGTGGGTTAATTCACCGCCATGAGTCTCTGCTGAAGAGATCAGTATTTTCCATACCCCAGAACGTTACTAACATGCCTGATAAACTAACTCCGCAATATGTGCTTTCAACAGGAGAATTCGCCATTTCAATCAGGGAATTTCTTATATTAGATTTCAATTCCTGTGAAGAAATATCAATACCCAACTAAAGTTTACAATAGTCTCCTATCTATGCTCGGAGTGCCCATTTCCACACTGACTGTACAGTTGAACTTCCCTCCTCAGACTGGCCCTCTGAATATAGCTTTGTATTTGGATACCTGCCTCTCCCAGATCTCTCTGTACAAATACATACTTCTGTCGTGTAGACATTTATTTTGACAGTTTTCTAGGCCCCATACTGAAAATTAAATCATGAAATGCCTGCTTATTCTGGTTTTATTTTCTCCATGTCTGTCCTATATCAATGTGCTTGATCCATGTTTCATTGTTTGCAAAGGTAATGTTTAGATAAGTGAAGCTACACAGAATCCACTTTGCTATCTAAAAAATAATGGACTATGCGCATGCCCTGACGAAGCAAATTACCCTTCATTTTCTCAAATTTGGTTTAGATCATAATCTCGAAAATGGGTGCACATGAATTAGCCTCTTTTTAATATCACACATCATACATCCCTTTTGTTAAATCAAAACCGCCATATACTAGGGATCCCATACGGAACAGCAGCCTGTTTAATTGATTTTTTTATGGTAAGCTACCCTTTTTTCCCCTTCTTCCCATTACTCAAAATCATACCCGGTATCATGACTAGGAAGCCAAAAGGCAGCAAGACCCCATACCCCAGGTACTGCCCATTTCTGTCACTAAAGCAGTTTTGTTTAGAATTTATATGAAGATATTTGAATGTTAATCATTGTTAATGTAATTTTGAAGGAAAAAAACTTGAATAAAGAATTGAGATACAAAAAAATAAGGTATTACTGTCAACAACAGAAATTAGTCATAAAAGCTTTCTCGGAATTCTAAAGAATTTGCAGTGTCTTTTTTTTCCATAACATTTGTTGCAAGATTTACATGTCAAATCTTTTGATGGCTTGGCTTGTACTTTGGCTCTTAGAGCCAAGCCAGACCACTGGCTCGACTCCCTTACAAATATGGCGGCTTGACCACCTCCACCTCTACATATACTTCCTCAACCAACCAATCCCTTCAGGGACACGGACCGGGGCAGTAGGGCTCTGTGCCTGGAAAGGCGTTGATTGGGCGCGCCCCTCGCTAGCGGTTTGAAGATTAATGATTGCTCACCGCGTTGTGGGGACATTAACAATAATGAAGCGCCTCAGCAGTACCTCAACTCGCAGATAAGGCAGCATGATTGCCGATCATAAATATTGATCGGCCGCAGTCCCAGCACGTGCGCACAGGAAGCAGCCCGGGGTGGGAGGGGTGGCGGGAAAGAAGGCCTGGTCTGTCTCAGTCACCAACGGCCGACGTTACTGATTAACACATCAGAGGCCTAGGTGGCGGTTTAAGTACACACGGTGCAGGTCACGGCGATTGGGCAGGTTCCAAGGGCGGGAAATGGAGCTGGACGTAAAGCCCGGATTTCGTCCTTAAGAGGAGCTGCTATGTTCCACTTACACGTCACTCACGGCGGCCCACGGCACTAACAAAAACTCCAACCCGAGGCGGGCAGGACCCGTCTTAGCCCCCTGTCGAGGGTAAAAGGACTAAAGTGAGATACGAAGCTATGCAAACGAGAAGCACAAATCGTAATGCAAAAATGCATGCTCCAAAGTTGGCCACTCGTGGTTCTTGCTTTAAGAAGACTCGTGCATCAGAACACACAAACACGGCTGTCTGTGCCTCCGTTTGCAGTTCACAGCCATGGTGTACAGAATGGTCAACTGTACACCCCTGTGCATATACAAAGCAACATTTCTGCAGTATGTATTTTTTACGATGCCTTGCGCTGGAGTCATTTAATTGCACAAATACCAACGCTTTCCTTGAGGCATTAGCTGCAAACTTTCCGATGAAAGTAAAAAAATAAAAACCACAATAACCGTAACATTCGAGCTTCTTAGGCCGCCTCACCCCTCAGGTTTAAAAACAAAATCAAGCAATTTCAGTTTTATCCAACATAAAGACGACAGTGTCAAGCACCGTGTGAAAGTCTCGGCAGCCCCGCCTCCCTCCAGATACAGGAGAGGGGGTGGGGGGGCAGGGGAACGCATTTTTGATTCATCTCTTAGGTACTTGTCTCCCACCCATCAAAAGAAAAGGGGCTTCAAATGCATTTGAGTTACAAATGGTGTTTGGGGGCTTCACGCTGTCATGCTGCATTCGGCCACTGGGTGGCGCTGCTGCACAAGCCTGTACTGCACCTCAAAGACTGACAGGCCGCCGATAGGACCTCCGAGCACATTCTGCCCCGGTCGAGTTCAGCAATCCCGACGACAGCACACAGGCAGCACCGCTAGTGTTGGGCCTTGGTATGGAAAGTAAACACCCTAAAAGCTCCTGCATGGTAAACTACAAGCACAGCACTCTCAGTGCAGGGGGCAGAGATATATGAAAAGTAAGTGGTATTTATATAGCGCAAGCCTAGACGAAAAGCAGTGGGCGCTGTAAGGTGTCAAGGACACAAGTCAATTTGTTTATTCATGTATTTAGCAGTTTTGCATAGCGTGGACGAGATCCGAGGGTGGCACAATGCTTCTGGAGTGTGAGGACAGCCAGGGCCGGACCAAAATCAGCCGTCGCAAAACTGCTCAGACCAGCCACGCTGCCTTCACATCCTCACTATTTCCATCCCTCATTCGCTCTCGCTCGCTCTCTTCCCCTAATAACGGCTTTCTCTCTACCTCTCTCCCGCCGTTGAAGACCCCTGTGCCAGCTCAGGGATCTAGGAAAAGTGATAGCGAAACCAGCAAAGGCCCTGGAAATCAGCCGCCAAGGGCTCGAGTCCATTGGGAAAAGGTCCGATGGGATAAAAAGGTCAGTGCGGCCTAAGTCAGACCTGCCAACTCACACGGTGCCACCGCGTGACGCACGATATTGGCTCCCTTCACGCGGTCACCCAGTGAGGAGCTGGGATCAAAAGTAGCAGGAAAACCGAGATGGAAAGCACTGTAAACGGTGGCTTCCAGCTCGTTTTAAGAGGCGTGGAACTGGCAATTTCCATTAAGGGGTGTGAAAACACAGCAGGACATTAGCACCAACCTCAGCAAGCTTTTTTAGATCGAGCCTGGGCAGCGCATGCGTTGCTCTGCGAGGCATGCTGTATTGGAGTATGGAACAGAAGCCCCGCCCACTCTCCGTCCATATTTGTAATTGGCTTGTGTCATTGTTCTTCGTAAATGCTGGCTTCTGATTCGTTAATAGGCTTGTTAGTCCCTCCTTAGTACCGCCTTGTATTCATTTGTAACCTCCCAGGAGGACGGACCCTTTTACTTCGGTTGTTACACGGTACATCTTCTTTAGTCTGCAAGCACTATTTTCTTTAATGAATTTCTCCTACTGAAGGAATTACATTCTTTCCTGTAACATTCAGTGTGCCATGTGTGCTTTCACTTTCGGAGCAGCCCGGTACAATGGCAGCCGCTTCTTTGAACAGGTCTCGCATTTACAAGAGTTTGAGCTATTGGCATTGTAAATGACAATGCCTTTTATTTATGTGTTAATTGGTAAAACCGATAAATAAAAGGCATTGTCATTTACAATGGCAATAGATTAAACTCTCGCAAATGTGAGACCTATTGCATTGCAAATGCTTGTTTTTTCTTGGAGGATGGAATTTGTGGGCAGGGTGAGGGCAAATGTGCCTCTTAGGTACTTCTCGGCACGAGGCCACACCCCCAAGGGCCAAGGACACGCACCCTCTACACAGGATGACATTTTTGTTTTAGTTGGCGGGTCTGCCCATGTCCAGTAGGGCCAAGGGGTGGACAAGTTCACTCACCAACATCCGTAGTCTCTCCAGTCTGTAAGCAGACTCCTCCACTAGAGTCTGGCTCCAGGCCAAATACCTTCCAGTAGGACATCTCTTATCATGGAATGGCCTCGGAGTTTGTAGGATTTGCACCTGGGTCCGCATTACAGATACAATGAGCTGTCCCACTCTGCACAGCAGCGCACCCTTAAGTGTGTGCAACAGCCACGCGGTGCATAGTATCCCAGCAAGTATGCTGCTTCCAGTGCAGGCGGTGGAAGGGCGCATCTGTGAAAGGTAGTCTGGCTGTTTGACGCTGCTGGGTCACCTTTCACTGGAGGCAGCAACCTGGCCTCCATTTCTAAGGGTGAAGAGAGCCCCCTGCAGACAAGTGCAGTGAGTTACTGCACCCCTCAGCAGCGGAATGCCTTGGGGGTGCCTGGGGCACTGTGTTGCCCACAAAAGGATCAGCCCAGTGGGGGTACTGGGGGGAAAGGAGTGAGGGTAAAAGAGTCCCCCTGAGTTTGCATCACCTCTGTATAGAGCACTTCCCGATGGATAGACTCTTTGTCACTGCACTTGTGTCTGTAACAGGGCCTAGCATAGGTGCAAAAGGAAAGGATTCCCTTGTTTGCAAGGGGCTACATCACCATGCAAATAAGCACACATCCTGATGGGATCGTGCCAGTGCCCATTTAGAACTGGTGCAATTCATATTATAGAAGAGGCCACATAATCATCTGCAGTCCCTTCTGTAATACGGAAGTGCGCCAGCGGGACACATCTGTTGCACCTCTGGGACACTTTGTATCCTATAACCCCAGATTGAATTCTGGGCTACTCAGATGGGCTTCAACACAGCGGTCTTCGGCATGCGATAGGAGCAGAAGCTGAACCACTGGTTTGACTCCGAGGGCCAGCATACAGAGCCCACTGTGGTAGCACATACATGCAACTTGCAAAGCAACAGGATACTCAAGCTCCGACTGCACATATCCTTTACCATAGGTTGCACATATCATGCAAGCAGTTCGCACATATCAAGTGAGCACCAAATGTTGCACTTCTGGTTATGCTAGTTGACCCAGAAACTGCACTGACAGCGCTGCACACAGAACATATATGGATTTTCTCACATACAGCCGAGCAGCAGAGCACTGCTACTGCAAGAACAACCACAGCGTTGCAGCACAGAGTTCGGATAGCAGTGCCTGTACATTGGAATAACCAACCAGAAACGAACATTATCCCCTGCGGAGATAACTTTACCCTCTTCCAGGTTTGTGGACTAAGGATCTGTAACTGTTTTCTCTCACAAAGTCTTTGCAAACACGATTTCTACCGACGGTTTGCAAAGGTGTCTTCATGTGGTATTCAAGTTAAAATCAGGTTTTTCGCACCACTTAAGCTGTTTTGCGAAGGAAATAAAAAACAGATAACCAACGTTCCATCTAGTTTTAAAATTGCCAAGAAAATGGTTTTAAATTTAGGTCACGAGAAAACAGCACACTTATTTTCAGCACTATCAATTGTAAGGAAATATTACCAACTTTCCTGAAAAAAACTGCTCTATAGCCTAATAGTCCAAGGAAATCTAAGAACCTCGTCAAACTATTCCACATAAAACGGATCAAGAGGACAGAGGGTGAGCGCAAGCGCCAGGGTCGAGAGCAAGGGGCGAGGAAGGTCGAGCGAGCAAGGGGCGAGAGAGGCCGAGCGAGCAAGGGGCGAGAGAGGCCGAGCGAGCAAGGGGCGAGAGAGGCCGAGCGAGCAAGGGGCGAGAGAGATGCCGAGCGAGCAAGGGGCGAGAGAGATGCCGAGCGAGCAAGGGGCGAGAGAGATGCCGAGCGAACAAGGGGCGAGAGAGATGCCGAGCGAACAAGGGGCGAGAGAGATGCCGAGCGAACAAGGGGCGAGAGAGATGCCGAGCGAACAAGGGGCGAGAGAGATGCCGAGCGAACAAGGGGCGAGAGAGATGCCGAGCGAACAAGGGGCGAGAGAGATGCCGAGCGAACAAGGGGCAAGCGAGCCTGAGCAAGCAAGGGGCAAGCGAGCCTGAGCAAGCAAGGGGCAAGCGAGCCTGAGCAAGCAAGGGGCAAGCGAGCCTGAGCAAGCACGGGGCAAGTGAGCCTGAGCAAGCACGGGGCAAGTGAGCCTGAGCAAGCACGGGGCAAGTGAGCCTGAGCAAGCAAGGGGCAAGTGAGCCTGAGCAAGCAAGGGGCAAGCGAGCCTGAGCAAGCAAGGCGAAAGCGAGGAGTAAGCAAGAGGTCAACAAGAGTGAATAGGCCACACAGGTAGTGAAAGACGAGAAGCATCTTTGAGTAATGTTTGAGAAGCCTTTGGGAGGGTCTCACCTCACTGTAGTTGGTGACGTGTATGTGGAGTGGATGAATCCAAGTGTTTATATTTCAGTTATTAGACCATGATAAATGAGGCTTAAATGGAAGCACGAAGAAACGTCCTAATCCCGAAAGTACGCATTTCGTACATCAGGACAGAGGTCCTTTGGCAGAGCTGAACAGCAGGAGACTCTATATCAGAGTGATGATGTGATCTTACAGAGCAGAGCAGAGCAGATCAGAATATATGTGTTGTAGAAGAGGTGTATATATGTGGTAGGACGGAAGTACCAAGAACTGACAGCAACCACGTAGGCGCATATTTCAAATAAAACTGGAAGAGACGCGAAAAATACAACCGAGCACTTTACTCCGAGAAGTGCATGGCAGGCCGTGGTCATCCTCCTGTCCCGCCCCCACAACATGAGGGAGCTTCTGCCCTTCACACACAGTCGGTGGGGCAGCTTTCCAGTAACCATGGAAACAGATGGAAGCCTGAGAAACGAGGCCGGAGAAGGGAACTCCAGATTTAGGGGGTAAAAGGAAGCCGCAGCATCCCTGGCAGGGAACCATCTCCGAAAGGCAGCTGGGCCCACTGGAGGCGGGGGGAGGCTCCTTTCAGACTTCTGTGTAATCCGTACACCACCCACCCCACCTCCTCCTCCTCCTCCTCCTCGGGGATCCCTATTCAAGAAGGTTCAGATCCATAACTGTAGTGCCTCCAAGCCTTCACAGAGGCGCAGACAAGAGCATGCTGGGATCAAAGTGACTGTTCAATAGAGCGCCCCTCTTTCAGCTTACCAGCCTCATCTTGAGGCCCCCCCCCACACACACAATCGGCTTACCGGCCTCAACTAGAAGCCTCTCATCTTTACCCTCCTTTACTCATTTGTGTCCGCGCACAACCACTCGTCTGCACCCCTACTCCAACCTCAAATGTTTACTCCTACCTGCACACTCCCTACTCAAATATGTCTGAGCCGCACTTCATTTAAAACACCTCGTTCCAGTCCCTGCGTCATGCTTAACCTTTTCCTTAAATCCAACTCTCCTGTGATACCCACATTTTAACCCTTACTCCTCCGAGACCCTTGCTTTCGCCCCCATACTACCCGTCACACCCTCCTCACCACACGGGCACTCCCAAAACCTCAGTCTGCACTACTGCTGCACTCACATACGGTAAACACTGCCACTCACTTTGTCACCACCGCTCTTGAGGATTCTCAAAATTCATCCCGTGACCCACGCCACTGTAAAACTTTCTTCCCTCTACATGACGCACATCTTCACTATCCCGTTTCATTCATCCAGAAAAAACATACTGGCACTTATTAACATTTCTTCCCATAGTCCTGTACCCGCTCGTCATTGCTAAAAGAATAATCATTACCCTAATGTTTTTCTAGAACCCCCATCCATCCCAGTACCTCACCTTTAAAAAATATTCTTATGCAACATTAACAATTATCCTACCACAAGAGCACTCAAACCTCTCGTCCAAGCAGCACTTAAAAACAAAACATTTCGACTCCCACTCAAAAATGCTTTCAAACCAATATACTCATCCCTTGGGGTGCCCACCTCATTAAATGCCATCATAGACGCTGTTTCCTGTATGTCATTCGAGAGAAATGCATTCTGGGATTTGTAGAGTTCGTTTGCATCCATTAGATGAACACACCTGAAAGCAATTTAAGTCGAAGCCCATGAATTCAAAAGAGCGACCACGATGAAATGGAAAGAGGTGGCCACGCCCACATCGGTCTGAAAGAGTCATCCGCACTCTTATTTGTGAAGTCTGTCACCGTCAAGCTTTCGTCCCTCACTCCACAACATGTGCAGTTCAAGACCTTCCCGAGCAGCAGAGTGCTACCGTTCTATTTTATTTTAGCACTTTTTGATGTGGCGCCACCAAAGCCTGGAAGGTGGCAGAGCCATTTACAATACAGGTCAGTGTGTAAAGCAGAAGAAACAGATGAAGGGTAAATACAACGACAAACTTCAGTCAAAACAGGAGGATAAATACAAGAAACGATATAGTTATTGATAGTCTCAAAGCTGCAAGTAAAAAGGTGGTACACAACGTATACGCTAAATCATGAGATCAGCTTGAAAATTAGGGTGTGGTGCAATAAGCAAGGATTCTGCAAAAACAAGCATTTTAGTTAGGAGCAGCCAGCAGTAAAGTGGATACAGGAAGCACCCGCACGTTATGTTTATCACAATAGCTAGGTCTGTTCCCCCCACTCAACCCCTCCCACTCCACTTCTAAGCACCGACACCTACCCTCTGCTCCCTCTCAATCCCTCCCACTCCACTTCTAAGCACCGACACCTACCCTCTGCTCCCTCTCAATCCCTCCCACTCCACTTCTAAGCACCGACACCTACCCTCTTGCTCCCTCTCAATCCCTCCCACGCCACTTCTAAGCACCGACACCTACCCTCTGCTCCCTCTCAATCCCTCCCACTCCACTTCCAAGCACCGACACCTACCCTCTGCTCCCTCTCAATCCCTCCCACTCCACTTCCAAGCACCGACACCTACCCTCTGCTCCCTCTCAATCCCTCCCACTCCACTTCTAAGCACCGACACCTACCCTCTGCTCCCTCCACTCCACTTCTAAGCATCGACATCTACCCCATGCTCCCTCTCAATCCCTCCCACTCCACTTCTAAGCACCGACACCTACCCTCTGCTCCCTCTCAATCCCTCCCACTCCACTTCTAAGCACCGACACCTACCCTCTGCTCCCTCTCAATCCCTCCCACTCCACTTCTAAGCACCGACACCTACCCTCTGCTCCCTCTCAATCCCTCCCACTCCACTTCCAAGCACCGACACCTACCCTCTGCTCCCTCTCAATCCCTCCCACTCCACTTCCAAGCACCGACACCTACCCTCTGCTCCCTCCACTCCACTTCTAAGCACCAACACCTATCCCCTGCTCCCTCTCAATCCCTCCCACTCCACTTCTAAGCACCGACACCTACCCTCTGCTCCCTCCCACTCCACTTCTAAGCATCGACATCTACCCCATGCTCCCTCTCAATCCCTCCCACTCCACTTCTAAGCACCGACACCTACCCTCTGCTCCCTCTCAATCCCTCCCACTCCACTTCCAAGCACCGACACCTACCCTCTGCTCCCTCTCAATCCCTCCCACTCCACTTCCAAGCACCGACACCTACCCTCTGCTCCCTCCACTCCACTTCTAAGCACCGACACCTATCCCCTGCTCCCTCTCAATCCCTCCCACTCCACTTCTAAGCACCGACACCTACCCTCTGCTCCCTCCCACTCCACTTCTAAGCATCGACATCTACCCCATGCTCCCTCTCAATCCCTCCCACTCCACTTCTAAGCACCGACACCTACCCTCTGCTCCCTCTCAATCCCTCCCCCTCCACTTCTAAGCACCGACACCTACCCTCTGCTCCCTCTCAATCCCTCCCACTCCAGTTCTAAGCACCGACACCTACCCTCTGCTCCCTCTCAATCCCTCCCACTCCACTTCTAAGCACCGACACCTACCCTCTGCTCCCTCTCAATCCCTCCCACTCCACTTCTAAGCACCGACACCTACGCTCTGCCCCCTCTGAATCCCCTACCAGTGGTTCCCCCTCTGCACTCAAATAGTAGCGTCCACTCAAACTCCAAGCATGTCGTTAATTACACTGCGGCTCTCAAAGCGTAATGCCTGACCAACTTTTCAAACTTTACCAAGTCCATTTGTCAACTTAAGTATTTTTTTTTTCTCCAAATTAATGATGGAGCTCAGAGCATGCCCTCCTCCCAGGTAGGTGTGAGCAGTGAACTAGCCCCCACCACCCCCCCAGCAGCAGAAGTATGTAGTTAAGTTCTAGCTGGAGTACTAAGGTGGCTAACTTGGTCACCAGTCTACCTAGGGCCATTCACGTGAGTCTCCCCCATACCTAGTCTTTCATTGCCCCTTCTGCTCACAAGCCACAAGCGCATCTCGTGCCATTACAGATGGACTGAGAAGAAAAGACTGAACCAGAGGACGATAAGGAGCGCTGAGCCAGAAAGGAAATTCATATATGGCAACAGGGGAAACCAGATCATAGAACATACACAGATGGCGAAAGAAGTGAGAGCATCGCTTAGCATGAAAGAAATCAGCAAAACATTTATGCATCAAACATACTGAAATATAACTAGGAAGCCAAAATCTGAAGCAGACGAAAATTAATCGCCAATAACCCCAATCTCTGAATTCAGTACCATAGCCATTGGCTAGCACATTTCAACTAAAGAATAATAAGAATCTATATATACACATTAAGAGCCCAGACTCAAAGCAGACAAGAGGATTCCTTCAAGACGAATAACCCACACCCTTTACTCTCCATAGGGAGGCTACCAGTGACAACGTCCAGAAATCACACCCAAGAGCAGTGATGCACCACCACCACCGCCTTCTGCACGCAGTGGGACCAGAACGGACTCTGGTGAGACCATCAGCAGAGATTTCCTCAGACATTTAAGTTGCATTCATAGATGCTTTTCAGAAAAGGTCCACTCGCCGACGTAATTTAAGATTTATTAACCACAGCGAAAAAATGCCCAAATGTTTAAAATGTTTAAAATGTTAAAAAAGAGAAGTTTTCTGCAAAAGTTTCTTGAAACATGCCTCCACCCTCCCATTAGCTCATCCCAAAAGCCCGCTAGAAAGATCGACACCTCTCCCAAGGTAGTAAATTTCAAATACGGTACGATGAAAGATTAATAAGCACTTATGACTGTCATTTTTACCACTTTTTAGATCCTACCCCCCCCCCCCCCCAAATCGCTCCTATGCACCCAGGGCCAGCTTTAGGGCAGTGCGACTGGTACAGCCGCACTGGGCATTGACCTGTGGAGGGGGCGCCGACCTCAGGGGGGGCGCTGTGTTTAGCAATAGCTTATGATTGGAGAGGTGAGGGACACTTCTACACGGTGGTAGTGAGAGAATCCGAAGAGGAGGCAATGGGGTGCTGGGGCGCCAAAAATGGTTGTCGCACCGGGTGCCACCAGCGCTAAAGCCGGCCCTGTATGCACCCACCACCCCGCTGCTGCCCCTACCCCGGACAAGCCTGGAGTAAATTCTTCGGAATGGCTTGCAGTGTTTTACATTGCACAATACTAAAAACACTACTGAGCATACATCTTGGGTCTACGTTTTGCTAGACTTCCTCCAAGTCTTCCAATATAATGTTAATTCTTTTGCTAATATCCGATGCTATATTATGTTTTACATGGCCACTGTGAAAGAATATTAGCAGCTCTGTTATTTTCGGAGCTGATAATTATTGTTACGAGGAGAAGATGAGGTGGGGGGGATGAAGCCCTGGCCTGATCGATTACAGACCACTGCTCTACTCCACGAGGTCAGGTGGTGGAAGCACGAGCCAGCAGCACACTTTCAGACCCCTAAAGAAATACTTTAAAACACATATAGTAAAGCCATTCCGTAAGAAAGCAAAAGGAGAATTAAAACATCTGGAAAATAGACCTAAAAGTATGTGCAAACAAGCATTGGCATAGCCAATAGGTCTCGCTTTTGGGACCTTATAAGTATTTAGTTCTGCAGCATAATATCCTTGGGGCAACAACATTAACTGTTGCATGGTTAAACACTTATAAGGTCCTAAAGGCGAGACCTATTGGCTATGCCAATGCTTATTATAGTCACCCACAATCATATAAAATAAAACTATCTATGCTGCCAAGATCACTACTAGTAAATGACTAGGCATTACAGCAAGCTGCTTTAAAAAAAAAAAAAAGTATGTGTGAATAATATCTGGTAATCAGTAGCCATCGTGAAACTAAGGAGGCTGGACACAAGTTATTAAACAAACGAGCCTATATCTTAGTACAGCGATCCTATCAGCTAATTTCTTATTTCCTAGAGCTGCAGTGCCACATCGCCATATATATTTGATGCAGAGCCACTAATGTATGGACATTTTACAACTTGCATATAATGTCTCCTCTTTCCTCATGCCAATGCAAGCATGCAGGACTGTGAAATTCTAGCCTATGCACAATGTAATGTCCAGTAGGCCCTATGAAATATTAGGACGTAAGCTTGAGCAAACACTGCAGCAAGATTTGCTTTCAATGTGGAAAGTCAATTTTTTAAACATGTTTCATAGAAGGGTGATGTGCACACCCTTTGATGGATTGCTGAAAACAGTAACTTTTATTCATAATAATCATGTGGCTATTTGCTATGCTATATTAAATAAGTATTTATAAAATGTGAATACACCTTGAGTAAAAGTGAACAATCATATTTTACAGACACAAACGCGAGCCTCGAATACACCGTCCAAATGAAAGTCATGATTAGCCAGAGCAAAATAAAGATGTATGGATGGATGGTAGGAGGGACGGACCGGTGGATGAATCAATGGAAAGAGAGAAAGGCAGACGGGCGGATAGATGTACAGACAAATGGATGGGTGGAGAGTTGCACATGAATGGACGGACAGAAGAAGGTACAGATGGAAGAGAGAACGGGCAGACGGACGGGCAGGCGGATGGATGGATAGCTGTATCCGTATGGTTGGTTGGGTGGACGGATGGACAGACAGCAGGACAAAGGGCGAGATAAGTGAAAGTAAAGCGATAGGGAGCCAGCGATGTGGAGACTGTGACGGGGGGCGGTGACAGAGAGAGACAGGGAGGTACGCGTGTGTGTGGGGGGGGGTGGGGAGAGAGGGTCCTCGCCGGGGAGAAAGGTAATGACATGAAGAAAGTGTGACCGGAGGGAGAGCACAGGAGAGGGTGTGTGTACGTGGGGCGGAGTGATGTAGATAAAGAGAGGGGGGTACGGATGTGCACCGGTAGAGAGCTGTGATGTGCGGTTGGAGGGATGGAGTGTGCAGGAGTAGAGGAGAGTGCCGGTGGGTGGGAACAGGTGGGGAACAGGTGAATCAGGAGGAGAGGCGGAGTAGAGGCTAGGGCACAGGTTGAGGAGCGGGAAGGTACGGGTGGAGGGGGTTGTTCGGGTGGAGCAGGAATACAGGTGTAGAAACGACGAGATGTGCTGGTGAGGGGGCGTATGGCACAGTTGAGGGGACTCAGGTGGAGCGGGGGTGCGCGTGGAGTAGAGAGGGTACAGGGTGAGGAACGTAGGCACATAGGTGGAGGGCGGATATGGAGCAGACACAGGTGGGTACAGGTGGAGGAGTGAACGGATAAAGGTAAAGTAAAGGTAGTGGTAAAGTGAAGGAAGCGGTGCAGGAGAAGAGTGAGGGTGGCAGCGGCAGACGACCCCCTCCGCGCCGGGGTGGTGTGGCGAGGTGTCCCGTGTGCCTTGTTCTGCGCCCCTGCCTTACTGCTAAGCTCTCCGCAGGAGCTCCGCTCGGCTCTGATCTTATCAGCTGAGCTGCAGGGAGCTGGCACCGCCGCCAGGGGGTGGGGAGTAGAGCGAGATGTCACTCCCAGACTTGGCGCTTCTGCCCTCCTGCCGGGGGTTGTGCCGTCCCAAGTGTGAGACAGAGGCAAGCTCACACTGCACTCTCCACCGGGAGCGCAGCGAGCAGAGACGGGCTGTAGCACCGAGCACAGCGCGCAGAGACACACCTCGAAGCGGCGGTCTATGGGCAAGCAAGCTGATAATCTGCTCGAGGAGGCCAGCCGATGGGGGGAAAATGCCTGCATCGCACCACGCATTCCACCCAGGGGAGGAAGGCGCGCAGCCGCTATCGTAAAAGCGTGCCACACTTGTTTTTCCAGTGAAAGTGTTTTGGAAGGACAGATAATGAAAAGTTATCAGTAGGCGCTGGGGTAAGGCAGGCTAAAGGAGAAAAGATACAAGACGCGCGGCCGCGCGACGCGCTCTGTGGTGGGGGAGGGGCGTTGAAGCGCGAGCAAGACAGAGAGGCGAGGCGCGCGCGCTTGGGAGAGCGAGAGGAAAGCCAGATGGCGCCTCTGCTCGTAACTGTGCGCGTAACCGCACGCTCTATGCCACACAAAAAGCTGTGGTCGGCTTTATAAAGCCCACTCACTAAATGTCTCGCCAGAGCAGCGCATGCGCTGGCTCAGGCGAGACCTAAAAACAAGGTGAAATGAGGCCACACAGGGTTGCAAGAGAACCATCGTGAAAAGCTAAGGCACAACAGAATGCATTAGCAAGATTGGTCTATGTCAAGGGTGGGAATACACCTGGGGTCTCCAGAAGGCTGTGCTGAGGTCCCCTGACCAAGGCAATCAATAAAAAGTCAAATTAAACTTACTACTGTATAAATGGAGCTAATCAGCGAAGAAGACCAGTAGTGGCAAAGCTAATCTGTCAGGCCTCTGCAAGCTGCTTTTATGGTTATTTTATTTCTTTTACAAGCATACGGCATGAAATGAAAAAGAAAAAAAATTACTGCCTAAACATGGTGGTCATATTCCTTGTAATAAAAATACTACATTTAAAAAAATGAGAACCATTGACTATAATAGGTGCTTCCTAGCTAGAACAGGTGTGGGAATCCTTTTTAGTTTAAGGGCACATTACGGGAAATTGGGATTCGTACTGGCACACACAAATGGTATTATTGCCCTTGAATTACTTTATCCTGCAGACACAGTTTAAAGACACATGGATGACTAAAAAAATAGACAAATAAGGAATTTAAAGAAAAGAGGCACTAGTAAAGTAAAGTATCGACCCACCATCTTGTCACCGAAATGCAACTTCTTTTTTGAAGGATGTGCAAGTGATCAAACAAAATGCTGGCACTCACCGGGCATGAGAGCCAATGGCTGAAGTGGGCAGACCTGTTGCATTGTTGTTGGCTAAGGTGGGAAAAAATAAATGTGAATGACCGCTGATCAGACCAATGGATGAGGAGAGCTGACCCAAACCCCCACAGTCTATCGGGGGTCTCCAACCTTTTCTCTACTAAGAGTTAGTTTTTTTCTCTGTTAAGCATCCCGAGCTACTAATATTATTATTGGTGTCATAGTGGCCACAACAAACAAGATTTCATTAGTGGCCACCCCATGCAAGATTACCACCAGCGATTACCTCAGTTTATTAGGCAGGGTTGCCAGCAGTAATGTAAACAAGCATTTGCAATGCAATAGGTCTCACATTTGTGAAAGCTAGAGCTCTTGGTGTTAGAAATAACAATGTTTTTTACTTTTGTTTTTAGTATGTAGTGGAATGATGATATTTGCATAGCGCTATTGCCATTCATATGACCTTGCGGCGCTGGAGAACCAGAAAATGAGAAATAGGTTATGAGGGAGTGGAGACAAGAGTAATATGCTGGCTGTGAAAAAAAGTAACAATGGAATTGTATGCTCTGGAAGCCACAAGATTTTAAGCAGGACTATGTATTTCAAAAATATAACACACAATCTACAATTTACTGCATAATCTCAGATTACAAAAACAAACACATTGTAGCTCAAACAGAGAAAAGCATGACAGTGGTGCTGGGCACTGGCATGTTCTCTGAAAAGTTTAATTTGTCACCGTACAGTTGCTGATTGTTGAATTCAAATGCTAAACTGGTACTAATGAGGTTAATCTTTTCCCAGCCAGTAGTTATGGTCACAGATATTGTTTTCAGTAAAGCCGTCTCACCCACCCCATGGGCCTTTTATGTGCAATAAAAAATAAACTTCAAAATAAACATAGATGCACAGATAGACACACACAAATGTGCAAGCACAGATACAAAGAAACACGCATACACAGACACAAACGCACATACAGACATGCACACATTTGGAAACAGCCAGCTTCAGCCGCATACACAGATAGATGCAACCACACAAGCATTCACACACACTCACGCACACACATACAGGCAGGCACGAGCACATACAAACACAGACACATGCGCACATAGACATGCACATAAGCAAGCATGCACATAAATAAACAGCATTACCTAGAGGAGATACATTTACACACACACACACGCATGCACATATACATATACATATATATATATATATATATATATCTCAAGAAGAACAAGGAGACCCTGGAAGTCAGCGGGGACCAAGGGTGGAATTATGCTTTACAGAACAAGTGTCCCACACAATTTGGAATGCAGAATAACAATTTCACAGTTTTATAATAAAAATTGGATATAACAAATGTTTTAATATACAGATAGGTATTTTAATGCGAAAATCTATAAAACAAGGGAATGATAACACGCGAAAAAATAAGGTGAGCAACCGTGGCAAGGCAGAGGGAAATCAGCCGATTTCCTTACCCCAGGCAAGTGACTTAAAACGTGACTTTTCAGTATATGTGAATATAAATAAACAAAAGTCACAATTGAGGTTACATCTCATACTCCACAATAGAATATAAATAGCGGTATAGAGTTGAGAATGTATGTGTCGACGACGTTTCAATCCCGGAGGGAGTATCGGGATCTCATCAGGACTAACCGATAGAACAGGTGCCTGAGAAGTTGCCTGCATAAGTATGAGGGAAGGGAAGGGGAAGGGAGAGAAAAGAAGCAATTTAGGAATAAAATTAAAACCATAGAAAAGGAAATAGAGAGGTTGAGGAAAGAAGGTATGGCAGTAGGGTGGATAAGTGAGGGTATCGGGGGGGGGGAAAAAAGGGGGAAGAACAGAGTCAGGGGAGTGTTGGAGAAATATCAGGGAAAGGAAGGTGAAGGGAGAGAGAAGAAGTAATTTAAGAATGAAATTAACCCATGGAAAATAAGAGGTGGAGAGAAGAGGGGAGGATTGGCACTAAGAAGGATAAGTGAGTGTGTAGGGGTGAAGGGAAACGGGAAAGAGGGGAGGAAGAAACGGAGTAAAGGGGAGAGAGAGAGTATAAGGGTTAGACCAATAAATGAAGGACTAACCAATTGAGCTGCAAGGGGGAAACCGCGATGCGGGGGGCCAGTGCGAGATGCTGGCAGTAGTCCACCAAGAGCAATCCGGAGACAAATTTGAATGCGGGGGTCTGGAAGGAGGAAGGGGAGATGGTGAAGTAAAAGGGCGCCGTATGTAGAGAAGGGAGGAGGCACACGTGGTAGGAGTCTTACCGTGTGGATCATGGGCATCCAATCTGGGAAAATAGATTAGAATCTTCCAACGAGTAGCAACTCCCAGCCGGGAGGCTGCAATGTGGATGGGCGTGCCGGACAGCAGGCCGCTGTGTACGATAAGGACAACCGCAACCCCGGAATCGGGAATAAAGGAATTGGAACCGAGCGACGGCACGATGTCTACGGGGAAAAAAAGGGAAAAACGGGAAATAGGGGGGCGGAATAGGAGCGAGGGAACAATGTGGGCCAGAATCGCCGGGGTACGTCGCGCCGCTGGGCCAGGCTTACCTGATGCGGGAAAGACAATAAATCTATACTGGTAATTAAAAATGCACAATCGCGATCAATTAGGGTTAAGGATGTCAGAAAAAGAGAGCCTCGCAGACTTGGTGTTCATAATAATTCTTTTTTATCCAAATTTTTATAATTCAAAAACAATACATACACCGACCGAGAAGAACCACAATAGTGATTATATGTCCCAAGCAAATGAAACCATCTAATACATTGTGAACAGACATGTGATATATACAGAACTTGGTTTCCACAATTATTGAAAAAGACAACGACCACAACATGAATTGATAATAATTATAGCCTCTGTGTACAATAGTCAGAGCTATTTAAAATGGTTCGCTATCAATTGAGTCGACGACGTTTCGACCCTCTTGCAATGTGGGGTCTCCTCAGGACCAAGGGGTATGGGACAATCTGATGGTAGTATTACAGCCGCGTGAGAGGCACATAAAGTGTGAGACACCCGTGAAATGAGAAAGAAGAAATTAATACTCACACGGGGACTCGGTCGAGCACCCCGTGTGAGAGACGAAGGGCTGTGAACTGGTATTAATCAATTGTGGCTCAGCCACAATAGTGGGCAGGATCAACACCACTCAATGTAGTGGTACCTGAGCAGGATCCTCCGCTGGATAGATAGTCGCGGGACCGGTAGTGCCACGGCAGGAGAATAAGGCTTTGGTCATTGCTACCAGGCAGACGACCAGAGCAGTTCTCATCCTATGTGGCATATTTCAAAAGCCTTATTCTCCTGCCGTGGCACTACCGGATCTTCTCGGTCGGTGTATGTATTGTTTTTGAATTATAAAAATTTGGATAAAAAAAAGAATTATTATGAACACCAAGTCTGCGAGGCTCTCTTTTTCTGACATCCTTAACCCTAATTGATCGCGATTGTGCATTTTTAATTACCAGTATAGATTTATTGTATTCCCGCTAGAACCGTTGTTTTCAGATACATATGACTTACCCTGGTTCCTAGTGAGTAGGGTCCCCCTTGTCCTCTTTTTCGCCTGATGCGGGAAAGACAGCGGACGGCCCTGGGATCAGGGGTGCACCGTGCAGTGGCGATCAATGCGGGCAGGCTGAGTGAGGCTGTATGAGGCCAGGATAACCTACGTGGTCTCGGGGCACCGGAAATGACGTGGTAAGCAGCCACGAGTGTACCGGCTCGACGTAAGGGTGGCGGCCATGTTGGAGAGGGGTGAGAGTCAAGGCAGGGTAGCGAAAAAAGGGGGGAGAGCCAACCAAGACAAGGGGTAGGGGAGCGATGGGAGTGAGTGCACTGGAGGATGAAGGTGCAGAAGGCATATAGGTGTCTGCCAATTGGTATAGGACAAATGACAGAGGGGATACAAGGAACACCAGGGGAGTAGAAAAAGTAGGAAATGAGGGCGGTTTTTTGCTGGAGTTAGGGAGAGTATCAAGGGGTTAATACATGGAGACGTAGGGGAGTTGAAGGGGTGGGGAATAGGGGTAAGAGACTAGGATAGGAGGTCAGAACGAGATACAGTATGAGGGAGAAGGAATTACAGTTAGCAATACAGTATTGACAGAAGAACCATTGTGCACAATGTGCTAAGTATGATTACAACAAGTTTGACCAGTCCTCCAGGCGATTCAGTCCTGTGTGGAGACTGTCCGTACGTATAATCCATTTTAATTCCTCCTTGTTGAGGATGCCTGCAATGTTTGTATTTCTTGGTGGTTGTAGGATCACTGCGATGACTTGCCACCTTATTTGGTCCTCCGTGTGGTTCAATGCGGCAAAATGTTCAACAAGAGGTGCGTTGGGTGTCGCACAACGTATCCGACTTCTGTGTTGGCAGATCCGGATCCTGATTTTTTGTGTCGTTTGTCCCACATATATTTCTCCAATATTTCTCGAATTTCTCCAATTGTAACACTGCCAATGTTATATACGCCATTTTTTGCCCATGCAACTTAATATATGTGGGACAAACGACACAAAAAATCAGGATGCGGATCTGCCAACACAGAAGTCGGATACGTTAAAAAACACAGGGTTGGGACGGCGAAGAGGAATTTAATTTAAACGGGCTCTGCCTTTCTTTAGATATGTTTTTTAAATGCTCCACCTGCTGTAATTGATATTCTCACCTTAGCTACCAGCTCTCAATGCTTCAAAGCTGGGCGCGCGCCTTGAAGTGCGAGTTACACCGCGCACCTTGTAACCGACACTCACGTGCGCAACAGACATGCCGCGCCTTATTATGCATTATCGCTTTTTTTCTGCACATTCATTCTCACTTCAGGGGCAATCAGTTGTCATTGCGGGGCAGCGTCGCTAAACACGCAATAAGAGAGCCGAAGTAGGAAGGGAAATTTAGGTAAATCCTCAGAACCCGGAGTAGATAGGTTTGCACAGGCTGTGGCAACACAGGAAGCTTTGGAGAAATTCTGTAATTTCAGTCAGGCTGGCAGTGGGTAAGTGCAGGGGCGTAAACAAAACCAGAGGTGCGCGCGCACCACAGAGGAGCGGGGGGAAAGGGAGCGCGGCAGCGAGGCGAACGCGCGCTGCTGCGCGTGCTAGACACCGGTGGGAATGGGCGGGGCAAAGGCGGGACATGCGCCCGCCTTTGCCCAATTGCGTGCTTTATTTATTTATTTTTTTAAAAGAAGAACGCTACAGCCAATGTGGGCTTCCGAAAGCAAAACCACACGCACAAGCGTGTGGTTAGCTTTCTGAAGCCCATACAAGAGGGCTCACGCTGCGCGAGCAGAGCTGCGGACTGCAACGCTAGGCGCGAGACCTAAAAAGGCTACATCAGTTTCCAATGCCTCTATATGAGTAATATATAACAGCCATAGCTGCAATACCACTAGTACCAAGTTAACAATATGAGTAATAAGTCTCCCCAAAAGGGCATGATTTATCGCTCAAATATGGGCCTTAAATATATTTGGGAAATTCAACCTTTTTACTCTGAACATCAGCTTATGAGTTCTGAAAATACACACATTTTCATCTTGAGTACACTCTTTTCAAGCATACATATAATAATTCAACCAAGCATAAGCTTCTAATTTATTAGGCTGGGCTGCACACACGAGAGCTACTTTCGGGTAGCTGGAGAGCTACTAGTTGGAGAAGTATATGCAGGCAGGTTTTTTTTTTTACACAAGACTGGCTAGACCGCTAAATCTCTCTCTAGGCCAGACCTAAAAACACATTCAAGCATATTTGCCTCAAATACACAGGCTAGCCATAAGAAAAGCTGCTCACTAGATAAAGGGTATGAGAAAGCTCAAGCAGGGGTTCGAGGCTGCGTGGCTAGTCTAACCGGACATATAAAGAGAAGAAATACACAACACATTAAGAGACATCAAAATGCCTTCAGGGTGGGACTACAGAATGGAACTACAACTGGACAATTTATGTTTGGTTCATGAATCCAGTTTCACCGCGGATCAATATTACTGAGAACACTTTTATAATAGTCTACAATAAGGGAGATATTTGGAAAATAAGCACATACACTCGTGGGGTACGGAGTCCCCAGCTGAGTGAAAATATATATATATATATATATATATATATATGTTGTATATATATCAAAAAACAGGTGCCCTATGCACAAGAGCGCACTCGCCCGAAACGTGTCGTGAATTACACAGCACATGGATCCATTTACTTACAGCTTGCTTACTGTTTTCCCTGAATAAAGGTTTGCCACAGACCGGCGCTGACTCGAGTGCGCTCTTGTGCATAGGGCACCTGTTTTTTGATGTTTTCGCGGCCGCCCAGCCGCGGAGAGCAGCACCACCCCGAGGATTGGAAAGGGGGCCGAGGGACTCGGCATTTGCCGGGTTCCGTGGAGCAGCGTTTGGGAGGATTATGAACAGGAGCATTCATGTGGGGCCCATCCAGGGTTTGATTCCAACTATTGCAGCAGATGATATTGTGGCCAGGAAATTTTACACGCACTGTTAGTCCCAGAATGCATCTGGGACTGAAAACTCACCTGATTGGCCCATTGGAGGGCAGAAATAGAGACAGCTGCGTGATGCTGTTATGTGACTGTGATACACCAAGAAGAAGGGCGTTCCGCCCGAAACGCGTCGTGAATTACACAGCACATGGATCCATTTACTTACAGCTTGCTTACTGTTTTCCCTGAATAAAGGTTTGCCACAGACCGGCGCTGACTCGAGTGCGCTCTTGTGCATAGGGCACCTGTTTTTTGATGTTTTCGCGGCCGCCCAGCCGCGGAGAGCAGCACCACCCCGAGGATTGGAAAGGGGGCCGAGGGACTCGGCATTTGCCGGGTTCCGTGGAGCAGCGTTTGGGAGGATCATGAAAAGGAGCATTCATGTGGGGCCCATCCAGGGTTTGATTCCAACTATTGCAGCAGATGATATTGTGGCCAGGAAATTTTACATGCACTGTTAGTCCCAGAATGCATCTGGGACTGAAAACTCACCTGATTGGCCCATTGGAGGGCAGAAATAGAGACAGCTGCGTGATGCGGTTATGTGACTGTGATACACCAAGAAGAAGGGCGTTCCGCCCGAAACGCGTCGTGAATTACACAGCACATGGATCCATTTACTTACAGCTTGCTTACTGTTTTCCCTGAATAAAGGTTTGCCACAGACCGGCGCTGACTCGAGTACGCTCTTGTGCATAGGGCACCTGTTTTTTGATGTTTTCGCGGCCGCCCAGCCGCGGAGAGCAGCACCACCCCGAGGATTGGAAAGGGGGCCGAGGGACTCGGCATTTGCCGGGTTCCGTGGAGCAGCGTTTGGGAGGATTATGAACAGGAGCATTCATGTGGGGCCCATCCAGGGTTTGATTCCAACTATTGCAGCAGATGATATTGTGACCAGGAAATTTTACACGCACTGTTAGTCCCAGAATGCATCCGGGACTGAAAACTCACCTGATTGGCCCATTGGAGGGCAGAAATAGAGACAGCTGCGTGATGCTGTTATGTGACTGTGATACACCAAGAAGAAGGGCGTTCCGCCCGAAACGCGTCGTGAATTACACAGCACATGGATCCATTTACTTACAGCTTGCTTACTGTTTTCCCTGAATAAAGGTTTGCCACAGACCGGCGCTGACTCGAGTGCGCTCTTGTGCATAGGGCACCTGTTTTTTGATTATATATATATATATATATATATATATATATATATATATATATATATATCTCTTAATACTTGAATTCACAAATGTAATCTCTTGAACCACAGTTCCTACGAGTCGCTCACTCTAAAATCACTTTCAGCTTCTTAACGACTAATCTGAGACCTTTAAAAAAGTAACACTATCGACTATCTTAAAACATGCAGAGATTATAACTAGCGGCGGCTCCTCCGCTATTGCGGAGGAGCATCGCCCCCCCCCCAAAAAAAACAGCAAGAAAGGAAAAATAAAAGTATAATAAACACTTGTTTTATTTTTCCTTTCCTGACGAGTCTTGAGGGCGGGGGCTGGGGGGTGACAGGCACTGAGGGGAGTGCTAGGTGCACTACCTTCACTGCCCATGACGTTTGGCTGGCCGTCTCAGGCCAGCCAAACCGTCATGCGCAGGGAAAGCTCTCGCCAACCCAGCAATGCAGCTGGGTTGGAGAGAGCAGGCACAGACTCCCTCTGGCTGTCCTGGAGCGCAAATCGAGGGCGCTCAGGCCAATCCTGAAGCTGCTGTTATGCGTGAGAGCAGCTTCAGGACTGGCCGCAGGGCATTCTGAGAGCCTGTGCCGCCTGGAGAAAAGGGATACAAAAGGGGATGATGGACGGAACGTTTGAGCCAATCAAACACTCACCCCCAGTCAACTGATCTGGGTTTAATCCATCATCATTCTTTAGCTCACTCCACCACCCCAGTTCAGACATGGCCATATGCAAATCAGTCTGACCCTGTGCCTCATGGGAACAGTCCAGCCCGAACTGCCAAGCCATGTCTTCCCTGGACCGGAAACAAGCATCCTAGGACCGGTTTCTGGCATTCCAGCCGTGGAGAAAAGGAGCAGAAGAGCGCAACGTGGCCGGCAAGTTAAAAAAAATATATGTTTTATTCCCCCATGCGTGACCCCCCTATGCTTGCCCTGACGCTAGTCCAGCACACCGGCCGTGCCCGATTATAACCCTGTACCACTCCTCAGTTGTGGAGTCGTTCCATTAGAAAGTCTTAAACAAGGTTGACAACCCCCACCTAAAATCTTTCAGTATGGAATCTTAGCAGGAAGCATACCACTCCAATGACCACAACTATAGAAACTATCCATTTTCTAGCACACAGCTTGTTTGCCATAGACCAGCATCCTTCCACAAACGCCTGTATGCACCAAACATAACCATACCGTAGTCTGAGCATGTACATATGGTGCAATATAAATCCTCTGTAAAAACAAAAATATGTAACTTTATAGAGCATGATGGATTACAGGAATAATTTGAAACATGAAAGCTCCTCCATAAGTGCTACAACAATGGCAAACGTCACTGAACTATAAATTTGCCTCCATTTCTGAGAATGGTCACGATATGCATGACATTGCAAGATAAATGCACTCCAAGTAATCCTACCCATAGCAATGTTTATGAGGTCACACATTACAATAGAGGTGACAATTCATGATCAAGTAGGGCATGATGTGACCTCAAAAGTGTCATTGTTGACAACATCAAACATTTTATGGCAAGGGACTTTATATATGGCTTCATTGTTAGCAACAATATAATTCTACTCGAAAACAAAAATAGTACTGACAGGTCCACCACGAAAGATCAGGCATACGCTCTTGTGACCGATCTGGAAAGGTAAACATCGACTGCTGTGAGAAGCTAAAGGAAGCATTAATGCTGCCTGTTATTCTACGAAAAGTACTAGGTTTAAAATGTAGAATTCAGAAACAAAATTCATGAGAATGAGGCCACATTTATGAGTTATAATTTTCACCAATTGGGAACCCTATCAAAAAATGTCAATGTAATATAAATAACGGGTTTCTGGCATTGAGATCGAGATATATATATATATATATATATATATATATATATATATATATATATATATAGCTAGCTATATCTCTATATATCTATACCTCTATATAGATATATATATTAAAGTAACTCAGCTCGTACCATTCCCTGAGACTGGAAAAACAGACACTGACTCCGATTCACTGGTACTGCAGGTTTATTACCAACAATCTGCCATGACGCGTTTCAGCCTGAACAGGTCCTGATCACACGATATGATTATACATATATATATACACACATATACACATACATACATACACATACATATACATACACATACATACACATATACATACACACATATACACACACACACACATAAACACACAAACAAAACATAGCAGGCACTCACGGGATCCTCAATTCAGGTCAATTGTATTTACGCAAACAGACGCATTTTGGCTTGATGCCTTCTTCCGTGTCTGCACCATTAACAGAGAATGCTCAATTTGAAGAGACTGACCTGCCCTCGTGGGAGCACCCTCCATTCACTTCAAAAGAGGACCAAGTCATTATGGCATAATACAATCTTTTTTAGCCGTCATGACAGTATAGTACTTCAGTAATACGATTCCCTGTTATTCGATGTATTTTGTTTTTAAGTTATCTGCCATTGTATAGGCAATATCACTCATTTGTTAGTCCGGAAAGCCAATAGCTCCATCTTTAAATTAGAGTCCTGACTAAAACATTTAAAAATACTGCTTCAGCGAAAAATAAAATAAAGATTAATTTCTGAATACAATGTTTTTATTAAATAACGAATTTAATGTGTGGCAAATCAATTGACATGTGAGATGAAAAATAGACACTCGTGCATTGCAATGCAAGCACTCCATAACGGGGGAGGGTGGGGATGATCAACTAAATCGCCAACAGAATGAGGTGAAAGAGAAATACTTCTCTCAGAGGAGGCAAAGTCCATACTCTGCATATTTAAAAGAACTGGTAGCAGTAGGTCATGCACACAGCAGCCCTTTTACACCAGAGCTAAAACCACCATCTGAGGAAGCAAAGAGTACAGTTTGATGACATGTGAGTTACTATGTGGAGTGAATGAATCACAAAAGGACCCAGCAGAGTATGTATGAGGCCACAACTCATCCACTTGCAGAAATCACCACTCACTCTCTCCAGCACCTGAACAGAATGGCTATGCAGGGGACAGTGGCAAGAGCAGAAGCAGGTAAGCGGTGTGCAGAAGACAGCCAAGTAGATCCCATAGTGTGTGTGAGCCTTAGAGTGGCACACCCAGAGGAAAGAACCCATAGTAGCCAGAATTCACACCTGCTCTTCTAGCTAAGAACCAAATCTCTAGGAAAGTCATCGAGATTACCTTCAGATTGACCTTGACGGGTCTTGTTGCTTTAAGGGATGGGTACCTCAGGCTTTTTCCAGATCTCTGAAGTTGCAGGAACCATCAAGCATTTTCAAAGTTGAGACTGCATGTATTCCCTACTGACCAAGATGTTGAGTACCGAGTCTGTGACTGAAAGCTGGGCCTCTGGTTTAAGGGAACCACAACCAGGCACAGGGACCTCTTCAGGACCATTATGTGGATAAGATTAGGTTGCAAAGCGAGAAGCTTAAACGATCAAGGCCTAGTGTATGGAAACTAGTATTTAGGGTGAAACAGGTTGCAGGGTAATGTGTAACTTTCAGGGAACACACTGAGTGTCCTTATAAAGTACTCTTGGGCATTCCAGTAAACCTTTGACAATGCATACAGATGGAGTCTGACAGTTTGGTCTATTTGACCACATCTGCCCACATTTATAATTCAGACACAACTTGAACAACTAACTGCATTAGATGTTTGCCCTTAATTTAACAGCCTGTTATTTTAGGACATCATTTATAAATCATATTCTCACATACTATTGAGGGTGCAGATTATATGAACTCTTCTGCAAGCCAAATTATTTTAACTGCACGCATTAGAATAAATGTTCATTACAGGAGTTTTGTAGCCGGGTGGCATGTCAGTGTATAGGTTCATACCAGTGTTTTACATTTAAATCTGCGATTACATAAAACGGTTGGTATTTTAACAGACTGCAATATATATAGTGTTTTCGTTTTATTCAATAATTTGCAGCTTGTTCCACTTAGGGTGAGTTACTCAGTTTCACTTCATACAAGGTAAAAGTTTTAAGGAATCTCTGGTGTTAAGCTCACGAGTGGGAATTTGGACGGTATCAGCTGAAAACCAATGGAAGGTAATGTCATGGCAAAAAGAAAAATATATTTAAAAAATGCACGGGGGTAATTGCAACAAAAAGCTAAGCATGGATAGCTGAATTAGCTGGTACAGAGAAGCGCTTAAAGGGAGTAAGGGGTTTAGGGAACTTTAAAAAAAAAAGTCACAGCTTCATTAGTGAAATGAAGGACGTTCCACCACCGCGCATATAGTGCCTCGAAACAGCCAGCTGCCACGAGGAAAGCTTTGTCATTTTCGACTCCGAATGTTTCAACCTTTGTTCTCTTTTGCAGAGAACAGATATGGGCAAACTCCGGACACGGGAGCAAACTCCGGACATGGAGGCATACCATAACCACGAGACGATCGACCTATCCCTCAGCAGGAACCCTTCCTGACGTCTGTAACGCGCTCAGGCCTTAATAAAGCAAAGCTCACACTGAAAAGTTTGAAAGGTTTCTTTGGCCTCGAAGCGCTGTTGGCTGAGCTGCACAGTAAGTGTCGCCACGAGGCTAGGTAAAGGTGGCAGCCAGGCCCTCTGTGAATAAGGCACGGGGCGCCAGAAAGGTGACCTTAAATCGCCTCTGGTGTCAGACACTTGGATTCAGCCATTAATTACACCCTCTTGGTAATGCGCTCAGTGCCGAAGCGATGAGGTAATTAGCTCAGATAACATTTTCCGCCTCACTTTTTTGAGTGTTATGTTTCTGCGTTCTCTCGTTCGCCACTAAAAACCGACCTCTTCCCCGAAGCCCCCTTCTCAGACATACTTTCAGGGTGCCTAGCCTGTCTGTGGGGAATTACAGACACAAAGAACGGCATTCCTCAAACCAGCGCTTGTCAACATGTCTGCACATGCTTGGAGAGTGTCAGGTGCGCCCTTCCCCTCCCATCACTCCAACGCGTCCCTCCCACTGGCACACCAACCCCTCTCCCAGGAAGTTGAAAGTGGTGCAGCGGTTCTCTGAAAATCGGGTAAGTGTGTTTAGAGGCGTTAGAACATGCATGATAGTTTTATAATGCGAATGCCACCAGCGCAGTATGGAGACACTTTGCCCCGGTGATGGGTGACATCGCATATTCACTTCACTGGTCCGGGAATTTTCAGTGCTTCCCTTGGCCTATTCTGTAGGGACCGGGGGGACTTGGCAATATGGAAAAATGCCCATTTGCAGGTGAAGCTGCACAACCTCCTAAGATCACACAGAGTGTGTGAGCGGTAAGTAGTGACACACCAGGATGGAACAAGGAGATGGGTTGGAGGGTCTTAAAGTTGGAGTATGAATGGCCCTTGGGCACTGATGGAAAGCACTAGCGAGAATGGGCAGAAAGCACATTTTCCCGTTTGCACATCTCTGTAAGATCTGCCATTATCGGGTCCACTGCTCTACTATCAGGAAGAAAACCGCAGCTACAGTCACGCGGTGGAACACGCAGGATTTCACGTGTTAAGCATCACTGCCGTCTGCCACCTGGCATTGCAAGCGTGCCAAAGATATCCAGGATGGCGTGGCTGTCTTATCTATTCGAAATGGTTGCTGGAAAGCCAATCAGATTGGTCTAAAAACAGAACAATTCTAATAGTTCGTAAGTACGTAAAATAGAATTGTTGAAACAACTTGCTGAATAGGCCAATCACGACTGTGGCAGTTTTGCAGTTCATGTAGAGAAGCCCAGACCTAGAGTTTAGCAGATATTTTTCGTAGCATTAGAAATATCAAATTTACCAAATCGTAAATACACTCTAGTGATTTGTAAAAATTTGGCCTTAAACTACACTTGAAGAATTAAGCAAATATGTTAAATGTAGCCATCTGCTTACCCTGGCTTGAGCACTGCAGTAAATAACTTGGGGCTTTAGCCAAGTCATCAGGAACCCACTATGGTTCGCCCAGTATTCCACCGATAACAATCTAACAGATTATCTGGTCTTGTGCACCCCAAAATTGCAGAAAACGTCTGCCATTCACGTACGGCTCCCTCAATTCAAACCTCGCAATGGACTCAGCATTTCATCAGGTTAGAGGTTTGGGACTTCATTTAAAGGGGCCTGCCTTGAATCTAGCCGTAAGGACAATGAGAACCAGCAAAGCATGGGCCTTCTGGGTTTGGGGGAACTACTCAAAGCATGGCAAAGGGTAGAATGATCTACTGCACTGAATATGATAGAGGGTTAAACAGGACTGGCACAATCATATTCCCTCACCACTAACTTAAAAGATGGACTGCAGAATGAAATAAAGCAGTGCCCGCTCTTTGCTGGCACAGAATCCCAACTGGTTAAAATCCAGAACGCCACTCTTTCACATGAGATGTGTGATCAGCGACAATTCCTTTTTTTTTTTTTTTTTTTTTAACACATATGAGGCAGTCCAGCCAACAGTCTTTTCAAAGCTGCAGCATCCAAATTATTATATATTTTTTTAAACCACAAGCTAGGACAAAAGGGTATCCCGCCATGATACAAAACCCCTCATAATTAAATCATTTGACCATTACTACGTTAGAAATGGGTTGACAATTAACACGTTTTTTCCACATTCTGCCTTTTAATGAAACACACAAAAGGTGATGGGAGGCTGCTTGCAATAAGTCTGATCACTGTGCACTGAGTGAAGAGCTCTGCGGAGAGTAAACCGGGGAGCACCACCTTCAGCTGGGGAGGCTCAGCCAGTGCACGGCGTCAAGTCTCTTCTGTGAAGCTCCCCTCAGGGTGTGGGAGTCGCTTCTGTTGCCGACAGAGCTGTGCCGGCTTTGATTTCATTAATGAACCTCTTTTCCACCTCACCAAAGCCATATTGTGTAATGTCAATGGCGCAGTGTAACCATCTGCGAAATGCAGTGGCGCTTTATCGATCACATTAACGCTTGTAACAGACAGCTAAAGCTCTCTGCAGCCAGGCTCTAAAAGGGACATAAGTGGTGGGTCAAATATGAACCAATGAGACACACCTTAGCGCAGGAGTCTCCACCCTTGTCTGTATTCAGAGCTAATATTCATTGAAAATCCTGCTGAGCTACTAATATAATTTGCGTTTTACAGTGAGCACATCAGACAAGATTACATTAGTGGCCCCCATGTAAGATTATCAGCAGTGTTCACCTCAGTGCATCAGGCAGGGTTGCCAGCAGTAATGGGTAATACATGCCAGCTCTGGGTGCAATGTCACAGCCACTACGGTTATAATACGAGTAATAAGCCTCCCCTGAGCCACAAGATTTATAACACAAATTTGAACTTAAAGTCTTTAAGTATACCTTGGAAGCTCAACCATGTTTCTCCAAACATCTGCTATCTCATCTTGAATACTCCATTTTACATTTTGGTATACATATGTTAATTTATCCAAGCAAAAGCTTCTGATTTAGTATAGTGGGCTGCACAGAGGAGAGATACTTACAGGTACCTGGAGAGAAACCAGTAGCTCCTACTCGTTGGAGAAGCCTGCCTTAAAGCATCCTTTGTACATATATATATATATATATATATATATACACATATATATATATATATATATATATATAGTATCTAGTGCAAACCTAGCTACGAAGCACTGTACGACAGAGGAGGGTATGCAACAGAGAGTGAACCGAGTAGAGAGAAGATTAAAAGTGGAGTTCATAAGGGCCAAGGGGGACCCTATCCATGTGGATAGGATTAGATTACAAAGCGAGAAGTGGAGATCTGGGGTACAATGAGGAAGGGAGAAACAGCTCTACGTTTAGCAGATAATGAAAGAAAGGCCACAGGAGGCATGCAGTAGGGGTCCCAGCGGTGGAATAAATGGGGCAATTATGGGTCCAGATTGTGTGTGGGCCCCAATGGTGGAAAGCAAGAGTGCTTTAGTTGAGTAAACGAGCGGATCTGCATGTGGGGAACCCAGTGTGTGCCAAGCCAGCAATTGAACGAGCACAGAACCAGCATGGTATTCCAAAATGTTGTATGAGGAACTCAAAACCATCTGAGGCACGACTTCTGCAAAAGTGTAAATCACCATGCTCAGCCCCGCAGAGACCTCATTCAGCCTGATACCTGTCCACTTGATGACAGTTCGCTTCAACCTCTAGACTGCTGCTACTTGACAGCCGCCTTAGACATCCCCAGCCTCATGCATGTCTACTCTGGGACATTAGCCAGTCTGGGCAGCCGTGTCTCTTCGCAGCCAGCCCCAGACACCCGTGGGGTCCATGCCACCAGCCAGACCAAGTACCATTCAGCTCTATGGCAGCCAGCCTCCGAGGCCCCTCCACTTTACACAACCATTCACTATGCCATGCAAGGCTACGACACCAGTCATCTCCGGGGCGTCAGCCAGAAGTAAATACAACACATCAGTGAGCCTCAGAGCACCAGGAACTGCAACAGACACTAGAGAGCTTCAGACACCGGTTTACTGTAAAATATGAGCAAAAGTCATACATCTGTCCAGTTGTGACAGTTGCCAGACTGCAGCACACACATTATGACAGCCAGCCTATGACAGGCAGGGAGTCTGTGACATAGGCCTGCCAATGTACCCAATGAGCTCTGTGAGAGCTGGTTTGAGAGCCCCGTCCATTTCGTGACAACCAGACTCGGATAACCATCCGCTGTGTGTGCCTGGATTGAACACTGGGCTTCCCCTGGACATCAGTCTTTGCAAACAACCAATACTCTACCAGCCGCAGCAAGACACACGTCTACACAGCGAACAACACCCTCCAACTGTGCAACAGCAGCCAGGCTGAGGCAACGGACTACAGGCAGCTTCAGACACCCGACCTGTGTTCAACATCAGTCAGACACCAGCAGGTTCCAGACACCCACCACTGTGCAGCAACAGCAAGATGAAAACACTAGTCGCCACAGTGAGATCCGACGGCCGTTCACCTTAAAGTCCTTGAGTTCATATTTAAAGAGCCAATTTAATGCTCGTAGGAAGCCACGATGAGCTTTTGTGTCCCTGAGCGGAAACCATACTCGCCAGCTGCTCTTAATGAGGCTTTTATGAATGGGCAAGAGATGCCGAGGAAAGCCTTTCCTCCCCAGAAAGAACACATCCTGTTTTCAGTAACACCTCAGCCCACGCGGAAAGCATTAGAAGAGAAAGAAACAAGCATTGGCGAAGACAAAAGGTCTAGTCTTAGGTAGCTTGTTATATACATATATATTTGCAAAGATATGCAAAGGGTATTACAATTGTAAAAGTAATAACACGTAAAAATGTTGCCACTTAATGGTGGTGGGCACTTACTTGCAAAAAAAACCCCAAAAACATTACCAGTCACAAACAATTTAGAAAAAAAATATGAAAACCCATAACATGATAGTAAAGCGCACTTTTGTCCTTGGGTCTCAGCATTGAAATCAAATGTTATTTTTGCCAACTCAGTGGTGTTAATTTTATCAACCTTGAAAGAGTGAAAAGTTGAGTTGATCAACCAGGATCCAAACCTGTAGCCATGAGGTCAAGTACAGATCCCTGGAGTGAGTGCACCGGTCCACTGACTGGGTCATATTAAGGGTTTTGGGGGCCCCGGGCAAGATTACCCATTTCCTGCCAATTCAAGCCAACAGGATGCCAAACAAAACTTAAATATATGTTAAACTTTAATAGGGTCACTAAAAAAAGTTGTAATAGGTCTTGGTGAGATCCCAAAAATACTTAAGATGACACTGGGGAAGGAGACCGGTATTTAGAGGTACATGTGGGGAGAGAGTTTTAGAGGGAGAAATAGAATAGACAAGGGTTTAATAAAAAAGAAAGTGCTCTTCCCCAGGGGACCCCAAGGAAGGTGGGGGCCCTTGGCAATTGCCCACTTTGCCCATGCCTTAAGACGCCTCTGCCCGCTAAACAGCCAGACTCCAGAAAAACAGAAGCAAAGATTTTTTACCACGGAAGTAGACTACTTTTTAGGTGAATGTGCAAACGAGCACAAGCATAGGTCTGTGACTCAGTGAAGAGAGCCAATGGCTGAAGTGAGCTGACCCATTGCTCCAGCTGTGTGCTGTGGTGGGCAGAAGTAAAATGTGAATGACAGCTGAACAGACCAATGACTGACGAGAGCCTAATCATTGGCTATATAATAAATATATATATCCAAAAACTCTTCAACAGCGGCCCCCCAGATACAAGGGCATAGAAGAAAACCGCACAGCCAGGTCCCCTGCAGGTTGTCAGTAAGTCCTTTTTATTTAATTTTCAGCCCCCCTGCAAAGAGGAGACCTACGCGTTTCGGCCTGAGCATGTATATATATATATATATATATATATATATTCACTGAAAAAACCATAGGTTTTAGGGACAGTTATAGTTAGTTGGACATTTTACTCGTACAAAACCCGTGAAATTCCCCCGTTATAGTTAGTTCAGCTAACTATAACTCGCGCCCCCGCAATGCACTGCTGATGACGTCACATATTACATCACTCATGACATGGTCAGTGACATCACTGATGACATCACTGATGACATCTCAAATGACATCACTGATGACATCATCCAGTGACTGTTTCTGTAAAGTTTAAATATTTTTAATATATATAGGAAAAGACGTATTGAAGAATGAGTGGGTGTGTAAGTGTCTGTATGGATGATTTAGTAGGTGCGTGACTGACTCTATAAGTGAGTGATTTAACGTATCTTACTGAATGCATGGGTTAGTGACTAAACTGGGTGAATGTCTGTATCCGTCTGTCTATTGCTGTGTAAGTGGCTGCATGGGTTTGTGAATAGCTACCTGAGTGTCTATAAGAGTTATTGATTTGTTGTCGGAGTATCTGTATGGGTGCCTGAGTGTTTGTGTGGATGGGGTGTGTGCGACTGTGCATAGATGTGTGAGTGGGTGATTCACTGGGTGGATGGTTTCAAGAGTGCATCTGTGATAGACTGTATGGGTGGGTAAGTGTGTGTAAGAGTGTGTTAGTGAGTGAATGTATGTCCCAGTGGTACATGTGTGAGTAACTACATATGTGAAAGGCAGTATATATGTGTGTTGGAGTATATAAATAGCTATAAGCGAGAGTGAGTGATTGTGATAGTGGCTGTATGGATGAGTGTGTGCTTGTATCAGTGATTATATAAGAGCGTAACAATGTGCTAGTATTTGTATGATTAAGTGAGCTGGTGTGTGTATAACTGTATAGGTGAGTAAATGGCAGTGTGTTTAATTATTTGCATGACTGACTAGGTGTGTGAGTACCTCTATGGATGAGTGGCGGTGTTGGAGTGTCTATATAGGAGTAAGAGTGCATATGATAGTCCTGTACTGAGTGACCATAAGTATGAGTGACTGTACGGGTGAGTGAGTGGATGTGTGTGTGTAGACCTAAGAATCAGTGAGTGGGTATGTAGTTATTGGTGTTGGAGTGTCTATGGTTTTGCGAATGGCAGTCTGTAATTTAGATTGGGTGTATCAAAGGTTATATTAGGGTGTGAAGAGCTGCATCAGATTATCACGTGGATGATGTCATCAGTGATGTCACTGACCATGTCATGAGTGATGTAATATGTGACGTCATCAGCAGTGCATTGCGGGGCGCGAGTTATAGTTAGCTGAACTAACTATAACGGGGAATTTCACGGGTTTTGTACGAGTAAAATGTCCAACTAACTATAACTGTCCCTAAAACCTATGGTTTTTTCAGTGAATTTTAAAGGTTTTTTAAATGCTAATTTCTAACTATAACATATCTGAAACCTATGGTTTTTTCAGTGAATTTCAAAGGTTTTTTAAATGCTAATTCCTAACTATAACATGTCTGAAACCTACGGTTTTTTCAGTGAATTTCAAAGGTTTTGTAAATGACAATTTTTAAATGTATTAATTGTTATATTAATTTTTTTCATACTGATTTACTACATTTTTAGAAACAATTTTTTTACATATTTTATTTTTTAAATTACATTGTAATTACATTATACATTACATTACAAAAAATACTTTCTCAGAATGAATTACTTTAGTTTAAATACTTTGCACATAGGCAATAGACTTTTAAGTACAGTAGTTACAGTTGTTGCAATGGGCAACACATTTTCAAACACAATGCAACATTCAGCTCAATGTGAATTTCTAGTTAAATGCAATTAGTTACTTTATGGATTACTTTTTCTAACCACAGGACTGGATCCTAGATTCAGTCCTGGTACATCTCCTGTAAACAGTTGAGTAAAAGCGTTTTGGTTACAGTCGTGATTTTTAAGGAATATTATTGTATTTTAAAAGTTGACACTTAGAAACTTTTTCTCATAGAATCACCAATGTTATCCTATGGAAGGAAATTCACTTAGCAGGTAAAAACTGTTATTGTTACTTTTTCTTACTCAGTGTTGGATCCTGGATCCAGCACTGGTGCATCTCCTGTAAACAGTTGAAAGAATGCGTTTAAGTCATACAGGCGATTTTTAAGGAATATTTGTAGTTTGTGAAAATCGACACTTTGAAACTTTTCTGCTGAAAACCAGACAATGGATTCCTATGGAAGAAAATATAAGTTACTGGTAAGTACGGTTAAAATTACTTTTCAGGGTCAGTGCTGGGCTAAAAGATGCAGCACTGGGTTCTCTCCTGATAACAGGTGAGTAAATTGGAATTCGTACTTTGGTTGATTTTAGAGGAATATTATAAAGTTCCAAAACTCCACACTTAGAAGAATTTCCAAGTGAAACCAGTCAATGTTAGCCTATGAAGGAAATTCAAGTTACCGGTAAGTACGGTTAAAATTACTTTTCAGGACCAGTACTGGGCTGAAAGATGCAGCACTGAGGTCTCTCCTGATAACAGGTGAGTAAATCGGAATTCGTAGTAAGGCAGATTTTAGAGGAATATTTGCACAATGGTGAAGGGAGGGGCGGGGCCTGAGGTGACATCTGTGCAAACGCGCCCCGTGGCGCGTTTTAAGTTGGGGGATTAAGTCCCCTTGAATCATGAGGTTCCCTAGGGGCCAACTAGCCCACCATGAACCTCCAGTATGCGCCAGGGGCTGCGTTGCAGAGACGTGTAGAGAGGCCACACCCCTTTTACACCTCTCTGCAACGCAGCTCTGTGGCGCTTTCTGGATGTACCTGTTGGGCTAGTTGGCCTCAGGGACCCTCAGGATTGAAGGGATTTAATCCCCATCTTAAAACGCGCCACGGGGCCTGTTTGCACACATGTCACATGAAGCCCCGCCCTCCCTTCACCACTGTGCAAACGCGCCTGTGGCGCGTTTTAAGTTGGGGGATTAAGTCCCCTTGAATCCTGAGGGTCCCTGGAGTCCAACTAGCCCACCATATACCTCCAAAAGCGCCACAGAGCTGCGTTGCAGAGAGGTGTAAAAGGGGCGTGGCCTATGTACACGTCTCTGCAAGGCAGCCCCTGGCGCATACTGGAGGTTCCTGGTGGGCTAGTTGGCCCCCAGGGACCCCCAGTATTCAAGGGGAATTCGTTCCCCTCTGCAAACGCGCCAGGGGCGCGTTTGCAGAGTACTGCAGGGAGGGGGCGGGCCTCCGGCACGATGCCGGTCGTTTTTTTTTCGTTTTTTTTTTTTTTTAATGGGAGGGGGCTGCGTGGCCCCCTTCCCTTGCCCACTTTGGCCCCAGGGACCCCATCCCTCGGGGCCTGAGGAATTTTTTTTTTTAAATTTAAAAAAAAAAACGGGAAGGGGGCCGCGTGGCCCCCTTCCCTGGGCCTGTATTGGCCCCGGGGACCCCATCCCCGGGGCATGGCCTCGATTTTTCTTTTTTTCTTTGGAGGGGGCTGCGTGGCCCCCTCCTCAGGCCATTTAAGGCCCCGGGGACCCCATCCCCGGGGCCGGCCTTTCCCTTATTTTTTTAATTTTTTTTTTTTAACTTTGGGAGGGGGCTGCGTGGCCCCCTCCCGAGCCACTTATGGCCCCGGGGACCCCATCCCCGGGGCCTGGCCTCACGTTGGAGACTGTGGGGGTCCCCAATCCCCCACAGTCCCAGCCGGCTCCCCGCCTCCTGCGGAAGCCGGCATTGCTTTTCCACATGGGGAGCAGCTAACATGCTGCTCCCCATGTGGAAAGCAGCTGGTTTGCATTTTGAAAGAGAGAGCAGGTTTCCTGCTCTCTCTTTCAAAATGCAAACCAAGTTTGCTATGACAGGACGGGAGCCGCGAGGCTCCCGTCCTGTCATAGCAAACAGCAGTGTCCCGGGGGTAGGCACCCCGGGACACTGGAGGAGCTGGCCCTGGGGGGTGGTGGTCCCCAGGGCCATCAAAGACTCCAGGAGGGGGCCGCGCGGCCCCCTCCCATTCAGTGCACAGCCCCGGGGAGGTGGTGGTCCCGGGGCTTGGGGGTCCATAACGGACCCCCATATTTAAATGTTTAGTGCCCCGGGGAGGTGGCGGTCCCCGGGGCATGTGGGGGGGCTGGAACCCCCCACACAGGTTTAAAAAAAAAAAAAAAAAGAAGCCCCGGGGAGGTGGCGGTCCCGGGGCTGCGGGAGGGCTCAGAGCCCTCCCGCCATCATTTTTAAATAAAGCCCCGGGGGGTGGCGGTCCTCGGGGCTTAGGGGCCTTAGAGGCCCCCTACATAAATTAAAACCCCCCACCATGCCCCCGGGACTTGGGCCACCCGGGGGCCAATTAACATCGAAGCGCGGGAGACCGCGCTTCGATTTTTTTTTTTCCGGCAGGATCCGCGCTCCCTGAGCGCATCCTGCCGATTTAAAAAAAAAAAAAAAAAAAATTTTTGCCCAGGGGGTCCTTGTGGGACCCCCTGAGCAGACCTAGGGGGTCAGGGTGTTTCTACCCTGCCCCTTTGTGCGTTTGCGCACTTGTTTCTGTCCCTCGGTTCTACCGAGGGATAAAATGGCTGCCAACACTTCCTGATTTGGAGTGTTGACAGCCAATTAGCATGCAGCTCGTGATCGGGAGGGTGCGCGAATCCGACGCGGCCATAGATATATATGTACTTTTACTTTTGATTTTCTCAGCAACTACTGAACGGATTTACACCATTTAACAAAAAGGGTTCTTTCTGAACCAAGAACTACCTCTTTGCCAAATTTGGTGTAATTCCGTTCAGCAGTTCGGGCTGTAGCCGTGTCTAAAGTTTCCTATGGATAATTGCATGGGGAAAACGCGTTTTGGGACCCCCTTTTTCTCGGCCCCCGCTTGACGAATCCCCCGAGACTTTCAGGGTAGGAGCGGACCGGAGCGCCCCACAAAGTTTGAAAATTTTGCGAAGATACGTCAACCGGCAAGAGAGTTATTTCAAATAGAATGTTGCGGATTTCCTATGGATAATAGGTTGTAACTATAACTATCTACTGGCGACCGCCAGTAGATAATACATACATACATACACACATACATATATATATATACATACATACAGACACACACACACACACCTCCCCCCCCCCGCAGCAATCATTGTATTCCAGTCCATCCACCTACAACTAAGGTTACCAGGGGCCTCATCCTAGCTTGCTGCTATCTGTATCACTGGCCTCCACTCCCATATGCAGCTATCTGAACATTAACATTCTTGCCACACACCAGAAGTTCTAATCACCTATAAGTTATGCATTGTAAGACACCCATCACGCTCCAGGTTATCTATAACCTAGCATTCTAATTCAACAATTTGCTATAGACACTGAAGGACTGGTGCCAACCTGCAAGTCATCTGTAATGGGACTCTCACCTATAGGAAACAGGTGGCGGCGGGCTAACGAGAGATACTTAGGTACTCGGGCGGTAACCGATCTTTGACAAATGTGTGACTACAAGACGGCACCACTCTCCAGCGACCCGCATGGCGCTATTTAGCCAGCCCCAGTAGAAATACTACTGGAACATAGGAAATACAGGCGAGCGCATTAGGCCTCATTTTGCATGAAAAGTGTGCTAATAGAGAGCAGGGAAACCTAGGAGTAGATATTCCAGCCCTGTAGAAGGCCCCAGACCCGTAAAGGCTTATGTTGAGGGCCGAAACATGTTGGCATTTTAAAGTGGGTATAATTGAACCAATTGAATTCAAAATCAACCCCATTGAGACACTATTTTATCCTATACCCCAGGTACCCTACGAATAAATATATGTTTTGGGTATACCTGTAGGTATTTTTAACGTCACCCATCTGGTTCCCTGCATGACCAGTTAATATTTTATATAAGAACTCCCATAATATCATTGGTTTAGTCCGCCCAGGTAGTACCATCTTACCTGGGTGTGGAAAGACGCCCATGATGAAGCATGTCACGATAAGTGAGTGAGGCGTCTTCTCCAACATCTTTGGATACCCCATTATCCGAAGTGGTTTTGATGAAGGACGGACGATCTGGGACCCCGTGGACTTATTCCTTCACCTTTCTTCACCTTTTTTTGATAGTCTGCATATCCGTAAGGGATAAACAGACAACAGCAGTTGCCTTTTGTGATACGATTAACCTTGGGAGATTGCAACTGTTCTGCTTCTCTCATTCTCTATTGTGATAAAGAGTCCTACAAACTTACCAGATGCCCACAATATTTATGGGTATAAATGTAATAAGGAAGTGGGTATATTGCAGAGGAGCTGTGGTTTTAAAGCAGTGTCCATGAAACCATCTTGATGAGAAAATGGAAGTAACCTTTGACTTTCACAGAGGAAGTGGTAAATGTGTGGAACAAACCTACCATCAGAAGTGGTTTGACTTCCAAATACGTAATATGATTCCATAAGGCCTGGCAGGCACACGAGTTTACTCATAGTAGAAGAACAAAGACAGAGCTAGAGACTACAAAGTGTCCAGTGTTACAGCAAATAGAGAAATTGGCAGACTGATGGGGTAGGCCTTGCCTGTCTAGTATTTCTGTTGGTGACTGTTGCCAAGGTCGCATATTCCATTTCTTTGACCAGGGCAGACAACTCCAGCCACATCAATTCAATTTCTGAAAGCATATATTTTAAGCGAGCCGCAGTCACAACACACTACTGTTGGTTCCGCAGACTGACTAGAGTATCCATTCATAAATCAGATGACAACATCCTGAAAAATGACGGGTGAAGCTGGGCTGAACTAAAGAAATCTAAAACAAGCATTGGCAAAGCCAATTGGTTTGGCGTTGGCTTCCATCCTTTTGGCTTGATCAATGCTAGTTTTGCCACAGTTTTTATAAAGCATAGTTGTGGGAGCTGCTGGGCCCTAGCCTAAACAGATTTAAATAAAAAAAATAAAAAAAATTGATGAAAGGATAAACATGTTGGTCTCAAAAAGGACACTTTGCCATACAAGCCTCTGGCACTTAACAGAACTAATTTGTGTGCATGCGTGCTACCAGTGAAAGGGCATAAAACCCTCAATCACAGTGAAGTCTGCCAATAGCTGATGTAGGCTGACCCACTACTCCATGCAGTATGCTGTAGTGGGAGGAAGGAAATTGTGAATGACAGCAGCAGACCGATGGTTGAACAGGACTATATAATCTTAATAAAATCAAAAGGTAATTGTTAACGCCAGACCTAAAAAGGGCACCAGCAGGCACATAACTAAATTGAAAAACACTTCACAATAAGCTAGTTTCGAATACATACTGTAGCAAAATGTGACTATTCTAAATCTTGCATATATGTGAGAGTGAAGAAAAGGTGGCCTAACTGAGAAGAAACCGGGTCATAACTGCAAAATGTTTCTGCCTCCCATCTCCCTCAACCCCACACCTGATAAGTAAGACCTCCTTTCTACTCCGACTTTACCCCCTTGACTTGAACGGGCTTTATTAATTGGCAGCAGCTTTTTGCTTTCTACAGAGGGCATCAATGATGATCCTTTGCCCAAAGTGGGCAGGCCTCTGGCATCTGTGCACATACTAGGGCCTTCTATTAAACTGGAGTTTTGGAGAAGAGAGAAAAGCATAGGGACAGAACCAGTTTCACAGTAAAAGCAATGAAATCTTTTGCTAAGTGCACCATCGGATGAAGTCTAGACATTTTGGCGTGCCTTGATGCTCCTATAAACAAGTAATGCAAAAAATTCTTAATTGTTGATTTTGCTGCAGCCAGACTCAAGTGGAAATCCATCATATGCTGTATAACAGTCAGTGCAAAACAGACATTCGTCTCAGGTACTTTATGACACAGATCTAGCCTGCCCAGGAATCATCTAGAGGAGCTTGGGTTAGGGACCACATCATAATCTTCCTGTTATAGGTGGCGTGGCTTGACGCCAATGTAGGAGGAAGCGGGTCTCGGAGCTCTGGCCTTCTTCGTTTACTATTATCCTGAGCCCCCGACACCTCAAACGGCAGCGGAATTAGCAGCTGACCCCCCCCCGGGCACCTGTGGGCGCAAGGAGGCGAGGTGACCCGTGACTAAATGCTGTGAAACAGCGAAGTCCGACAGAGGGGAGGCCTTGAGACGTGGCGTCCATGATGGCGCACGCGACCTGAAGATGGGCCGCGGAGCCCAAGCACTCGTGAAGACGTGCGGCGAGGGTTGGCCAGCGGGGAGCACCGATGCTGCGGGAGCTTATGAGGACCAATGAGGGACCGCTCCACCAACCACAGCCAAGACAAAGGTGAGCCGGGCCCTGTGAGCGGAGGGGAGCGGACCGAGCGGCCTGGCTGGCTCGAGCAGGGCGTGGTCGTCAGCAGTCGTCGCGCCGGAGCACGCTTCAAAAACAGAGACTCACCGCCCAGCAGCCCCACCAGAGTGTGCGGTGTGGGCCCTGGGAGAAGTGTGTGCCTTCCGGATACTGGGCCCACAGTTAAGTAAATAAAAGTGCCTACTGGGACCCGATACAGGAATCCTGCAAGCGAGTGCACCGAGCAGGTGAGGAGAGTCAAGGCCCTTATCTGAAGCCGGCTGGATCGCGCTGAATGGAAGAGGGACTCACCGCCCAGCAGCCCAGTCGGAGTGTGTGTAGTGAGCCCTGAGAGAAACAAAGGCCCTCAGACCATTGGGGCCAAGGTTGGATGAGTGGAGGTGCCTGCTGGGTCCCGATGGTGGAGCCCTGCGCAGCAACTGGGCCGAGCAGGTGAGGGGAGCCAGGGGCCCTTGTCTGCAACAGGCCGGAATGGCGATTGGCATCAGTGGTACTCTTTGTGGGGCCCACGAGGCCTGGGGGCCCCCACGCAAGACACCAAGAAAAGTGGCGAGACCCCTGAGGGGTGAAGGCGGAAGCGCAAGGTGGCACAGAGCACTGAGAGGGGCTAGTCGAGGAGTGCAGCGCCTATTGCGTACGGACGAGTGACGACTGCATGGGCCCTCATTTTGGGCACGTGTGTAGGCCATTGCTGCACCATTTAATCGAGGCCACCAAGAATTTGGCATCAGGGGGTGACTACAGCGGAGGCGACCTGCAAGCAGGCTGAGAAGGCCCTGACATAGATGCCACAGGTGGACGACGATTATGGGGAAAGTCACCAAACAAAGGGGCCAGAGCACTGTGGCTGCAGGAGGTGGGGGCAACCAAACTGATGAGGAGGATGATCCCATGGACCCTTTAAAAGATGGATCCTCTACGAAGCCCACATTAGCCGATATAGTGGAAGCCATTACAGCGTCCTGAGAAGCACTTGAGACCAAAATAGACTCCATTGGCACAGACCTTGGCCTCCTGAAAGATGATCATCGTCGACAAGTAGAACGGGTCACTGGCACGGAGAAAATAATCGCAGATATTCCCTCGGAGGTTACGGAACTAAGGAAATCTCTCACGGAGGTGGCGACAAAAGTTAAGATCCTAGAAGCCCGCGCAGAAGACAGTGAAGGGAGATCACGCCGCAACAACTTGCGTATAATTGGAGTGCCCGAAAGGGAAGGAGATGATATAGTGCAGTATTTGAAGGACTGGATCCAGAAAGGGGTAGCACCTGAAGGGCTGTCTCGAGTCTACGCCATTGAAAGAGCGCATAGAGTACCAGCCAGGCCTCCCAAACCCAGAGCGCCGCCATGACCAATTATTGCTCGCTTGCTCCATTTTAGGGACAGGGACCATATCGTCAAGAAGGCTAGAGAGAGCCATCATGGCCGCAAGGACGTAAACCTGCTCGGCTCCCGCACCAACTTCCGACTACCAGCCTTCATCGGTGTGCTGAGCCCGCCGAAAACGATGATCTGGCGAGCTAACTGATGAGGGACAACTCGGCAGCCGGCTTTGAGACATAACGAGGTCCGGGAACTGCCTGCGGCTCATTAACGCTAGCGCGGCGGTGCGCGGCCACTCCTGCAGCATGGCGGCTGAGCTGAAGTCCTGAGCGGCTCCCGGCGTGTGCGGCCCTGTCGCGGTCCCGGAGAAGGACTGCATGAAGGAGAGTAACTCCGACTTTACGGTGAGGAGGGGAGCCGCGACTGATTGCAGCCCTGACGCACGGCGCTGAGTGGAGAGTGGCGGGCGGTGTGACTCACAGGCCCCGGCGCATGGCGCTCGCTGAGACGGTTTAGGAGTAAAAATTCTGGTATCCGGGCGGCGCTGGGCCTTCTGCTACTGTGTCCCCTCTGGCCGGTTCTGCGTCCATCAGGCTGCAGGGTGAGAGCGCGAGAGTGCGAGAGCTCTCTTGGGAAGCTCAGAGACCCCCGCCTAGCCGCGCGGAGTCATTTGTCCTTCCATATCCAACGCGCTGATCCACCGGAGCCCAAGTGCCGCCGGGCTGGGGTTCAGGATGCAGCAGAACGCGTGGAAGGCCTAGGACTCGGCATGCCTGAACCCCCGGCCTGGCCTTAAGATGGCGGCCTGACTCTTCCTCTCCTGCGCTTCTGGGACTCTTGGGAGCTACATGGCGGCGCGAGTTCCACTGTAGAGCCTTGCCTGGAGACACTGAGGAGCACGCTTGGCAGAGGGGAGGACACCCGACCCCGAGGGACATTTAATAGCCCGCGAGTCCAGCCAACCAGGGGCGAGGGGCATCTTCAAGCGCGCCACGGTGCGATCTGGTTCCGTGGTGAGCCCACATGCCGCCCAAAAAAACACTGCCTAATAAGGTCTCAAGCTACTTTGGTGCCTCTGGCCCAGGAAGTGGCCCAGCCCTTGAACGTGCTCCTACGGAGGGGGCTATGGCGCCGACACGCGAAGACCTTCTGGCCACCCTCAGGGACTGCAAGAAAGAGCTCCGCGATGATCTAAAAGCGGACATCTATGCCTCTCTCGACGCCTTCAAGTCCGATATGGCCTCCAAAATTTGTGACCTACGCACCGATGTGGACTCCGTGGGAGCTCGCGCCCTCGACCTGGAGGCAAAATGCCAAACCCTTGAAACCCGGCTCCAGCCGCTCGAGGAGGGCGCTGAAGCCCTCACAGCACAACTGAACTCTGCGCTACTCAAATGCGAAGACCTGAAGAATTGGTCTTGACGCGAGAACATCAGAGTGCGTGGCCTGGAGGAAGGGCGCGAGGGGGCTGACCTGGAGCAGTATATTGCGGGTCTCTTTACCGCCATCGTCGGAGATGACGGGCCACCGATTCATCTGGAACGCGTCCACAGAGTAGGCCCGGTCCAACAAGGGAAACATCAACGCCCTCGAGACATCCTGGCCAAATTTGCCTCCTTCAAGGTGAAAGAACTGGTGCTCCGCAAGGCCCGGGGACGGGAAACGTTTGAATATCAAGGTGGTACATGCGCTTTATTCCAGGATGTTGCCCAGGCCACCCTGATGCGTTGACAGCAGTTCCGCCTAGTTACCACCGCCCTGCGAGACAAGCAAATCAAATACAGGTGGACATATCCCTTTGGTCTCGCCTTTACCTTTAACAACAAGCAACATCACTTCTCCGAGGTGGAGGGCGCCGCGGCCCTGCTTGGCCTCGCCGGCGCTTCCCCTGGGGGCGGTCAGGTCACGCCGGGAGATGTCAGGAGAGGGGCACGAAACAGAGTGGCCACTGAGGAATGGCAGACGGTACCGGCCTCTAACAAAAAGACTCCCTGACCGCCTTCTGGATGCTGAATCGGGATGCTTGCCGAGGTTTCTTCCGCCCCACATACGATAACTGGACTCCCACGCCTCACCACACGGTGAACCACGACGAATCTCACGCCGATCCACATGACGGATTCTTGGTGACCCTTTGCACATTCTTCAATCTAACCGACAGCAGCACTGAGGGTCACTCGATAACTACGGACTGTTTGGTGCAGGAATGGTCCTACCCCTATAGACGATTGTCAACAATGACTTTGAAGTTTCTACAATGTTTTCCGCAGTCTACGTTGCTTCTACTTCATGAGTTGTTTTTTGTCATTTTTGTTTTTTCCCATTTAGGTGCTCTACCCGGGGAGGGTCGCAGGGGGAACGGGAGGGGGAAGTCGGGGAGGGGAAGAGGGGTTCTCGTCAGCAGGTCTGGCTTCTGCAGGGGGGATGGGGGTTAAACTTTTATCATGGAATATTAGGGGCCTCAACTCCCCTAATAAGTGCCACAGGTTTTGGAAGTATATCGGTGACCAGGGCGCACTAGTAGTGGCCCTTCAGGAATCTCACATAAAGAGGGCGGAGGAAAGTAGACTCAAACATAGACGCTATCCCCAAATTTATCAAGCCACTAGCACTAAAAAACAAAATGGGGTCGCCCTGATATTCCACACCTCTGCCCATTTTATTCATGAGACCACACAGAAGGATAAGGAGGGCCGGTACGTTATGGTTAGGGGGATGTTGATGGGCAGGCTCTGTACCATTGCTTCAGTATATACATCCAATACTGGGCAAACTGACTTCCTTGCTTCCTTTTTTGATACCTTAATGGGATTTGCAGACGGTGATCTGATTATCATGGGGGACTTTAACCTCGTTTGGGATCCACAACTAGATACCTCACGGGCCCATAGAACCGGAGGGGGCGTCTTTCCCATACAACTTAAGCACACCATTCAGCAGCTGGGTCTAGTGGACATCTGGCGCCACCTCAACCCCACACAGGAGGACTTTACCTTCTACTCATGCCCACAGGTCGTACTCCTGTATTGACCATGTGTTCCTCAGTCAGTCGCTCACTCCAGCAGTCACAACCTCCCTCATCCTGCCCATTGCCATCTCCGACCATGCCCCCTTGACTTGCCTTTTGGACTGGCCTGCTCCACGCTCTAAACTTGTCCGTTGGTATTTCCCGGAATTCCTCTGTCGGGACAGGCTACATCGCGATGACTTGCGCAAGGCGATCAGGGACTTCTTTCTAACCAATGATCCTGCTGACACATCCCTAGCGACTACCTGGGACGCGCTTAAGGCACAAATAAGGGGGCATTGCATTTCACTGGCTGCGTCCCTCAGGAGACTCCAAACTAAAGAACGCCTAGAACTAGAACGCGACCTGGTAGCGGCAGAAGGACAGCACAAAACCGCCCCCTCGGCCCCATCCTTGAGGAAAGTCACAGCCCTTAAAGGTAAACTAAACGCCATCTACACGAATAGGGCGGAGAAAACGCTCTTGAGGCTCCAGGCTAGGGGCTACGAAGGGAAGGACAAGGTGGGCACCTTATTGGCCAAGCAACTGCGAGCCAAACATGAGAAGGAATACGTTAAACAAATCATAGATGATTCGGGCAGGACCCATACCGGCGACACTGAGAAGTCTAAGGTCTTTCACGATTTTTACCAACAACTCTACCGCGCTGATATGCTCAGAGAACCCGAACAAACAATATTTAGCTCCCCTTGATCTGCCCCGGCTTTCTACTGCAGCCAATGATGATCTTGGGAGAATTATTACGGTGGAGGAGGTTCAGGCTGTGATTGATGCTTTGAAGCTCCACAAAGCGCCAGGACCTGATGGCTTTACCGCTCAATTTTATCGCACCTTTGCGGCTGATCTAGGTCCTTACCTTACCACACTGTTTAATAATATCGCGACTCGCCAGTCAGTGACGCCTTCTATGGGCGAAGCCCTAATCTCTATTATCCCGAAGCCCGGGAAAGACCCTCAGAAATGCTCCTCTTATCGCCCTATAGCCCTTCTCAACCTAGATGCCAAATTATACTCAAAAATTCTCGCCACCCGACTTGAGAAATTTCTCCCTGACCTCATACATCCTGATCAGTCGGGGTTCATAAAGGGGAGGCAGACCCACGACAACCTTAGGCGCATTTTCCATCTAATCGACAAGTCCTAAAAGAAGACGATCCCGGCCGCACTCTTGTCGCTCGACGCGGAGAAGGCTTTCGATCGAGTTGATTGGTCCTTCTTGGAGCTTTCTCTGCGCCGATTCGGCTTCTGCGATGCCTTCATCGGGATGATCCGTGCCAACTTCAGAGCCCCTAGGTCACGTGTGATGGTGAATGGTGTGGCTTCGAACTTTTTTAATCTGGAGAGAGGGACCAGACAAGGCTGCCCCCTATCACCATTACTATTCGCTCTTAGCATCGAGCCCTTTGCGGCGCGAATCCGCGCCAACTCACAGGTCACTGGGATCCAATTTGGAAAGGATGATCATAAGATCGCTTTATTTGCGGATGACATCCTTCTGCCAGTCACGAACCCTACCACTTCCCTCCCTGCCATTAGTCGGGAACTGGAACAATTTGCGGCAGTTTCGGGTTTTAAAGTTAACCTCTCTAAATCGTCTATTCTTAATCTCACCCTGCCCTCGGCCACCCAGGTGTATCTGGAAGGGGTGTCCCCCTTCCGGTGGGCCCGTAAAGCCATCGCCTATCTAGGGGTTCAAATCACTCCTAAGCTTACCGACTTATACAAGGCCAACTTTCCACCCCTCCTTACGCGCCTGAAAGCCGATTGCAAAAAATGGGGCACAGCCTACATCTCCTGGATAGGTAGGATTAATGCTATCAAAATGAACGTCTTGCCACGGCTCCTTTACCTTTTCCAAGGCCTCCCCATCCAACCGGACAGAGCCCTCTTCCCGGACCTAAAAACTATGTTACTCAACTTTATCTGGCAGGGGAAACGTGCACGGCTCTCTTATCACTTGTTGACACGGTCCCGTTTGAGGGACGGCCTGGCACTACCAGACTTCCTGACCTATTACAGGGCGGCCCAATTAAGGGTTCTGAGCGAATGGTCACTGCGGGAATCTGACAAACTATGGCTCCATATCGACAGACAGGTGACGGGCAGAACGATCTGGGATCTCCCTTGGCGACATAGGACGGATCGGCCTCTTATCGCTTACCTTAGTGTGCCTATCTCCACCACCCTTCAAGTGTGGGATGCGGTGACCAAAACATTGCCGCCGACTACATTCCCGTCTCCTTACACTCCCATACACTTTTCAAAAAACTTCCCCCCCAGCTCTTCAGGAGGGTCCCTTTGATTTGTGAAGGGAGGTGTCTGATGATCTCGGACCTTTTCCACGGGCCTAAAATACGATCTTTCCACGACTGTATGAATCACTTCCACCTACCGCCCACTGAACGCTTCCACTACACTCAACTACTACATTGGGTCCAGCGACCGCAGATTCGCCAAGCGGCCACTAGAGATTACCTTCCCATCGAAAAATTTGTTCAGGCGGGCACTACGGGCAGAGGGTGTATTTCCTTTTTGTATACTCTACTACTCTCCCTCTCGCCGCACCGCTCTCAACGTCATAGAGTGTTCTGGGGAGACATGCTACAGTCACCACCTTCCGACAAGCAATGGGAAACCCTATACAAAGATATAGCGAAGTTTAACAGATCCATGCACCTCAGGGAAGCCCACTACAAAACGCTCTATGACTGGTATCTCCACCCTCACAAACTACACTCTATCTTTCCGGGCACTTCCGACCGGTGCTGGCGTGGTTGTGGGCTGTTGGGAGACTTTAAACATATATGGTGGAACTGCCCGGTCATCCAAACTTTCTGGAAGGAGATTCTTTCCCAAGTTAAGATCATATTAGGTTATCCAATTGGGGAATCTATGGAGCAGGTGCTGCTTGGTCTACCCGACCCCTCATTAAAATACCAAACTTATGCTGACCGGTCCATTTTATGGTTGTGCTTGGGTGCCGCGAAGATGGCTATAGCCGGGGCGTGGAAGAGACCTGAGGCCCCTTCGCTCACCCAATGGCATGCCCGGTTATGGAAGGCGCTCACAATGGAACGCCTAACTGATATTGCTGAAGATTCAAGGAAGGGATTTACCTACATTTGGACCCCCCCCTGGTCAGTTACCTCTCAGAAGGGGCTTCCCTTATTCGCCTGCAGCCCCAGGCTGCGAGCACTACACCTCTTCCTGATTTGAAGTACACTTAATCCTCTTTAAGGAGCCAACACCATGGAAAGGGGGCCACGACGAGACTTGCATCTGGCGCGGGTCGTGGGATGTTCGCGCTGTGGCCTGCCCTCCTCCCCCCTCTACAGCCAACACGCTTACCCCGTTCATTTCCCTGGGTATCACCATAGTGGGTTAATTTTTTCTTTTTCGTCAGTTCTGTCTATCTACTTCTTCTCTCTTTTCTTATCTCTTATTTCTCTTTGGGTAGTTGCCTTCTATTAAGTGTTCTATCTCAGCTTTGGCAATGTCTGCAGAAGGCCTCTACAGGATTTGCCTCTGAGGCGCATTGCTCATTTCTCGAGAGTGTTCCCCCGTTTGGCGCTCTGTGGAAGATTGGGCCCAGCGACACCTAGAATGGTCTGGGTTTACTTCCGTGCTTTCGGTTACTGCAGGTCACTCTACCCGAACTTTGAAGGGCTGGCTTACCACGGCCATTAGAAACTGTTTTTTTTATTTTAGCTACCTACTGCTTGGGGCCCATGCCGGTCAACCTGTTTGAATGACATTGTGCGCAGTTTTCCATATGCAATGTTTGTTATTTGTGATACAAATTTCAATAAACAGATTTTGACAAAAAAAAAGAAGGCTAGAGAGCTGCCGGACCTGCAAATTGGAAACGGCAGGGTGATGATATTTCCGGATTTTACCAGGGAAGTACAGCGGCAAAGGTCTACGTTCCTAGCAGTAAAGAGGAAACCATGTCATCTTCAGTTCCCCTATGCCATGTTGTTCCCGGCCAGGCTGCGGGTCATGGGACCCAAGGGCACATTATTCTTTCAGTCGCCACAAGAGGCCTGGGACTGGCTGGATACTGTAAGTGAACGGAGATCAATGGGCAGCTTGCCGAAATAGACTACAGGAGATGGTGGAACGAGTCGTAGTCCACTGAGAGCCCCAACCCGACGGAGGCCCGAGTAGAGCGGCGCAAGGTCATCAGGGCGGTGGTGGAGCTTAGTCAAGTGGGATCCAGTCCTAGATCGGCGAGGAGTGATCGGGAGGATGGTAGATCCGAGAGCTCTCCAATACTGAGTGCTGCGGAGGAGTTGGAAACGGAGTTGCCTGTCGTGACACCTCACACTGCAGATGAGTTGGGATGACTTTGTTGATCCAGGGCTCAGAGACCACAACTGTTGGCGAACTATATCCTTTCCTAGGAAGCTACACATGGGGACATATAGAAAGGGGGGCGGGGGTGAGGGTATCAGTGAACAATGTTGAGAACTCAAAAGCTGAGGAGCTGGGGGGGGACCAATAGCTCTTGTCTGGAGTGAGTACGGTGGAGGGGGTTCCGGGGTTGGGCAACAGCCACTACATCCATATACACATTATTGTTGCAAAGTTTGGATGGGAGGGGGGGTCACTTCTACCTGTCCTGGGGAAGGGGAGTTGGGTAGTTTACTTGTTTAGGGAATGTTTACTGGGGACCAGGCGTGTCTGGAGAAAACATTTTGATAGATTTGGCTCAATACTTTTCGCATGGGATCCAACATAGATTATAAATGCATCTCCTGGAATGTCCGTGGGATGCACTCCATGACAAAGAGACACAAGGTGCATGCACTTCTGGTGCGTAGAGAGGCACAGATTGCATTATTACAAGAGACCCATATCAATGCAAGAGAGGGGGCTGCTTTGAAATGTCGCTGGCGAGGGCATTTATTTTACACAAGCTATTCGGCTTTTGCCAGAGGGGTGTTGGTGTGGGTGCGAGCTGGAGTCCCCTTCCAGTGTACCAGCGAATTTATTGATCCAGAAGGGAGGTATGCAGTGGTGCTGGGTAAATTAGACGGGAGAGATGTTCGATCGGGAGTATATGTGTCCCGAATGTGGATCAGGCTTCATTCTTAGCAGACCTTTCAAGAGCGCTGGCACAGGTACTGACGGGATCAGTGCTTCAGGGAGGGGATTACAAAAGTGTTGAGGATGTGGGGCTTGACCGATCGCATCCCCCGCTCCATGACTCCCCTGCTCGGCGAGGGCGCGCAGTGACAGGCAACAACAATGGGGATTGGTAGATTCTTGGAGGACAGCACCCAGGGGAATGGGACTATTCTTTCTTCTCTCCCATGCATGAACTGCATGTCCGATTGGACGCCGTTTTATGCACACCTGATGTGTATGGGTATGTAAGGAGCAGCGAGTATTTGTCACGCACGGTCTCGGACCATAATCCCTTGCTGGTCTGTCTTAGTTGGTCCAGGGCTAGAGCAGGGATTCCCACTTGGCGTCTCAGGCCAGAGAATTTGGAAGATCAGGTGTACCAGGCTGAGATTTGCACAGCTATCAAACAATACTTTGCAGAGAATGCAGGGACGGTCTCAACACTCACAAAGGAGTGGGAAGCTTTTAAGTGGTGCTCAGGGGTAGATGCATCGCAGCAGCGGTGGGGGTAAGGAGAACTCTTTTGCAGGACACACTACAGGCAGAGCAAAGGCTACGTCGCATTGAACGCGACAGACCAGAGAATGTAGCAGCACAGAGGGAGCTCCTGGAGGCCAGGGAGGAGGTGGCGGGGCATGTAGAAAGGCTGCGCTGTTTTTAACCAGCATTTCTGACACTACTATTCCGATCTTTATAGGAGATAAGCATCCCCCATAACTGCAGAACTTGTCAACATTGAGGATGTTGAATTACCAACACTAGGTGAAGAGGAAGCAGAGGTCTTGGGAAGGGAGATAGAGCTTAGCAAGGTTAGAAGCGCTGTTAAGACCATGGCCAGGAACAAGACGCCGGGTACGGACGGGTTCCCCATAGAATTCTATGCGACATACATAGACCTGCTGGGACCCAGATTGGTAGTCTTATATAATCAGGCAAAACAGGAGGGGAAACTTCCGGGAACCACTAGGGAGGCGCTGATCGTTCCCTTATTAAAGCCAGGGAAGCAGGCATGGGACAAGACGGCATATCGACCTCTGTCGATGCTCAATCTTGATTATAAAATCCTGAGTAGGATATTGGCCACTCGACTATTACCACATATGACGGGTCTCATACACTGGGACCAAGCCGGCTTCATACCGACATGCAATACGGCAATGAATGTACGAAGGCTGCTCCAAGTGATGGGAGCGGACTCTTATTGTAAAGAGGAGGCTACTATCCTAACAATCTACATCGAAAAGGCTTTCAATAGTCTTGAACGGCAATATTTATTTAGCGTGATGCGAGCCTTTGGGTTAGGACAGGAGTTTGTAGCATGGACTGCTCTGTTGTATAGAGACTCCACAGCTCGGGTCCGGACAGGAAAACTTATATCAGACAGATACGAGGTGGAAAGAGGAACGAGACAGGGGTGCTCGCTATCGCCCTGATTGTTTGCTATGGCTATGGAGCCGCTTGCAGCCAAAGCTAGGACTGGAAATTTGTACCGCGGACTAAATGCGGAGGGGCGCGTTCACCACATAGCCCTGTATGCAGATCTGATTTTGTTCCTCAGCAACATGGGAACAGACCTTGAGAGAGCCAAAGACCTGCTGTTGGCCTTGGAGAAAGTGGCAGGCCTCAAGGTGAACTGGAATAATTGTCTATTTCCCATCACGCAGGGAAAAACCGCAAATGGTGGAGAGAATTGAATGGGAGGGGAGATGTATCCTGTATCTTGGGGTTCGAATATACCATGACAGGGCTGATCTCTTAGAGGGAAATGTGAGAAAGGTCATACTGGGGACAAAGGCCAGTTTTGACTTTTGGGGAACACTCCCCTTGTCGTTAATGGGTAGGGCTTCCCTGCTAAAGATGGTGACTCTCCCGAGGCGCTTATATGTGTTTGGGGTGTTGCCGGTGTGGATCTCTGCGGAGAAGTTTCAGCAGCTTAGGGCGTTGGTGACGGAGTTCCTGTGGGGGACTGGGCGGAGGCTAGTGGCCTTAAAGACCTTGATGCGCCCCAAAGCAGAAGGGGGGAATAGCGGTGCCGGACTTTGAATATTATTATGTTGCAGCTCAACTGCAATGGCTGACGAAATGGGTGGCTAGCCAGCTTCGGGGTACAGTGCAGCAGGGTGATGGGTGCCCTGCACCAGACCTCCTGACTAGAATAGTGTTGCGACTACCTGTGCCAGAAAGGGACATGTTGGCGGAACTGCGGGTGGCCCATAAGTGTTGGGTTTGCAGCTTACAGAGGGCTAAAATGAGGTGCCCGAGCGCGCCGGAGATGCCTTTGAAATATTGCATGGAACTACCGCATGGGGCAGATTGGAGGCGGCTAGAGTTGTGGGAGGAGGCTGGAGTACTCACTATGGGGCAGTTATACGAAGATGGTATGTTGTTACCGTTTGATATATTTAGTGAGAAAATCGAGATACCTGGGGGCGACTTCTTGCTTTATGCGGCCCCGACAGCTGCAATCCATAAACACTGGGGGAGCAGACTGACTGAACCACCTATAAATGAAGGGTGTCAATACGTGGTGTCGGCAGCTGGGACATTTAAAGCGGTTACCTGTTTATATAGAAGGCGGAGCAGGGCAACGCTCCACCGCTTCAGGGGTTGCAACAGAAGTGGGAAGAGGATTTAGGGGAGCCCATAGAGGATAAAGTGTGGGTAGAGCTCACGGAGAGGGTTAGTAAGGTCTCCAGGAATGCTAGGTTCCAGCTGGTAAATGTTTACGTCTTCCATAGAGCGTACCTCACCCCAGGGCACCTCAACAAGTATTTTAATATGGTAACGGCGGCTTTCCCCAGATGTGGAGAAATAGGCGAAGAGTTCCTTCACAAGTTTTGGAATTGTCCAGAGATAGGACATTTCTGGAGAGAGGGGACGGAGATGTTAGCCGAAATTACTGTAAAGGAGGTGCACTTGAATCCAGGACACTGCTTACTTCACAGATTCCCACACACTGCCAGGAATAAAGTCACTAGTAAGTTTCAAGACCTGGGACTGATACTAGTGAAGCGGGAGATCACGAGTCATTGGAAGGCAAGGGGAGGTCCTAGCATAGGCAGGTGGAGAAGGGAGTTTGAGCGCTGGGCAGGTAGTGAGGGAACGGCACGGCTAAGAGATGCTAGGCGTAATGGGAGTGAGAAGACGCTGGACGCATCCAGGGCTTGGGAAGCTTTGACGCTGCACCTTAAGCAGCTTAATGACATCAAAGATGAGAGTAATAGAGATGCCCCACAGGCAGATGGTTTGTAAACTGCATTGGAGGGACACATGGGAGCAGAGAGGGGACATGGTGGAGTGCTCCTTTATCGGCAATTGACGGGAGACCACGGATACTACGATAACGGGATGGAAATTACAAGAGAGTAGCCTTAGGAAAGTTACCTGAGCATAGTAATCCACGGCACGCCTGTGGGGAGGAGGGGAGGGTAGAGCGGGTGGGGTTGCCAATAAGCTGAGTGTCGGGGGATAGATTTTTGTTAATTGCACTACGTATCACTGTGAGATGTGAACTTGGTTGTAAATGAATCTCCTGGAGAACTATTGACTAACTATGAAGATTTCTACAGTAGCGATAAGCTATATACCTATTAACAGAGGATCAGCATTGGTTCACATGCTCATTCCAAAGATTATACTGTACTGGTATATGCATCGTAAATGCCTAATAAAGTTTGTTTACAAAAAAAAAAAAGAATCTTCCTGTTATAATCTAATTTGCCCAAATAGTAGGTCAACCAAGGCCTTAAGAACAGGGCGAGTTGGAGGTGCCTTGTGCTCTGTGCACCTGCATGGTATTACCAGATGAGAAGGCAGACCCTGATTGGCTAAGCATTCAGTATATTAAAGTATAGACTGCAGCAACGCAGAAGATTTAGTTTCTATAGTGTTTCCTGGTGACGCCGAATTACGGGGTCAACAGTCATGGGCAATTCTTCAAAGCCACTGTACTATGGAACTACTGTGGAAAAGTATGTCTGTTATCTTGCCATTCGCTCTGCCATTTTGCACTTCACCCTTCATTACTGACCTTCTCTCTGTATCACGAACGCTCTGGGGCTTCACTCTTGATTTGCCTCATTCCTGCATGGACGCCCACGCCCTGTCCGTGCCCCGGCCTGCCACAAACTGACCAACTCATGCTCAACCAGTCGGACAGGGAGTTTCCCAGATGCTTATCGTCTTCACCCTGCGCACTATGCCCTGCAGGGGCCCAACAGCTACCATCTGGGGATTTATCAGATTGACCACTGCTTATTGTGTAAATATGGGTTTTTGTTTGTTCTCCTTACAGGCACAGGGTGGGGATGAAGGGTATATAAGATGCGGAACCAAAGTACTCAGCAGACTGCCTCCTCAGACAGCTATGGGTGTCTGTTGCTGCTGCTCTCTCTCTCATGAGATCAAAATAAATATCTTTTCTCTCCGTGCTCCAGTGTTGGTCTCAATTTGTATTCCGGACCCGTGGACGAAGGGTGACCCTGCACCTTTGGGTGGTCTTCTGAGGAGACCCCCAAATCCACAATTGGCGCCCAAACATGAGGCCCCATCAGTGACGCGGCTGCCCGGTCGAGGGGTCCCGACGAGGAAGTTGAACGGACGGTGGTGTATACCTATGCGAAAAAGACCCTCGTCCTCGTAGCCACCACCTGACCTTCACTACATCTGAAAAGACCCCTGCAAGTGGCGCCGGTCCTGACTCGGGCCCCCGATAGACTTGGACGATCCTTGCAGTAAAGAGACTACCTGGAGAACGAGACAAAGGATTCTGGTAGGGTCGCTGGTTTGCGACACCTTTTTGTTGTTCGTTTTGTTGTCTGGTTCTCGTTCACTCTTTGCAAAAAGTGAAGGTAGACGGGTAATGTGGACTTTTTGTCCGACTTAGAAACTTGTAAAAGAAGTTTTTTTTTTCTTTAAAGATAACAGAGAAACATGCCCGTGTTTATTAAATTTGTATGATGGTGCTGTTGTTGCACATCTAGCTCAAAGGTGTTGGAAGAAAGTCAGCCAGCCTCCCGGAGGGTACCCCGAGTAAGGATATGTACATAAGATATGGTATTTCTCCCATAATATATAACTCATTGTGGCACAAATACACATCTAAAGATATAGAGACCCAGTGGCCCATATACGGTTCTTTTGAAGCACAAAAAATTGAGACTGTAGAAATACAACTCCATAGACGAAGGTCGCGACAAGCTATGTTTGACGCCCTAGGCCAATGGAAAAAGGAGGGAGCTGAGAGAGAAAGGGCCCAGGCGAGGCTACAGAAAAAGGCTCGAAAAAACGATAACCAGGCATTGATAGAATTACAACAAGAAAAAGTTGCGTCCAACATCGCATGTGCGGATAGGGAACGCAGGTTGAATGCGTCTGGTCAGTATCCTGTGCGTTATGCGCCACTAGCGCGAGCGGACCCCCATGAAGAGGAACAACTCCTCCTCCAGTTACCGCCACCATATCATGTCCCTCACATTCCCCATGCCCCCCCACAGATGGACGAGCAAAGACACCCCGAGAATGCTCAGCCCCCACCTCCTGATCTCACTGCTCCTCCCGCCCAAATTGACACCGAACCAACGCCCTCTGCCCGATCCCGAATACCTTGTGTCACCCAAACGGAAAAACTTGCCCTTGAGGGCCTAGCCCGCACTTGCCTGGAGGACCGTTCCACCCCTAATCAGATTCGCGCCATTTACGAAGCCTATACACCACCACAGAAGGGTTATTTCCTACAACGATTTGTTTATGAAGTGTTCTCCCTGTATGAGAAACGCTACAGAGTAACGCCAGAAGAGCATGTTAGAGGATTGTACCGTAAGCTGATAGAAGGGCGAGAAAGTGTTGAAGAAAGCCACAATTTGTTAGCACTAACGCTACAAATGATGGAAGGTCTAAGAAGGAGCGAGGACGGGGAGGAAAAGTTACCAGTAGTAGAAGGCGCAGTAGGAGGCCACATGGCGCCAATAAGAGAGGCTGCCCCAGTTTTTGTCCCTGCTCGAGGACAGGGTACTGCTGAGGGAGTAGATAGTCCGGATGCGAAGAGCAGGACGTTATATAACTGGGTGTATACTCCATGGCTTCGAGCTGATGTCCTGGCTTTCAAAAAGGACCTGCCTGACCCCCGGAAGAAACCTACGGGATTCTACGAAGGGCTGGACACGGTTATTACCACTTACACAATGACACTAACTGACATAGATCAGTTCTTTGGATTAATCCTGCCGCCAGATATTTGGAGGCCCATAAGGAAAGTTGACGATGAGGCCTCGTTCGGACATAAGTGGGAAGATTTGGCGACAATGGATAGGGACAGAAAACCAGGTGAAAGGCCTGCAGAAGCAATCTTAGCACTACCGGGTAACATAGTGAAGAAGTTGAAGGCAACAATTCCGGCCAGGAAAGTAGATTGGACAGTCATCACGGCTTGTAAACAAAAATCTGAGGAAACCACATATGACTACTTCTCCCGCCTCAGCCAGGTGTTCATTGATTATAGCGGACAGGACTCGACAACTGAGACAGGCTGACACTTGCTAGTTCAGACTCTTGTTAAAGGATTGTTGCCACCCATTTCAACCAAGTTACAGAGTAGTGAAAGTACAAGGCCAGCGTCCACGCCAGCACAAATATTAACGATGGCCCAATATTATGAACATTTGCAGAATAAAATAGAAGAGGAAAAAGACAAAAAGAGGAGAGACTTAAAAGAGAAGGTAATGCTGTCTCAAATAAGTACTAGAGGAGGGGGTATGAATAGAGGGCCACAACATTTATACCAACTTGCAGCCGCTAGGATACACCAAACTCCACGCCAATTGTCCCAGGATCAATGCGCGTACTGTAAAGAGACGGGCCACTGGCGCGCAGATTGTCCTCTTTTACAGCGAAATACCATGGGTCGGGGAAGGGGCTGAGTAGGGGAGGGGAAGAGTCCCACCGTCCAACGAACAACGCACCAATGTCTTCGATAACAATAGACAGGCTTTTGCACACTATTTCACAATTGACCACTTCCCGACAGTGAATTTGCATGAGACAGCCAGGGACAGGGAAAGGAACCAGTGGAACTTCGTCGATCAATCAGGCCCCTATGTCACAGCTTCAGTGGTTGGAACTCAGGGAAAATTCTTGGTCGACACAGGGGCATCTAGAAGTGCCCTCTCACAAAAACTGATTCCTAGGGCGCCCCGGTCTGGCTTATCGGTCACATCCGTAGGATTTGACGGCACGCCCTCCACCAACCCCCTTTATACTGAGGTGCCACTGGACATACAAGGAAACACAGTAATGGCATCTTTTCTGCTCTCCCCAAATTTGCCCAGATAATTTGATGGGCATTGATCACTTAAAACATTACAGAGCCACCATTCGCGGTTCTCCCCAAAATGTCCGAGTAATATTGTTTGACAATAATTGTACCCCCGATTATGAATCCCGTTTTTATTGTCTCACTGAGTCTGAGCAGCAGGACTTGTCCCAAATACGCGACGCCCTGTGGGCCGTAACGGACACCGACATGGGGGAAATTGTGATGGACCCTGTCAAAATAACAGTAAGACAGAATGCGCATCTTCCCCGCCTCCCTCAGTATAAAATGTCTGCAGATGGCGAAAAAGCCCTCATGACTATAGTGCAGGATATGATTGCAGCTGGGGTAGTTGAGGAAGTCCAGTCCAACATCTGCAATAGTCCTATCCTCCCAGTTTTGAAAAGTACATCCAGCTCTGAGAAAATATACCGTTTTGTCATTGACCTTCGCGCAATTAACAAAATAGTGGTCCCGCAATATCCTGTGGTTTCTGACATGACATAACTATATTAACAATGATCCCATCAACTGCTACCACCTTCACAGTGATAGACTTCAAGAATGCCTTTTTCTCCATACCAATCCATCCAGATTCCCGATACCTCTTTGGCTTCACCCTCAGGAACAGATCCTACCGTTTCTGTAGGGCCCCCAGGGGTACACTGAGAGTCCGAGCATATACAGCCAAGCTCTTAAACAACAGCTGGATCAGATAAAATTACCACCTGGCACTGCCCTCATCCAGTACGTCGATGACATACTTCTGGCTGCAGACACTCCCGCCCTGGCCCGCACCGCATCACTTACTACTCTAAACTTTTTGGCATCACAGGGCCATAAGGTGTCCAAGAATAAGCTACAGTATTGTAGACAGCAGGTGACCTACCTCGGCCATCTGCTGTCTAAGGAGGGACGTACCCTCACACCTGACCGCATCCAAACAATACTACGCCTTCCTTCTCCTACTACCCAAAGAGATGTTCGTGCACTAATTGGTCTCACTTCCTTTTGTCGTCAATGGATTCCAAATTTTTCCCTCATAGTTAAGCACTCCTTCCTTTACTTACAAAAGACACACCCACACCTCTCCCTTGGACACATGAACATGACCAAGCCTTTCAAGACTTACGCCACGCTCTTTGCTCTGCTCCAGTACTGGGCACACCTGACTACTCTAAACCCTTCTGCCTCTACACCCATGAACGCTTAGGATGCGCTCTCTCAATCCTGACCCAAGTTCACAGCACCAAACAACGCCCATGCGCCTACTTCTCGGCCACTCTAGACCCTGTGGCCCGAGGTCTGCCCCCTTGTCTTAGAGCGGTCGCGGCTGCGGCCGTCTCCATACGACAAAGTGAGGGAATTGTTTTGGGATCCAAATTGACGGTATTAGTTCCCCACGCAGTCGACATATTACTGAACCAGACCAAGACACAACACATCACTAGCGCACGACTGACAGGATACAAACTTACGTTGTTAGCACCCCATGTCACGCTAAAGCGATGTACGACCTTAAACCCCGCCACACTCCTGCCCACACCAGATTCAGACGCCACAAACATTCCACATGACTGCCTCTTTCAAACAGAAGAACAGACTAAGGGGCGGGTGGATTTGAAAGACATCCCTCTCACGGAACAAGATGGGCAATTGTGGGTGGACGGGTCTTGTATTAAACTAGCAGATGGTTCTACATCTGCTGCCTATGCCGTCACTACTACCAACACCATTGTTGAAACTGCACGCATACCTCAGAAATCGGCCCAGGCAGCAGAGCTTATAGCTCTCACCCGCGCTTGTATCCTTAGCCAGAGTCTTGCTGTCACCATCTATACCGACACCAAATACGCATTTGGAGTAGCCCACAGTTTTGGTATCCTCTGGAAGGAAAGAGGGTTCCTAATGTCCCATGGTACACCCATACAACATGGTGACTTAGTAACTGCATTGCTCCAAGCCTTGACACTGCCCCGAGCACTAGCTATTGTTAAATGCAACGCACACAAGAAAGTCACAGACGAAATAGGACTAGGAAATGCCTTTGCTGACGAGACAGCCCGGGCTACTGCACAAGAAAGAGCACATACCACTATGTACATAGTAAAATCCCAAGCAGAGAAGTGGCATGACGTTAGACAACAGATTCGGGATATCCAGTCTACTGCCACTCCTGGAGAACTTCAAAAATGGGAAAAAGAGGGCATGCTCGACGAAGAAAATTGTTGGCGGTCCAAGGACACAAAGCTTTGGAAGTTGCCAAATGCCCATCTTCTCCCATTGCTGAACATGACTCATTTACCGGCCCACACCAATGCTGCCACCATGACTAAAATATTACAGGAAGTGTGGGATAACAACCAACTCCGGTCTACTGCCACCAGGCTGGTCCAACAATGTTTGGTTTGCCTCCGCTACAATGTAGGAAAAGGGACTCTGGTACCACGGGCAGGATATGCCATCCCTACATCACCCTTCGAAGTCCTGCAGATGGATTATATCCAAATGGAACGATGCAACAACCTTAAATATGTTTTGGTGGTTGTTTGCGCGTTCAGCAAATGGGTGGAGGCCTACCCGGTCAGAGACAACACTCCTAACTACTTCCAAGATATTGTTAAAGGAGTTTTTTTCCCCGCTACGGCCTTTGCCGAGCCCTCTGGAGTGACAGCGGGAGTCACTTCATTGGAGAAGTAGTCAAGCACATCTTAGCGGGATTGGGGGTTCAACAGAAATTTTATGCCGTCTTCCACCCCCAATCGGAAGGCCTAGTGGAAAGATACAATGCCACGATCAAATCTAAATTAGCTAAAATAGTGGAAACTACGGGGCTCAGATGGCCAGATGCATTGCCACTGGCCCTTCTATCAATAAGATCTGTCCCGCATTCTCGCACCTCGTTGACCCCATACGAGGTGGTTTTTGGACGCCCAATGAACATCTGGGGCGCGCCCCCTGCTACCACATTGTCTGATTCCCCTTTTGAATTGCTGAGTGATTATTTGTCTGTACTTACACGAACTTTGTCCTCCATTCATCAACAGATCCAGGAAGCCTTGCTTGACCGATCCACTGGGCCGGGACACACCATCCAACCCGGTGATCACGTGATGATAAAGAATTTCGCTCGCAAGAAAACGTTGGAACCCCGGTGGAAGGGTCCCCTGCTAGTCCTCCTGACAACTAGAACGGCACTAGGAGTGGAAGGCAAGAAATCCTGGATACATGCCGTACATTGCCGGAAGGTCCCCAGTATCACCCAAACTGATCCCACCTTGTCCACCTACAAGGAAGTATTAACGGGCGACCCCCATGTGTATGGCCTCCAAGAACCAGAACTCTAATTATTCGAAGATAACACCGTGCCAACCAAAGAAGGATACAACCTCCGTCCACGCACGGCCTCTGGAGCTCCAGAGACCGGACAGGTTAGGTGAGCCAAAAGTCGCAGGGCGGTAGTACAGGCTGGAAGGGTGGATTGGTACTCCTTGTAGTGGGGTACCGAGAAGCCTAGCCAGTGAAGCAACCACCAGCTACCGGCGGCGCGTAGGGCTCAACTTTCCTCTCCAACAGCTGTAGAGCCCAAAAGAAGACTGATTATGACCAATGACGAAACAATGGAACTTTTCAACAAGAAGATAGCATCATGTAACAAACTGCATAATAACAGGTCAATAGCTTTGACAACAGTTCTCTTCCTTACTATTATCTTCGCCATCCTCTTCTGGATCATAGAGGAAGGGGCACCAGCCAAGGATACCATATTGCCAACTAATGCCACGCCTCCTGAACACTCCCATGTCTCCTTATCCCCTTATCTCCAAAATAGACAAGAGTTTTGGAACAACACCTTCATCCAAATGTTGAATCAACATAATGCAATATTGAATAAAACGAACTGTTGGGTCTGTGGTCTCCTGCCTCACTCCACGGAAAATAACATACCCTTCCTCCCTTACTCTTACTCTATACACGCCTCTTGCGCTGCCTGGATGTCGCTCATCATGGGCGCCCATCGGTCCAACGGCCTTGCCGATATCGTTCTCCAACAATTGCAAGATGAGTTCTGGCAGAACAAAACGGGCAACGCTGTTTGTCCAACTAACAATTCTACACGCATGTCTGAGGACGAGAAGGAGGAAATGCTGGTATTCAACTCTACCAATAGACCTCGCTTCTCCAGCTTCAAAGCAAGGACACCCGCCAAGCGGACGCCACCGCTAGCTGTTGTTCGCATTCCTGGACATGTATGTATCAGAGGCTTAGGTACTGAGTACGTTGGGGACAGCTCTTGTACCATAACAACAACTCTGAACACGACATCTCCCCCGCCCCTTGTTGCCTCCCCAAGCACCTATTTCGTGTGTGGGACAAAGGCATACACCTGGCTTCACAAAAACTGGGGAGGCACATGTTATATAGCTTTCCTCCTTCCCCCTGTCTATATTGCTTCTCCTCTTCATGATCGCGCCCGCCGCAGCAACGATGTGGTCGACCAGACAGACACCACCTCTCAACAATTCCTGGATGCCATGAAGGGCTTCCTTCCCTTCTTGGGGCCGATGGCAAACAGCGGAGCCATTCGCCACCTCACCAGAGTCATAAACCACCGTCAACATCACAGCTGGTATTTTGGCCAACAACACTGCGGAGCTCCAAGCGGTACGCCTCGTCACTCTACAAAACCGCATGGTCCTTGATGTTATCCTAGCGGACCGCGGAGGAGGATGCCGCATCATCGGCACCAGCTGTTGCGTGTACGTCCCAGATCATTCCTCATCTGTCTACGAGGCTATTTCCACGCTTCATCAAATCGCCTCTGATCTCCATCAAGACACCAGCCCATGGTCCCTTGGTTCCTGGATATGGCAACTTCTACTGACATGGGGATGGAAGGTCCTAATGATTATCCTAATACCTCTTGCATTGATCTTCTTTTGCTGTCTTTGCCTTCAATGTGGTCCCCCACTCTGCGGCCTCTGCGCAAAGGCTATCAAGCCAGTCCCCGTAAATGCACATGTCGAGAACGATAAAATTACTGAACGCGAGACACAGCTATTGATGAACATTGTAATCGACTAAAAATGGTTTCGCTTATGGCAAAAGGAGGGACTGTGGAAAAGTATGTCCGTTATCTTGCCATTCGCTCTGCCATTTTGCGCTTTACCCTTCATTACTGACCTTCTCTCTGTATCACGAATGCTCTGGGGCTTCACTCTTGATTTGCCTCATTCCTGCACGGACGCCCACGCCCTGTCCGTGCCCCGGCCTGCCACAAACTGACCAGCTCAAGCCCAACCAGTCGGACAGGGAGTTTCCCCAGATGCTTATCGTCTTCACCCTGCGCACTACGCCCTGCAGGGGCCCAACAGCTACCATCTGCTGATTTATCAGATAGACCACTGCTTGTTGTGTAAATATGGGTTTTTGTTTGTTCTCCTTACACGCACAGGGTGGGGATGAAGGGTATATAAGATGCGGAACCAAAGTACTCAGCAGACTGCCTCCTCAGACAGCTATGGGTGTCTGTTGCTGATGCTCTCTCTCTCATGAGATCAAAATAAACATCTTTTCTCTCCGTGCTCCAGTGTTGGTCTCAATTTGTATTCCGGACCCGTGGACAAAGGGTGACCCTGCACCTTTGGGTGGTCTTCTGAGGAGACCCCCAAATCCACACTACCGGAGTGGCCAAGGGCTGCAATGTCCCAGAATGCATAACATTATTAAATGCAAAGGCAGAATTTATGTAGAAGGGACCTTAATTCTCACTGGGGGGCAATATAAATACCATAAAAAGAAATCTGTAACACACACCATTGATTACAGCAGGGCAAACTTCCAACATATTACAAAGGTAAGCTATTAAATTAATTTTAGTCCGGGAAAAGTACTTTCACTGCACTCAAAATAAACTTGTCTGAACACCTGGCAGCAATTTTCCTCACCCACAAACCCTTCAGCGGCAAAATAAAAAGACGTTCTAAAGACTAGCAAAACACTGTTCAAGGACCTCAACGAAGCCGCCACAAATAAACAGAAGAGTCGATCTAGCCACACAAAGACAATTCCATCATTCTCTACACTTAGTCAGTAAAACCAAAAATATAATTCTATACAAAATAATGTCACTTTCATCAATTAAATGAATGGAAAGCAAGAGTACCACAGAGAAATCGAGTAATGAGCAGATATTACCCAGTGGACGAGAAACATTTGAACTATGAGGGGCCACAGAATCTCCAATACAAACCTCATGGAAGAGAAAAAAACCTACAACAAAACCAATTTAGTGGCGAGTATACCACAAAGAGGATCGCAACAGAATTCTGGACAGGATATCAGTTCTCAAACCTGGTTAGATTACCTTTCCCTAATGCATATCTAGTGCGCCACAGTGGCGGTAGCACCCAACAAAATGTTATTATTCTACAACTAGCCATAGCAGAGATTTATGTTGCCCCCTGATTCACTATCTAGAAAAAAGATAAATGCTGTTCCTCTGAAGTGAGAGTCAGGTAAAGGAAATATAGACCAACCTGACCGGAGTGGTTCTAAGTTGGGAATCCATTTCATTGGATTATAATGCCCTCACACACCCTGTCGGGTGTCATGCTTCATCATCGGGCTGCTCCTCGTCGGGTCGGCGGTGCAATACCCTACGGGCTCCCTATAGTAGGGGCACTTTAGCGGAGATCTTTTTCCAACAGCCTAGCGCCTTATATCTTTTGTTTTTACTTAGGGTAGGAGACCCCTTGATTAAAGTTGTTGTCGTAGGTACTCCCAACCCAATTTTAGAATCACTCGTAACACACTTGAAACACACATTCATCTACACACACTAGACCCCTCACCCCCACTTCACCAAACGGCTGTTGGAAAAAGATCTCCGCTAAAGTGCCCCTACTATAGGGAGCCCGTATGGTATTGCACCGCCGACCCAACGAGGAGCAGCCCGATGATGAAGCACGACACCCGACAGGGTGTGTGAGGGCATTATAATCCAATGAAATGGATTCCCAACTTTGAACCACTCCGGTCAGGTTGGTCTATATTTCCTTTACCCGACACTCACTTCAGAGGAACAGCATTAATCTTTTTTCTAGACTACCTGTAGGGCATATATGCTGGACCTGCCTAAAAGCCCTTTGTCCCCACTTTGATTACTGGCCCCTGATTGACTATACCAACTTTCTCCTGAAAAACACTACCATACAATTTAAAGGCGCAGATATCCGAATATAAAAATATTCCTCGGAACGATATTATAAGGAGACATAGCAAAGGCCAAACAATGGATACATCCAATGCCACCCAGGAAAATCCTCACTTGTGGCAAAAAGAACTAGGAAACTACTATTGCCCTTTAATCTGTAAAATAGTCACTACATCACATTGGTGGTCTTCTCAACTTTTTAAAATGGGCAAACGTTGCTCTCTTAGAAACATAGAAATTGAACCAGAACAAGTAATGAATTCGAGACCAGTCTTAAATCTGACTTTAAAAAAACTTTTTTTAATAAAGTTGCAAATCAGTTTCCAAGAACGCTTGTTACATTCAAACTTCTGAATGTGAGTCGGTGGCAGTCACCAATTTAGTATTTGTTTAGGCAGTGCATGTCTTATACAAAGCCTGTGTTTTGGTGTCATTGAACCTTTAAGCATCCTTGGATACTGTAAACTACGAGACTCTGCTAGATACACTAACCCACGCGACCGGGGATTTGTTGAAGTATCAAAAATTGTTTTACCTCCTGCCTCACAGGTAAGAATCAATTTGATCTCCTAATCTTCTGCTGAGACAAAGAGTCCCCATCTCAGATGAACAATGCATCCTATCATGTCTAACTTTTACAAGGAACTTTTGAGTTCTGACATAGACGATGGCATAGTCATTCGTCAACAGATAGTGGACACCCAGCTTCACCCCAAAAGAACCACCTCAAAATGCACTGAAAATCTGAAACCGCTCCTCATTAAGCTAGAACTGTGGACAGCCTCATTTCCACGGACACAAAACTCAGACAATTTTCACCGTTATAAAGAAGCAAGAACTCACAAAAGATCGCAAAAAAAACCTTCTAATCACTAAAGTTATTAATGCATTAGCAAAGTCCCTAAGATTGGCCCTAACCTTTCACTAACCCCAAAAGAACATACTTTAAAATTAACCAAATCTACCCATTATAAACCGCATCTTTATGAAAAATCCTACTCAAAGAATCCAAGGAAGGTATGCAACTGCTGTCTACTCTTACCTCAACAGTGGGAAAGCTATTCAGATTGGTCTACCGAAAAGTTGCACATCTTCAGTAGAACCTGCCCCACTATATGCAGCAGCCACATTATTAAAACAAGTGAAAGAGTGGTCACATAGCCAAATTGTTCAACTCTTAACTGGCAGCTGAAGTTAGAATCAATGTGGCATCATATACAAATAAAGCTAGAGTCCTCTTTTCTGGTAGAGACTGGGCTCTTGGCACCTGCATTTTCTATAGGCCATACTCACATTAGGAAGACCACCATGACTATGCATTTGAAATGAAAAATAAGCCCCTAATCTACTATCAATTTAGACCCGCAACTGGATGCTCATCTCAGTAAGCAAAACCTAAGCGACGAGTACGCTCAGCCACTCTCCAGAAACCCGCAATCTTGTCCTGGAAGGCTTCAGCCACATTCTGCGCGCACAGACTACGCAGAGACTCACAACTATACACACAGCCAAGCTCTGGCTCGGTTTAACCAGCCACCACACACGCTCATCTTCTGTTTTTCACGTTCTCAGCTATGTTGTCATGCTTTGCACAGCATCACAACCCCATTCTGAACACCCTTGGACCCCCACCCTGATCCCTTCAGCCACACTCCCTGCACATACAGTGTGCACCATCCACTCCACTGTGTACGGCATCTCCTCAGCAGTGTGCTGACCTCCCTGGGTCCAACAGTACAGCCAAAGTTCTGGTTATCTGCCATTGTAGACTTGTGGGGAGCTACAGGAAGAGGGAAATGGACACAGGTCAGATGAAGCGGAGTGAACTAAAGGGGACAGGGCGAGCTGTGATGGGAAGTTCACTTATAGAATAAAAGGAAACTGCTACTTCAAAGTTCTGGTCAGTCTGATGGCGGGGAAGGTTAAAAGGCTTCACGGCGCTGTACAGCGTTCTCGGCACACAAATTATGGGAGAAGTTGTGCAATTAATGGGGATGAATGAGAACACAGGCATATCTGCATTGTTTTAAGACCCTGTCAACCCTAATAAATGCGAAATGGAAGAAGGCGGTCGGGCTATCAGCAGAGGCAGGATGCTGACCTATAATTAAGGAGCTCTGGCCCAAGGACTACTGTGGATTTAAATCCTGGTATCGATATCCACTGCCTATTAGGGATGTGTTCTCACTTGTTGTAATTGCGGAGTTCCAACGCCCTGGGGTTAGGTTCACTCTTAAACACATGGATACATCAGCGGTGTGGGCAAATGGTTGTAAAGGTCACATTTTTCACTCACTGTAACCACTCTACATTTCTGGAGCATCCACTGTAAAAGCATTACACTTCACAGAGTACATGAGAGGACCTGTCTGAGACGGGGGAGGGGCAAGGGGAGATTTAACAGTAAATGGGGCAGAGGCGGAGAGGAGCTAGGAGACAGAAGGAACGAGACATGAAGGGCTGAGATAAAGGCATGATTAATGAAACATCAGGTCAAACGGAAACAGAGCATAAGAAAAATGAAAGGATGGGGTCGACGAGATAAGCTGTTTGTAACAAGTGCGAGGATTGGACAAGGACAGCTACAGGACGAGGGTTGAATGGAGTGATAGGTTGATTAGTCAGAATGGCTGTGATGAAGAAATGGGCACAGTAAGAAAAGACAGTCCTCATTGAATTTTTTTTTTTCAAAGTTGTTATATAGCATTAACAACACATTTAGAGACAGGGCCTTGCAGCAGTGATGGTCAGGATTGACAAGGAGGGGATAAGATCCTGCAAGTCACATTTGAGAAAGTGAACATGGGGCCAGAGTTTCTTGGTGGTGACAAAGGAGAAAGACGCAGTATTTAATGTTCCCATCAGTTGGCAGAAATGAGCAGTTCTTTTTGGCAATAATGCAGACTGTGTTGTGTTTTGTGGCAGTATTGGAGTGATTTTCAACATTATTGGCAATTTGGCATAAAGTTACTTATTCGGCTCTCCGTCTACAAAAGGGAGGCATTTGTTGAGTGATGAGTAGCTGCCCTATGTTTTGTGACATTAATGGGAAATGTAGTATTTGTTGGTGGTGATGAGCAGTGGAGCTGCAATTAGTCGTTTTAGCAGCGACAAATGTAGCAGTATCTGGCGGCAAAGGTAATGGGCACTATTTACTGTTGTTACCGAACACTGATGTTGTATTGCGTAGTTTTAAACACAACAAATGCAGCAGCAGAGTTGGTAGGGAAGATGGGGAACAGTGTTTGGTAATGGTGTTTATGAGGAGAATAAATGCGCAGTGGTGCCAGTACTGGTTTTTATGAAACGGTCAGTTTTATGCTATAGATGCAATAGGAGTGAAGTATTTATTGCGAGTGATATGAAGAAAGGGAAGGTGATTGGCGAGCAATAAGGAAGAATGGAGGAGAATTTGGTGGTTCTGATTTGTGAGGAATGCATCCGTTTTTGGTGGTGGTAGGAGGAGGAGGAATAAAGAACGCCTTGCGGACAGTCATACGAGAGATGGTGCAGTCTTTAATGAGGCAATGAGAAGCCGCACAATATTTGACTTCGAATAGTCGAATAGTATTTGGTTGTGGTAATGAATGGAACAGTGCTTCATGGCAGTAATGAAGAACGGGATTGATTTGTGGTAGTGGTAAAGAAACATGGAGCAAAATGTGTCTGCAATGAAAAATTATAGTGGAATTTTCATACTGTGGCAAGGAAGACTGGGGCATTACTCATTCCTAGACATAACAGCCCTCTCTTACAATGTTGACATTTTAGCAATGGTGCAGACTTTGACAGCAATAGGAAGCGAAATGAAATGAGGATTAATATTGGTGGCAGCAGATGCCCTGAAATCAAGGATTGGTGCACTGCCCAAATGAGACTGCTGTAAAGAGAAATGTTCACAGAATCTGGTGCATTGCTGGGTCGGTAATGAAGAGTGCCACAACTCTTTGGCCAAGTATATTAACCTCTGTAGTAATATGGAAAAAACTGTTTCACTACAGTCAACAGTGCCTTCTCTGTACAGCAATGTGCTGCATCACATCAGGGCGAATAATGCCATAATAGGTCTCAAAACCCCGGGTGACAAACAAATGAACACTCTAGAATGCTTATTGCTGGTGATTCGTTGAGGTGGAGTGCTGGCAACAGATAATCATTTTTCTCTACACTGGATGGCCCCTTTTAATACATTGTCAGTGTGGAAGAATATAGTCATTCGTGCAGAACGTCAACCAAAAAAACAAAAAAAACAAAAAACCTTTCCACCCTAAGCAAGAGTTAAAGTATGCAGTTCAAGCCCTGCATCTTAACAGAGTAAATTAAAACAACTCTCTCCTATCCAAAGTGAGGCAAGCACCCCTAAAAGTAAAACCCAGGTGGATACACAACAATACCATTACCCTAGTACCAAATGATCACTGTGGGCTACATTTTGAAGAAAAATGCTCCTTCACACTCACTCATTTTACATACAAGCCAGTCCATCTACACAAACCAAAATAACTCAAAATCTGACACTACCTGGAAGTACTCACTCTACAAGAGCAAAATGCATTAAAGACTAGATGTCCTGAAAACGATGAAGCATAAGATACGGAGGCATGACTTATCCGTAGAAGCCTGAAAGTCTGGCACTCCCTGTGCTCTCCGATTTGGAAACACCTACTCTCAACCCATTCAAATATGAGCTCGAGAACATTCAGGGCAAGAGTTGACCCTTTCTGACCGGATCGAGCGGTCTCAGGTCACATACAAAGAATGGCGCTCTTCTGATGGGTCGATTTGTTCTTGATTTCATTGTTTACAGGCACTTTGTTTACTGTACGCTTGATTCATAGTAGACATCCCCTCCCTTGTGATCAGCCGCTAGTGCCAGATACATTTATGTGATATGCGGGACGCTGCTAGTCTGTGGGGCTCGGCTGGGCCACTCTTGGGGGCACGAACTATCGCCGCATCACACCCTGGTGGGATCCTAATCCCAGGGTGCTACATCTTCCCTCTTCTTCCTCTCTCGCAGGCTCGCTCCACACCCTGGTGGGACTGCTAGTCCCAGGGTGCAACGCGCGCTTCTCTGTCCGCAGCAGCTGAGGGGGAGGCGCTTCCATCGCGTTTGAAAGCGCTGCCTCTCCCCCCGCGGCGCGGGACACTGCTGGTCTGTGGGGCTCGGCTGGGCCACTCTTGGGGGCACGAACTATCGCTGCATCACACCCTGGTGGGATCCTAATCCCAGGGTGCTACATCTTCCCTCTTCTTCCTCTCTCGCAGGCTCGCTCCACACCCTGGTGGGACTGCTAGTCCCAGGGTGCAACGCGCGCTTCTCTGTCCGCAGCAGCTGAGGGGGAGGCACTTCCATCGCGTTTGAAAGCGCTGCCTCTCCCCCCGCGGCGCAGGACGCGCGCGGGCGAAGCCCGGGCCAAGGGCGTGCCCGTCATTGCCAGGAAGAGGCAGGGCAGGGCCACCCCCCTTGATTTTGACTCTTCGCCGCTCTTAAGCTGGTAAGACTTCTTTGGGACATCTAATCCAATTGTTTGCACCCTGTATCGTCACACCGTTTTGCAGAATTGCCAATACATTCCCCCTATCTACCTCTGGGCGCTGATGGTGGAACCAGGGAACCTGTAACACAGTGACCCACACGAACAATTTGTGGAACTTGCATAAACTTCATGTTATGTCGGACATCAGCTGAGACATTTTCTTCTCGTGTTTGACTCCTTGACATCCTCCTTCTCACCATTTTTCTGTGCCTTTTGTTTAAACCGGCCTACTAGATTGCATCTTTTGTATCGCCTTTTCTAATTGTAATCCTAGTCTTGTGCCCAAGTCTACTCTACTCCTCTTAGGCTCACATTGAGGGCAAGGTGGCATTATACCCTTCCTTGATTCGAACATGTGTAAGCGTACTTGCGCAGTAAAAAAAAACACCTCCAGGTGCCTATTCCTGCTCCTTTGCCCCAAACCTCAATTGACAGGATGCTTCAGAGGGCCATAGGGGTGGTATCGACCGAAATAGAGTTGACGGAGAGGCGCCTGTCTTTAACTCCAGATATATTCTGTCAGGGGCCTGAGCCATTCATCTCCCAACCAATAATCCCTGGATCTGCATCTGGGTTAACAGAATCTATGTCTGGAACAATAGAGTCACTTCCACCATCACCACAACAACTCCCAGTGAAGCCAGCAACTCGTAAAGGTGGCACCACCAGTAGCTCATCTAGGACTGTTAGACGTAAAACTGGAAATGGGGCAGGAGCTAAGAGAAGGAAAAACCCAGAGTTAATACCCAGCGAAGATGAACTAGCTAGCACCGGGAGAGTGACTGAAATCTCCACTAACCCTCAATTAGCTTCTGATTGTCCTCCTTGTGTGAGGAATCTGATAATGGAGTTAGAGACCCAGATGAGAGTTATTGTAAAGGAAGAGCTTGCGCTCCTACTTAACCATCCAGGTATAGGTCAACCAATGGGTCAGAGTAGCCAGGCCAATCCCTCTGATAGCACTACCCCTGCTTTAGGGAAGAGGAAAGACTGTAGCTCCCAGACGGACAGTGTAGGCCAATCCTCCCCAGGCAAGCGTGGTCCTCCGAGGGCTGTATCCTCCACTGTCCAAATGAGTGCTGGTAGGGCAGAGGAAATGCCAGCTGAAGATACTTTGTCTCACTCAGAAGAGCCTGGCATCCACCCGGACCGAGATCTGAGGACAACAACTGGCCCCAGGAGCCTTACCAATGCGAAAGGGAGCAACAACTCTGCTCCCAACAAGGAGGATTTACAAAGAAGAAGGCCCACCCATATAGAAAATAGGCAGGGAAAGGCCTGACCCTGTAGAGGCAGAGGACACAGGATCAGCACTATTGACTACCCCGACCATAAATTTACCCCCGGCCTCACTCCCTTATGTTATTGTACTAACAGGTGTACCAGAGATTAAAAATAGCCAGAAAGAAACACGGTTGGACCTAAGGAACAAGTGCCTTTTTTGGCTAACCAGGCACAAGCAGTTCTCCTATGACAGGGCAGGAGAAATCTTAATGGTTCGAAGAGTTGGGTGGGTGGGTAAGAATCCAAAATCAATGCAAGGAGACTGCATAGTTATTAATTTTAGTAACCCCGACTGTACAAACCCTAGCAGGCCAGATTGCCCGTTCCTATGCACCGTGCATAGGGGTCCGAGCTCATACTCTGGATTTTTTTTATTCTCACATTTACACCCTACCTTGGACCCCAACCTCTAGGGCCCCAGCAAATAGGCTTCAATTCCATCCAATAGTAGGCCAACCCCCTAGACCTCTTTTTAACATCCCAGTAGCAAACAGATTTGGGGCCCTTGAGGAGGTGGACTGACTCGCGCTGCAAGGTGGTCACACTCAGTTCGGGGACTTGGGGGGCCAACAGGGAATTAGGGGTGAGCAATAGTGGGCTGCAGACCCAGAAAATCCTCAGTAGTAATGGAGATGAACCAGGGGACCAACAACTTGAATCCCATCGGGGAGCCTCAGACTATGACGGGATCGGTGTAGATTTGCTTAACAACCTAGCTCTCACTTCTCCCGACTACTTAACTTCTAGTCCAGCTAGGAGTGGCCCCCCATTGGAAGTTGTTGAAGTAGCCTCTACGACCCAGTTAGGGATCATTCAAAGCCCCAACCCTAACAGTCATAATGCACATGGTGGTATCCTTAACCCCGGCCATAAACTGAGGGTTTTATCATGGAACATCGCCGGAATAAAAAGCAAACTGCACTCCCAGATTGGGGACAATTTGTAGGCAACCATGATGTGTGTATGTTTCAGGAGAGATGGGCAAGGGAGGTCATTGTGAGGGGGGGGGGGGGTTCAACCTTTAATGTGCTGGCTATGACGGGGGGGAAGAGGTAGACCCTCGGGGGGCTTATGCACTTGGGTTGCCACTCACTTGGATTGTACTGTTGAGCAGTTGAACACCTTATCTGACGACATCCAGTGTATTGTACTCACCTTTTCCTCCAGGATCAAAATAGCCTTCATCAACATTTATTCCCGCCCTGTAAGCATTGCACAGGAATCCCCGACTATAGATCTATTAAACACATTTATTGAATTAGCACCCCCGAATGCAAGGCTGATTATAGGGGGAGATTTTAATTGCCAATTCGAGCCCCTTGCTGCCCCCACTGATGCTCCCCCTAGCGATGAGGATTGTCTTTGGCTAATTCCTGATCCTCAAATTCCACCGGTTAAGGCCTGGACCACCCTGGTACTTCAGATTAATGCAGTAACACTAACCCATTCCCTGAGGGCGTGTAACGGCCGTACCAAGTCAGATCAGCCAGGGAAGCTAACCTTCAATAGAACAGGACAATCCTCTCTGTTGGATTAGATCCTAGTTGAAACAAGCATATGGCAGTGGGTTGTCGATTTCGCGGTCATGCCGAGACATGACAGTGACCACAACGCCTTGATACTAGAGCTGGAGCCTCCAGACCTCTATAATCCCACGGCCACTAGTACCCCTGTAGGTAGCAATTTAACACTTGCTAACAATAGAAGGAGAATCAGATGGGGAACAATCAAGCAGTCACCAGAAAAGGCAGTCGCATTATACTCTAACTATTTCGCCCTTAATGGAAATGGAGGAGGCTGCCATGACACTTGACTCTCCCCAAACCATCAGTAGATTAGAGGCTCTGCACGTAGAATTGACAGCTAGCCTGACTAATATTTTTAATCCGCTGGCGCATTCTAAGGCGAATAAGGGTGCCAAACAAACTTGGTTCAACAATTCTTGCCGCAAGGCAAAGGGTGCCCTCATAGATGCCATCAAAAGTAAGGATAGATCCTTAATCAAACTAGACAGGGCCCTTTATCGAGACAGTACCAAGTTAGCTAAGAAGAACTGGGAGCTTGAGAGATGGGATGCCATTAGAACAGCACTTTCTGAAAAGGACATGAAGACGTTCTGGTCATTAGTGAGTACAGACAGTAGTATAGAGAACTCAGCCTTAGAGCCGAATATTGCTGCAGTCGCATGGAAGTCTCACTTGCAAGCTCTGTATTCCACCGAGCAAGCCACAGAACCCAAAGATGAAACATCTTTAGCAATCCCAGGGATTCTCCTTGAAGACCCCCAAGGGTTTACTTTAACAGAAGTTTTAAATGCAATCAGGAAGCTTCCCCTTGGAAAAGCCCCCGGACTAGACAAGATTCCTAAGGATTTATTTCGGGAGGAACCAAATATATGGGGACCCTACCTCTGGGCAGTATTTAATGCCATTTTGAATGGCATGAAGATCCCGATCACCTGGTATGGGACTGAAATTTTCCCAGTCTTTAAGAAGGGCTCACCTCTCCTGCCCACCAACTATAGGCCGATCAGCCTGATTGACGTCACTCAGAAATTGTTCGCTAGGATTCTCCTCGAGCGCCTCCACTCCTGGATGGAAGAGTGTGAAATTCTGAGTGCGTATCAAGCTGGCTTTCGGAAGAATATCTCCACTATCGACCAAATCTTCAGGCTCCAATTATTATATTGGAAGACGGTGTCAATAGAGGGTGTCAGCCTCTATTTGATATTCGTTGATCTTAAATCTGCCATCGATTTGGTCTCCCGAGCCAAACTGTGGGAGGTTCTTGAACAATTGGGTATCCCGCCCTACCTGTTTTCATTGATCATGCGACTTCATGCAGGTAATTTTGCCCAAGTAAGGTATGAGAAATCCAGGGAATTGACCCCCCGCTTCCCAGTCAACAGAGGAGTAAGGCAGGGGTGTGTGCTGGCCCCTACCCAGTTTTGTCTTTTTATCATTGCTTTGGTGGCTCTATTAAATGAGGTAGTGGACAACGACGCCCCAAAGCTGGTGCATGGTAAGGTGCCAGCAATGATGTTTGCGGATGACACCTTGTTGTTATCTAAGTCCCCTATGGGCATCCAAAGGATTGACAGTTTCTCCTTATTTTGTACAAACAGGGGGCTGGAGATCAATACATCAAAGATCAAATTTATGGTCTTTAACCTAGCCAAAACATCTCGTCCAAACACCTCCTTAAATGGCATCTTGTAAGAGAGGGTGACTGTCTTTGACTAACTTGGTGTCACGTTGTCCGAAACATTTGAATGGGGCCCGCAACTAGACAAAGCAAGCTTGAGGCTAGCGCAGATGGTTGGGGGAAATCGCAAAAACCTTTAGGAACTCATGCAAACCGCCTGGCCCGGTGGCCGAGATATATAAAGTACAAGTTAGGAGTGCTGTAATGTATAGGGCGGAACTTTGGGGTCACCGTCCCTCTGGCGGATTAGCCAAAATAGAGAACAAATTTATGAGACAGCTATTGGGCCTACCGCCAAGCACTCCCCTCATCCCCCTACGCCTGGATCTAGGCATTAGACCTATTGTGGAGGAGATTGGACTCAGACCGTTGACCTTTTGGCGTAGACTGTGGGCGACCCCTGAATTATCAGTCTACCAGTCTGAACTTAAGGGGATTATGGGACTCCCGGGGGCGGGAAAATTATCATGGTTTGTATATATAAAAGATGTATGCCTTAGACTAGGCATTCCTAACCTATGGAGTAACCCCGAGGAAGTGTCCCCGACAATTTCACGACTAGAACTAGTAAGGGCCTATAGATTGCTCAGACTAGCCGATATCCAGGGGAACACTAAACTTGGGTACCTAACTGCTGACTTCCTTAATATTAAAGTTAAGTACCTCTTTGAGCCTTTCCTGGATGATATACAACCTTCCATGGCAAGGAAGCTATATATCCAGTTTAGAATAGGGACCTTGCCGGTTCATGCATTCACGAACAAATGGTCAAAAGCTCCTTCCCTTGGGTGTCCTGTTTGCAATAGCCCAGACGAGTCTGACATTCACGTTCTTTTTTTTTTTTTTGCCCTGGCTATAAAATAGCCAGACGGCGTTGGCTCGTACCACTCTGTAGAAATCTGGCGTGTAGGCAGTGTTCAGATGCATATAGAATACTGAGATCTGATACTCACCCCCTCACAGTTTTTGCCGTGTCCAGATTCCTCAATTCTATGTGGCATAGTCGTAGGGTGTCGTTAAAATCCCCACAGCAACCATAAATATATCTTTGTACTCTGTCCCATTTTAATATTTACTTTTAACTTTTTTTTAACCTGCTTTTAACTATTTTTACTCTTTGAATTATTGCTGTAATGATACTTGACTAACTTAAAATGCATGGTGGCTATCTTTTATAATCTGTCTGATGAATTTTAGTATTGCTTAAATTTAGCTATGTATGTATTTGTATCATTTACTTTTTATGGTCTATATTGACCGAAATAAAGTTTGTTGATTGGAATGGATAACATTTGCGTTGTTAAGCACTTATTTGACCCTGCCCTACTACCTGTGTATAGGAATTGACCGATCTGATACCTGTTCATAGAATGGAATTTGCATCATTTGTACAGTGCCCCGATGCCTTTGAGACCTGGTCAATACTGTACCAAATTATGTAAATAAATATTAAACTCCAAATGGTTTCGGCTCGAAGAATCTCTTCTTTTATCTTAGCAGCTACTACTGCAATCACTCCCTTAAAGCCAGACGATCAATGCACACATTTTTAAATCTGACGGGTGTATTAACAATTTATTTTATATAAAGAAATTCCAGCCCCAAACATGTTCCAGACTAATTCCAAATGCACAACTTTCAAACCTAAAAATTACTCTATGTTTTAATTCTAAAATGTTTACTGTAAAGTAAGGCGAGTATTTCCTAGAATGAGCAAATCCATAGGGTATGGGGCTTCAAAGGAGTGGAGTTTAATGCTCAACAAATTACATACAAGTCAAACGTAACGACTGAATGCTTAATCTTTCCCACCTTCTATATACCTTTCCCGCATTCTCTACCCAAGCTCAGTCAAAACACAACATAGTAACAGAATGCAATATTCAGTATGACCAACAGCTTTTTTAAATAAGTGCATCTTATAATGACGGCACAAGCACAACGTAACAACGCTGCTAAATACGCGTGGATCACCAAAAGATGGATGTTGTTACACAAGCGCAATACACATGCGCTGTAGCATAACACATGAATATTTAACACATCTTCCCCATTTATTAGTTGAGCCCAGGCAGCGCATATGCTGCTCTGTGAGGCATGCTGTATCTGGAATAGGGGCTTCAAGCACCTCCCATCTTTTCCATTGGCTCCTGTTACTGCCCTTCATAAATGCCTGCTTTTGTGTGGTCAGTATGCTTAATTAGTCCCGCCATTTTGTCTTCCCAACCCTCCCAGGAGACTGCCCCTGTTATATGTGAGCTTACTCTTTTTTAATTTTAGGTTCCTTGGGAGCACTCTTATTTGTCTGCCTTAGCTCGTGTATCATCACGGCGCCCTCATGGTTCCGACAGCATTTGCATTTTGTTTAAATGTGGTCTTTTGTCATGAACGCACGTTCACCCGATCCTGTAAGCATAATAATGTGCTGCATGGTTAAATACTTAAAAGGGGAACTAACTCCTCCAACAGTTAGTTCCCCTTTTAGAGTTATCAACACCATTTTTGGTGGGTATTTTTCTATAGCTATCTGTATAATCTATGGGTCGAGCTTGAGATATGCTCATGTTGGTTGTTTGTGTGAGAATTATTGTGTGCAATCACCATTGTCAGAGCCAAACCTCTAATATGGGTGTTTATATTTGTATGACATGATGTAAAATAGATAACATGTAAAATAGTTTTAGTATGTAATGATCGACATATACACAATATGTATTTTTATATAAATCTGAATTCTGGTTTTTATGTAATGTTTTTACAATAGATGAAAGTGCTGGGAGACATCCTATGATTAAGCCTGAAGAAGGTGGTCGGATCAACTTATACCACCGAAACGCATTGCTACTTGATTTGTAGAACCACCAAACCTAACGGGTTCCTATTGATAAAATAACAGAATGATGTTACTGTATGTTGAACCTGTAATGATCAATGGTTTGGTGTGTTGTATGTTTTAAATTTGTATTTTATTATCAATTGCATTCTCCCAAATTTGTGTTTTTATGAGGTATGTTGCAGATATGCTTGGTTAACGTTTTACTTATTGTTTATATTGTATTTTTTAACCTCTTGAACTTACCAAAGGATCCATTCAATAAACATTTGGATATTAGTTTTTGCTATATTCGTTGGTGATTATCTGAATGTGTATGAATGCAGTATGTATCCATGATGGCATGCCTTTAATTAAAACCCAAAGGGAATTTCTGTCTGACTTAGTGTCATTTTTTGGTGTCCTGTCCCTTTGGTGAGGAGGACCCCTCTCTTTTCTTGAGATTTACATAGTACGGTCATAGTGACATTTAGAAAAATAGTCCACCAAAACAATGCCAAATGTTTCCTGCCTAGGTAGAACCGCAAACGGTCCAATTATGTCCAACCCAAGTTTCCTCCATGGTCCCAGTGGCAACTCCACTGGTTGAGACTTTGAAATCAATGCTCTAGCAGACTTATAACTCGAGGAATACACACCACACTTTCTTACCTGCTGTTCTATAAAAGTCTATGCCTGGCCACCAAAAATTGGCCCTTATCTGGGTCCTAGTACTGGATATCCCAATATGTCCCTCATGGGCAATGTCCACTACAACTCTCTTCAGACCACAAGGAGGCACACATTTGTCCCTTCACATCACAACACGGTTCTCCAAGGACAATTCCTCATGCACCTTGAAAAACCCCATCAAATCCACAGGAATCTTCCTTCCTTTCCTCAGGCCCACCTTGCTTAAGAAATGTTATAACCTGGGTCAACCCAACATCTTTTTCTATCTTCCTTTCCCAACTACTCTCCATCACCACCGGATGCTCTGCAGTCCCTAAACTGATATCCATCAAAGTAAAATCTACCTTGCACTCGTCGATGTCATCAGACCCGCTTCAAGATAGGGGTAACCTAGACATACATTAAGCATTTACATTAGTCTTCCCTGGTTCATATTCCAAACGATAATGAAAAGCTTGCAACTTAGATGCAAGTCTGGCCAACCTTGCAGCCATGGTGCGACCTCCCCATGGTGCCAGCATACGTACTAAAGGTTTCTGGTCAGTTTTGATCGTAATTCTAGTACCCCACAAAAAGGCCCAGAAGTGTATACGCCCCCCACTTTCCCCGACACAGGCAACAGTTCCCTTTCAATCACGGAGTCCTTTTTCTCTGCATCCCTTAATGTCCTGGATGCATACAACAATCCACTTTGCATCAGTACACCCCCTAACCCACAGTTACTTGCATCACCTACAACAATGCACTCTTTCATGCAATACACACGTGCTGCAACACAAACTGTGAACATGTGAATATGTAACATTTACCTCATGCACTACGATTACATAACTTACAATACAAATTACAATTTAACTTACTCAAGGACTATTTTTTCTGTCTCATCTTTTTAATGTCAAAAATTAGGAAATGATTGGCTTGGGAGATTTCAGTCTCTGATCATGCTCCTGTGTATTTCCCTTTGGATCTCATAAACAAGGCTCTGCAACTACTAGTCCAAAAAAAGATTAAACACCTCCTTTCTAAAAAGGACAAAGTTAAAGTTGGCCTTATTACTTCGGAAGTGATATTATATCCAGTGTTGAACAAAGGTTCGGTGGACTCTCAATACTATCTGGGACTTTCTAAAACAGAATTTGTAGGCATTGCTTCAGCAAAAAAAAAAAAAGAGGGGCACTAGGAGAAGATACAACGTTGAATAAGGAAGTAAGGAGGCTAGAGCTGCATTTCACTCAGGCTCAGCATGAAGATGATGTACAGAGGTTTATGAGGGCAAGACAGGCCTACGGAAAGGTAATAGAGAGAAGGGCACATTTACTTAACTTAGGATACAAATGAATATTCTGGCCTAGCAAAGAAGCTGATAAACTGTTGGCTCAGAGGGGAAAACAGCTAATAGGGTCATAATCTGCATTCAAATGTAAAAGAAAAAATGCAGATCTGATACGCAATAATAAAGTTTTAAAGAATATTACACTGTTATACACACAAATATCCACCCTTAAAGAAGTAATTTGACACTGTTGTTTTGGTATTAATGAACGATTGTTCTTCATCGCAATTGTCTTTTCTCCTTTGGAGTGGTATGAATGAAGCTTTTATTTTTCCAGCGCATTAATCATAACCAAAAAGTTCAATTCTAAGGCACTGGGAGACTAAATAAACCAAAAGCAAAGTCTTGTCTCATCCCGATTAATCTGGCCTCTATGAAAAAGTCAATCATTGCTACATTTTACTGTTAAGTGTGAGAATATATGGGGGTGCGTTGAATTTAATAATTAAGGCTTTTCTTTCTCTGTTTTCAAATTTATTTATTTTTTATTTTGTTTTTGTGTTTGCACAGAGTACAGTTTGTTTGGGGTAGGCAGTTATTTGTGTTCTTTATTCAGTTCTTAAAAAAAAAAGAAAAAAATGGATAGCCTTGTAAGATGCACTAATTACACACTGCATAATTTCTATAAGTATTTTATTAATAAATCTGGAATCGTTTCCCAGGTTTTTATACAATATATGAATCTGGTAGCTATTGATGGAATTTTTGTGATGTTCTCAAGCTTAACTTCTTTTCTAATCTCAGCTGTACTACAATTTACTTTAATACACATTTAAAATATGGAAACAAGCATTGGAAAAGTCAATAAATCTCGCCTTTGGGATCTATATGATTTGCCAATGGTTTTTAGTGATGATATATAGTATCCCTGTTGCAAGAGAGCAACGTGGGGCTTGGAGTGAGAAGCACATGATTGAGAAAGCAACACAGCAGGGAAAGGCATACAAGGACAAGTGCATCATGAGGTGGCAGTGGAGAAGGGCACAGGTGACAGAGAGAAACAAGGTGGAGGAAGAGAAGCAAACTAAAGAGACAGCTTGATAACTCTTATGGAGTGCTGAAGACTAAACAAAAATACAGCAGATCCCTTAAAGAGAGCAGTGGAAAGGCACAAGCCAGAAGTAAATTGGCAGTGCTCCAGGAGAGGGACAGACAAGAAGGACAAGGCACATCATTGAGTAAGAAGTAGGCAACTGAGTGTGAAAATAAAGGCAACTAATGCGAAGCAATAAGTGGGCTGCAAGCCCATCTATATTCTTGGTGAGCCACAAAACATCTTTCGCAACCTTTAGGCTCTAGCTATAAAAAGAAAATGGAGGAATCTAGGGAATGCATTAAATGTTTTTCAGACTGCAAGGTTTGCATGTCCTTCCTAATGACTGCATAAAGAAATAAAAGCTACAAGGATGCGGTCACCATCATATCACGGGCATCCATGTCACAATCATATCAGTGGCATCCATGTCCTCTTCTGTCACTTGCGCCATCCAGGAACTCTCTCATCTCCCTTGTCTACAGCATTATACAGGGTCAAACAAACATTCCAAAACCTGACAACTTACAAAGCGGAAGTATTCTAACAAATTTCATTTTGCACCAACACCAGAGTGTTAATCAAGCACTCACAATGGGTGATTAATTCTCTGATGGAAACGAACATACCTATCCAGAAGTAATATCTGTCCAGCCCCTCCCTCTCTCTCTCTCTCTTTCCAGGGGCACCACCCAATGAAATCAAGCTTGAGCAGGGTATATGGAAAACCATACCATTTACCAGAACTCCAACTCCACACTTGAGAGAAGCGTGGCTGCGGACCCAAAAAAGGTGAAAGTGCATGAATGGGACTACAGTCGGATGGCCAGCTGCCCCAACACAAACAAGTACAGATCTATAGGGATTTGCCCTAGTAATCCCGCAAAAACCTGGGCTCAGGATACAGAAAACAAACAACTGGTATATTGTGTGAACGAATATCACAGCTACACCCGTGAAAATACAAATTAATCACTGGAACTGTATATAACTTTACAAAACATCATTTATTCCAACTTATTCACAAGCAAAAACCATTTCGTCTGGTTTCTCTTTTAAAAGGTGTGTGCACATTAAACAATTAAATTGCACATTGACACGACAAAAAACACAATTTTATACATAACAGAAAAAGAACAAAACACATTCACTGTACACCAAATGTAAACGATTCTCATCTTCCAGCGTTTTGTCACAAAATATGGATGCAATTATTATTTATCAACAGTCCATATGGAAGGTAGTCCATTTAGGGTCCACACATGAGGGAACGTCCAGCCCTCATTAACCTTGATATGTGTACCAAAATCCTTAAATTATTTACATTTCAAAGGCAGGACTCCTCCAATTAAAAGAAAGTCGACACGTTTCGGCCCCATCAATTAAGGCCTCTTCTGGACATAGGAAGACGAGAAAAAACACCTGCAAAGTAATGTATAATATATATAACATCCAGAGGGGTGCCTTTCTACTATAAAGGTGCACCTTACCACCAAGTCCATCATGGTGACGCAGTGTCCACACCAAAACACACAGATGGCCAGAACTGACCGACAGACGACCTTATAATATCTGCAGATGTTTGAAAAGCACAATTACATCTCTTTTCATATGTGCATGATCGCAGTTTGCACCAGTGGCATAATCCCATTCCAATGTTGATGCTAAAATAGTAATGGTAGGTGGACACTTCCTTGCATACTGTGCGAGAGATTCTTCAGGACACTGGAATGGCAACAATGCTGGAACTACTTGGTGAATTGCGTGGACACAACATGGTATTTTACATTCTTGGGCAAAGTACAACAGCAATGCAATGATGCTTTGTTTACTGGAAAGTAAATGTGGATCAAGAATGGCAATAGTTGTTTGCATATTTGGATCATTGTAGTATTGTATTTTACGTACTGGGGCAAAGCAAATGATAGTGTGTTGTGTGCCTTACATTAGGGCGAAGTGACAGAGGTCACAATATCTGCAAAACCTACTGCCCGAGTCCTCAGCCTAGAAGATCAGAAATCTGAGAGCAACAGGTATTCTGGCCCCCTCACACAGTGTGCAGTCTTTTCCTACTTCAGCTTTAGCGATCACTCCTTACAAGCATGAATATTCAGATAATGTATGGCACTCCCGAGGAGCATCCCTAGCAGGCTGGCGCACTATGCATCATAGTGGTAGCATACTGGAACCATCCTTGATCAGCGCACTACTCTGAACCGATGCTCCACAGAATACCAGAGCAACCCTCAAGCATGTGTTATGAAGGTGCTTGACTTTGATGATAGTAGCCTGGGATACTGTAGCTTCAAAGGTGGTCTTTTGTTGCACATCAACAATGGACAGATTATCCTGGCACAATATTTAAAACGGGTGCCATTTCTCGTATGGTTCTGGATGGATTCTTATGATAACAGAGTTCACTCTAGCAGAGATGCAATAATTCGACTGAGGCGCCAACATCTGCCTGCGGTACATTTAGCAGCAGTCGTGAATCTCTAATGGACACATACATAAAATGCTGCTATAATTGGAGTCTACTGTGAATAGGCTTTAAAGGGTGCCATGTGGCATTCATTAACTATGATATCAACACCCCCAAAAAATTGTTTAAAAATAAATAAATAAACTGCTGCTACTATGAAATGACACTGTTTTATTGCAGAGCCTGGTGTATTAAAAGTATTTCATTAGACCCCTTTCATATCTGTCTCAACCTATGGTTTTCTATCCACCACCTGTGAAAAATTGTGCTTTCATATACAGGATCTGGTCACATTTATTTCAGTGTGCTCAATAAAACTTTTATAAGTTTATGTGAAGAGAATAAACCGCAAAGCACAGTATTTGCTGCCGGCAAAATAAAGGGAAGAATGGGGAGGTCATCAGAAGTACAGTTGGAATTGGGTTATAAATGAGGGACAGGCTGCTTTCTGCTCTGCCGGTGGTGCATGTTCAGAGACACTGGTGACAAGCATGGGTGAAGAGTGCAGGGAAGGCAGATCCCATAGTGCTTGCAGTAAAACAACCAGTATTCCACAGATGACCTAGAACATCATCTGTTTGCTGAAATGGAAAACCTGCTTACAAGGGGATATAGTGACTTTTACACGGTGGGGCACTCGCCTAGAGCTTATGTAGGACAGTAGCAAACTGACATGCCCCAAAGTGGGCTGTATTGAGTGACGGCAGCAGTAATATTTTACCTCCTTTGGCTGGACATGAAAAAAGTATCTTACTGTGTCTAGTTGTTTGAGTGGGCAATCTCCAAATACATCAATGATTCACAGGAGGCCTGGTTGTGGGTGTGTTTGCACTAGGGCGCTATGAGATATTCATGCAAGTAGTTGTATGGAGCACTGATAATCCATAAAATAAACTGAACAGTCACAGAAGACAAACAATTAAGCAGGAGCAGAATAGGATGTACCCAAAAAGATTGCAATCAAGGTGGCGCTAAGGTCTCACAAAAGGACACTTGACAGGCACGGAAGAGCTGGGGCATAACACAGCCATGAAAGAGTTGAGCTAAGCATGGTGAATTAAACCCTTAGATGTCTGGACCTGGCACAAATCAGTGATTTCTTCAATACAGTGATCTCCCACAGTCAGATAGGGTGTCCTGAGGCCAACAGCCACTAGACCAGGAAGGCACTAGTCCTGCTTACATGAGCCATCTTACCTTGCCAAGGACAGTCAGACAAGGCTTGGGGTCCAGCTCAGGCTGCTCCAACTTCACCACGCCCACCCAGCCATACTCGTACAGGTCCTCTTCGTCGTTGGTGTTACACAGACCAAGCGGGTGCATCTGAGGACAAAAGAGAAAAGGGTCAGTTATATGCATAGGCACAGACAGGCTACAAATCACGCTCATTTCACAGAGGCACAGATCGGTACAGAAAGAGCACCCACACATGCACTGATGACACAAAAGAGCACAACCAGAGACTCCGTTCCAGCTCTCATCACCACAAACTAAAGGTGAGTCTAGCCCCCCGCAAAGAACAAGGCTGGGTGCACCATTAGTCTTTTTTTGTGTTGCGCAAACCAGAACGCAGAAACAGAGCACAGTAGAGAGCTGTGGTAAAAACAGTATTTAAACAACACAGTATAGCAAAGACCAATGTCATTATTGAAGATTGTAGGGGAGGGCTCAAGTAAATCAGCATGGATAATCATCCATTTTGATTCCTATAATTGCTATATTCCTATAAATTCAGGTAGAACATGGTTCTCCCAAACCCCTTCTTAAAAGTTAGCTTAATAGTGCTTTGTCCACTCTGCTGTCTTGGATAGCCAGAACTTTCCAAAGTCCTCTCCCAGCTGCAAATAGACAGAGTGGCAATTTGTGGGCAATGTTGTGTTCGTAAGCATGGGCTACACTTCTACGTGCAGCTTTTATTTAGGGGGGTCTTCAACTACATTACGAAACAGAAGGTACGGTGACTTCCACAGACTAAGGCCCATTCAGGCTTTATTCGCCAAGCGTCATTGAACGTATAGTTTGAGAAGGCACAAACGCAGACAACAGCAGAGCACAATTCCATGTCACTTTACAAGCAATTCCAGGTATATTTCTACTAACTGTATCATGTCAAAGTTGGTCAACATGAAGCTGGGGTTTTATAAACTTCTCTCTGATCACGGTCTTATTTAAAGAGTATATTTTATTCAACTTGGTATTTAGGGTAAAATGTTTTATCAACACTTATTAGTCAACTATTGCTTTCTTCTCCCCTTCTTTCAGAACCCCCTCTGATGTAAAAATCTTAAGAGTCAAAACAACAACCACCGCACCTCCCACCAAGGAGTATGGAGGAATATCAAATGTACGGGGATACGAGGGGCACACACAAAGGTTCGGTGGCAGAGGAGAGGGTGAGATGGATCCAATGCTTTAAGTCCAGGAAAGGCCCGCTGTATCTTGGATACCTAGGCACAAAGAATGTCATGGTATGGCATGACTTATTTATATAACATCAATTCTGCCATTAGCACAGCCTTGCAGTGCAATTCTAGGCACTTCACCTCAAAAGGTGCCATGCCAATTAACAAAAATGTGCTGCAACTTTTTAGGGGAGGGGCATGAACTTTTTTGAAAGAGCAGATTACCTTTTTTCTTGGCGGTGTGTTGTTGAGCGGGCAGGCGGTGGAGTGAGGTTGTTTTACCAGGAGCATCTTGACACAGAGGAACCACAGATGTTCAATGTTCAAACCCTACAGGTTACATGGAAAAACCTGCCCCTGTGAGCTAAGGACTGCAACATGCCGGCAATGTACACAGGGGCATACCTTTTAAATTGAATGCCCAGGAGAAATAAGCAGTTATTTTCCAGACAATCAGATCAAATGCGGACAACTCCTAAACCATCAAAGATATGTGACAGCTTTCCCATCACATGCGAGCATCAATGCTTCTGAAACCAGGATTCTCGCGGTCCAGAGGCATGTGTATTTGGAAGTGATAAAAAAAAATGATTACAAAGGACTCGCTTGTGCGTCGTCTCAGTTGAGAATCCACAAACTGAATGGGCATGGGAAAACTGCCCGGTCATCTCCATGAGTGGGCGTGGCGTTAAGATCTGCTGCCTCCCGGCGTTAATTTTACCCAATGTGTGCGGGAATCTTATTTTTTATTTCGTATTTATTTTATTTATATGACTGAACAAGCCTATTTGACATTATATATATATATATATATATATATATATATATATATATATATATATATATATATATATATATATATATATATATATATATATACACACATATAAACACACAACCTAGCTCTTCGGCAGCAACGAACACTGCATATCGGAGATACAGCACAGTCTAAACATTTCCCACAATGCATGTACTAAAGATCAGAGGTCAGTCGAGACTAGAGAGAGCATTCTGCAGATGGGTGCATCTGAGAAACGTTTTCGAAGCGGACTCTAAAGAGTCCAACACCGTGCACAGCTTCTGGTCTCTCGGCGCCTGCCTTGTGCCAAGGAAGCTTGCTCTCCTGTCGCCAGTGCTGTTTATCGTGGGATGTAGAAAACGTGCACTGCTACTGCTGTGTCTGCTCGAGGTCGGACAGCTCACATCCCTTCCCGCGCTCTCCCGGCTGCGTATGTAAAATAAGCCTCCAACGCTGCTGCGCGCGCTGCAGTAGTGCACGAGAAGAGCGCGCCTGCGCTTCCGTAGTTTGTTTTGTACCTGTTGCACACAAGATAAACTTGAGCGCTGTGTGTATGCAAACGCTTCTCCCCTTCCCCCTACTTGGTGTGTCGCCCTCCTTGGACTCCTCTCCACACTAGCAAATACCTCCCATCATCTACAGAGGTAGTACCACGCCTTGATATTACTCATCCTCACAATAAGTGCTACTCTCCATTGATTTCAACGTCATCTCCCTTCAAAGGCACCGGAGCTCAGTCTCCCTGTCGACTCAAAAGGTCGGGAGGTGTGTGAGTGAAAGCAGTGTGCGCAGCTGCACTAATGCAGATGGCCACCTTGGAGTAAAGGAAATATGAGGTGGTGGTGCTGCTTGATCGGTGCATGGGAGCAGTAAGTAAGTAAGTCCGTTTTTATATAGCGCAGCTACTCACCCTTACGGGTCTCAAGGCGCTGGGGGCCGGAGTGGAAATTAAGTGAGCTATTGCCCAGAGTCACATGGTGCTGAGCTGAGCTGCCGCCGGAGCCGGGGATCGAACCGTGAACCCTGTGCTCCGAAGTCAGCTGCCCTGGCCGCTGCACCACACCTCTCCACATGGGCAGTGCTGCGTTACTGCCCATGGAGGGCGTGTTCTGTTAGCCAAGTGCACAATGTAATGTTGTGAGGACAGTGGAAGCCTCCACGTCCCTCACGGTATTGAGGGGTGGTCCTGTTAGACCATCCCCCCCTTGAGCGCAAGACTAATGAGCCAGCCCGGCATATGCCGGCGCGACGTGATGTTACTAATAAATAGGCCAGGGCACTGGGCGTGGCTCAATCTGGATCTGGCCACTACTTCACACGTGCCTCCAGGTCTCATTATTGTAGCGGCCAGCCACTACTTTACACTGGCGACGAGGTGGTCCTGCAGCCAGCTGCACCGCCTCTCACCCACCGAGCCCGCCTCTGCCGCCTTGCTGGGAGCGCTCCTGCCGCGCCTCCCTGGCCTTCAATCCGGCGCGCCCCTGCCGCGTGGCCGACCTGCCCTGCATTCCTGATCGGCGCTGATCTCCCGCCGGCCCTGAGGCCCCCGCAGCTCTGCTACGAGCTCACCAGCCTGCCGCCCACCGCAGAAGCTTCCTGCAGCTCCGCGGATGAGCGCGCGTGCACGTGCGGCCTCAGCCTCCGGCCCGCGTGGCACCGCGTCGCTCCGCAGTCCGCAAGTGCGCTTGAGGGTACCGCGCACCAACTACCGGTAAGCCGCTCTGCCCCCTGCCGCCAGCTGCCATCTGCCGACCCAGCGCTGCTACTCGCACTATCACGCCAACGAAGGCCCAAATTCCAGCTGTCCCCCCAGCCCACGTGGCCTCACAGCCGCCGGTGCTCTGCCTCTCTCGCCTGCATTGAGGGCCACAGTTGGACTCCTGCCTCGCTCACCCCTCTGCCACCGGGGTTGCTGCTGCTTGCTGTGAGATACATTTGTCCTCGCTCGTGCTATGGCCAGCATGACGTCCATCCCGCCGCTGGAGCCCTTCACCATCACAGGGCCTCCACCCTCACAGGCTGCGCGATGGAAGGCGTGGGTGGAGCGCCTGGAAACGTTCTTCGACGCTGCGGACATCCCCGCCCCACGGCGGAGACCCATGCTCCTCCACCTGGGGGGTGCGGACATTCACAAAATCGCCAAGACCGTCCGTGAAGCTGGGCCCCCGGGAAACTATGCCACGATGCGCGACGCCATTACCGCCCACTTTGAGCCCTACGCCAATGCCGATTATGAACGCTTCCTTCTCCGCCAGGCGAAACAGCAGCCAGATGAGTCTGTCGACATTTTCTACAGCAGTCTCAAAGAACTAGCGAGCACGTGCACCCTCCCCGATGAGGACGACGAGATCCAAGCGCAATTCATTCAAGGCTGCGCCTCCTCCAAGCTGCGTGAGCGGGTCCTACAAGAACGCAACATGCGGATGAGGGACATCCTGACCCTAGGACGCTCCAAGGAACTATCCAAAGTCAGAGCAGCCCACATGGAACTCAAAGCCGCGGCTGCCATCAAAGAGGAGCCCAGTCTGCGCCGTCCGCTCAGACGCCCGCGATTCTCAACAGAAATCCAAGAGACCTTCGACCCAAGCCTCCAGACAAAGCCCAAAGACTCGAATCTGCGGATGGTGCGGCGGCCCGCTTCCCCACTACGGCGCCTGCCCAGCCCATGGAAAACCCGGCAGTGCGTGTGGCAAGCTCAATCACTTTTCCAAGGTTTGCCGCTCAATGCCACGACGACAACCGAAAGGCCCACCACGCCACGTGCAAGCCCTCGAACCTCTCCCGGAAGACTCCTCAAGCGGCGACATGGACGAGGCTGCAACTGTGCATGTGGTACACATGCTACACGCCCTCACATCTTCCCCGCAGGCGGCGCCCATGTGCACCATCAACGTGCAAGACCATCCGGTGGCAGCGCTCATCGACACTGGCGCAACCATTAACCTCATGGCCGCCAGCGTTTACCGGCACCTGCCCGGCCTACCAGCCCTTCGCAACACCAACGTCCGGGTGTATGCATTCGGCACCCACACCCCGCTCAAGATATGCGGTGTTTTCCAGGCCGACCTCTCCCACAACCAAATCCACCAACGGTCCAGAGTCTACGTCTCACAGGAAGGGTCTGGGTTCTTACTCAGCTGTCGCACCGCACAGGACCTTCGTCTCATTCACTTTGCCTTCACCGTGCATGCCCACGACCTGGGACACCTGCTGACCGAGTTCACACCTCTCTTCGAAGGGATTGGATGCCTCAAAGGCCCGGCGGTCCAGCTACACAGACAAGTCCGTGGCTCCCATAGCCCTCAGACACAGGAGGATTGCTTTCCACCTCCGCCCGAAGGTCGAAACGGAGCTCTGCCTCCTGGAAGCTGCTGGAATCATTGAACGGGTGCGCGGCCCCACCCCGTCGGTGTGCCCCATCGTTGTCGTGAAGAAACCGAGCAGCCTGACGCAGTCCGCATCTGCGTAGATATGCAGATCCCGAACCTCGCCATCAAACGAGAACGTCACCTGATGCCCACAGTTGACGACATCATTGGCGAACTTGCGGGGTCCAAGTGGTTCTCGAAGATGGACCTCCGCTCAGGATACCACCAGGTTCCTCTGCACCCGTACTCCCGCCCGATCACTACTTTCTCCACCCATGCTGGCCTCTGATGCTACACCCCCCTCAACTTCGGGATCTCGAGCGCAGCTGAAGTATTCCAGATCATCAAGACCGTCCTTCAAGGGCTGGAGGGAGTGCTCAACGTGAGCGATGACATCTTAGTGCACGCTCCCTCTCTGGAAGAACATCTCCTACGCCTTAATGCCGTGTTCAGTCGCCTTCGAAACCGCGGGCTGACCCTGCACAGGGAGAAATGTGAGTTCCTGCGGCGGGACATCAGTTTCTTCGGATATCGGTTCTCAGACAAAGGCATCGGACCAGACCCAGACAAAGTGAAGGATGTCCAGGAGGCGCCCGCCCCCACATCAGTGTCCGGAGTCTGCAGCTTCTTGGGCATGGTCACATACTGCGGGCGTTTCATCAGGAACCTCTCTGATCTAACTGGCCCCCTGCGGGATCTCACCAAAACCACCAGCCACTGGACGTGGGGTCCGGAACAGGAAAAGGCGTTCCAACAAACGAAAGCTGCTCTGTCTGCTGATACCACGCTAGTCTATTTCAATCCACGACACGACTCCCAATTGGTGGTCAACGCCAGCCCCACAGGCCTAGGTGCTGTCCTAGCGCAACAACAAGACTGCGGTGAGTGGGCCCCCGTCGCCTACGCCAGCCGAACCCTTACACCTACGGAGCAACGGTATTCTCAGATCGAGAAAGAAGCCATCGCGATCCTATGGGGGTGCCGCCACTTTCACATATACTTCTACAGCCACCCGTTTACAGTAATCACAGATCACAAACCGCTGATCCCGCTGTTCCAAGGCTCCTCATCTCGCCCTCCCCCACGGATCGAGAAATGGATCCTGCAGTTGCAAGAATTCCAGCTTACAGTGGAATACCGACCTGGCACCCGAAATCCTGCTGACTTTGTCGCGGCACGCTCGGCCAGTCACCCTTCCAGAAGCAGCCAAAGCGGCGGCCACGGAAGACTACGTACGACTGGTGGTAGAAAGGTCCCGACCTCTCCCAATATCTCTGCAAGAAGTCATAGCAGCCACACAAGAGGATGACTGCCTCCAAATCGCTATCCGAGCCGTCACCTCAGGCGACTGGAGACTCCTACAAAGTCCCTCACCACTACGGACCGCATCGGCACAAGCAACATTGAAGTCCCTGCACCAAGTCCGTCACGAACGGTCTGTATCAGCTGATGGCTGCCTCCTGAGAGGCCCGCGCCTTGTCCTACCCGAGAGCCTGACTCGACAAGCGGCCCTTCTTGCGCATGGCGCTCACCAAGGAATTGTCAAATCAAAGAACCGACTCAGTAGCAAAGTCTGGTTCCCCGGCCTGGACCAACAAATCGAGTCGGTAGTGCAGCACTGCCCTGTGTGCCTAGCAACGAGCCTACCTAGCAGGCCAGCACCAGTCATTACTGAAGCAGCTCCGAGCGCCCCTTGGGAAAGAGTGAGTGCTGATTTTAGCAGCCTGCCCGGAGGAAAGTACATGCTGGTGGTGGTAGATGATTTCTCACGGTATCCGGAAGTCGAGTTCGTCCCATCTACATCCGCCGCTGAAGTGATTCCTAAACTTGAGAAGCTGATGGCGACCCATGGACTCTTCGGCGAGCTCCGCACAGATAATGGACCACCGTTCAACAGTGCGGAAGTGGCAGAGTACCTCGCCTCCCATAAAGTGAAGCATCGCAAAATCACACCAAGATGGGCCCAGGCCAATGGGGAAGTAGAACGGCTGATGCGGACATTGAACAAAACTATTCAAATCACCCTAGCTGATGGGCTCAATCTCGATCAAGCCGTGTATCAATTCCTCCGAGAGTACCGGCTCACACCCCATTGCACTACTGGTATATCCCCAAGTCGACTGTGTTTTGGTCGAGTTGTAACAGATACCATTCCCACATCATCCGGCGTGGGCTGAAACACCAAACCCCCCGAACCAGTCAGACTCCCGGCGAGAGAAGAGCAACAAAGCAGCATCCCAGACAAGACACGCCAAAGAAAGCCCAATTGCTGTTGGTGACCGCGTGCTAGTACGAGATCGCTACCCCGGAGGGAAGTTCCGGTTGCCTTTTGAACTCAACCCCTGGACTGTCACGGCTGTAAAAGGAACTATGGTGACTGCCCAAAGAGGGCACGAGAGAGTAACCCGCAACATATCCTTCTTTAAAAAAGTCCCCCATGACCACGAAGACGACCTCCCGGTGCTCGACAGGCAGAACGAGAGTTTCTCGAATGGGTTCCCAAGTCCTGACGGCGGAGTGTGTGGACCTGATCGCCCAGCCTCAGAGGGTCCAACCTCGAATCCTGTAGTCACGTCGACACAAGACCCGGATCCTGAGCGTGACCTGAGACCCCCAACCTGCAGCAACCCACTCGAGCTGTCACCGACACCTCCACCGCGAAGCAGTCAGAACCGGTACAACCTGCGGCCTTGTCCGAGGCCGTCCCAGAAATACAAAGACTATGTATCCTGTGGCTAGTCGGCGACAGTAGGGCGGGTCGCAGCCCGAGGGAACAGCCGCGCATGGAAACCAAGTAAGACGGTTTCATATGTACCCCACCCTTGGGGTTGTGTTTTCCTGGACTAGATGTTTCATTCTGTTCTACCTTACACAACTGTTGGTATTTTGGTTCAGTTGACATTGTCCCTCCTGGTAAAGGAGGAATGTAATGTTGTGAGGACAGTGGAAGCCTCCACGTCCCTCACGGTATTGAGGGGTGGTCCTGTTAGACCATCCCCCCCCTTGAGCGCAAGACTAATGAGCCAGACCGGCGTATGCCGGCGCGACGTGATGTTACTAATAAATAGCCCAGGGCACTGGGCGTGGCTCAGTCTGGATCTGGCCACTACTTCACACGTGCCTCCAGGTCTCATTATTGTAGCGGCCCCAGGGCCTAGGCCACTACTTTACACACTACTGTTCTTCTATGTGAGAGACGCTTGCACTGCTGCTGTCCATTATGGTGTGTGCAGGATAGTGCTGCTTTCCTGCCACGCTGTATCTACCGGATCGGTTTGTGAGAGAAGAGCGCAGTGCTGCTCCTGTTATGTTATTATGATTTGTAGACCAAGCGATTTATCCAGGAGGATATCTAGGCACTACAGCTAGATGAGGGGACCGTGCTGGCCGAGCCTGTGGACTAGGTAAAGAGCCAAGACTTCAGTTTCTTGCAGAACTCGAAGAATGAGGAGACGGCTCTGTGGGCATGGTATGAGAAAGCATGACCATCGGCGTTGGCTCTGCGGATGCGAGAGATGTGTGTGAGCAGGTCAGCTGAGTGGCCGAGTGGAGGTTTCTGGTTCGGATGTGGAAATTGATGCAGCTGTTGAGGTAGGATGGACCTAGATTGTGCAAGGCTTTGTATGTGTGTGAGAGGAGCTTGAAGTGTGCACGTTTGTGGATGGGGCGCCACTTAAGGTCTGAGGTCCATGGTGATTTGAGTGAGTGGTGAAAGTCTGAGTCTGGCCACTGCATTTTCTATAGTCTGAAGTCTGCGGGTCAGTTGGGCGGTGATGCAGACACAGAGCCACACTGCATTTGGTTTGAGAAGGACAAAAATGTGCTGTGCCGCTGGTTTTTAAGAAGGCAGCTTGCCTTGCCAATGCTGTCCCGCCTGTACCCGATGTGCGTGAGCAATACGCACCATATTGCCATAATTGCACCCATGCTGGGGTAGGTGTGTGTATGAAGGAAGCTTGCAGTGTGCCTATTTTTGGGGGGGTAAGGGGTGTGTTCGCGTAACAGAGATGGACGGAGGATCTCCTTGCACTTTGTTTCCTCTTCATACATGAAATATTTCAGTAACCTGGAGCTAAAAAAAAAATATATATCAGTCTGCCTCCCATTTACAGATACGGGTGAGTGGCTCGACTGGGATCGATTTCAAAAAGCCTTTTTGTCTACTGTCAGAAATCCCAAAGACAGAGGCATTTTACAGCGATACACAAACAGATCTTGTAGCTGGAGGGGAAAGGCCAAATTTTAGAGAGACAGTCAGAGCTTGCCTTGTATAACCCGGGAGGCAGACCAGTCGACAGTAAAGCTTTGCCTCATGTACTCAGTGTACACAAAAGCAAAGTGCATTTACCAAAGTCTTACATGGTACAAACTGAGCTGTACATTTTTCAGAAGATCAGATTTTCACAGAGATTTGAAGCATACACAATAGTGCGACAAACCACAGCCTTCTCACATTTACAATCCGACTGAACTTGTGGTCAATTAATCAGTCCCAAATAATACAATTAAATCCAAAAATCAGACATCACCCAGACCAGCTAAAATGTTGTCGTCTACTAACTAGACTGCTATTCTTGGAACGTGGAGACGCGAGTTCCAATCCTGGCTTTAGTTGTGGAGTAGAAAATCGTGCGGTTCTTGGCATAATAATTTCTCAACAACTAAAAATCTTAACCGGTTTAATTTAACTATACAAAACAGTACTATAATCGGTTTAAATTCGTTTCATTTTCATGACCCCTCCTTCTCAAAACACAGAATTTATGTAAACATAAGATACACACTCATACACACCCACCCTTCTGAATTACCTAACATTTAGTCATGCCATACCCTCTTGCACCACGTCAGCTGCCTGTACAGAGGCCAGGGCAGAGGAAAATTGGGTACCAAAATGAGGTTTTGTGTTTTAGACAGCAGAGTGCATAGAATATGTCTTTGCTAACTAGCAGCCATGCATTACGACTGATCACCGGCCTTAAAATATCTAAGAAATAGACCCAGACACAATGAACTTTCACCTGGCCAGCTTCTCTAGAGTGCTTGCTAGTCTACAAGAACGTATCTGTAACCTCAAGGTGCCCTGGGCGGATTTTGCTTTCGACCAGTAGGCTAATGGAACATTCTCCACCTCTGAAAAGTGGATAAGCTCCCTCCCAACAGGCCACACTTGGCCATGGCCAACTCTATAGGTAACATTCCAATACAGCTGATTTATCTAGGCCAAGTCCACGAAAAAGCGGTTGCACTCCATCTTCAGCCTACATCAGTCACAATGATCCTACACTCCAAAGAGTCAAGCATTCATCCCAAAGGCTCGTTCTGTCTACAACAAAGAAGACTAACAGAGGTTCATGTTGCTAGCCCTATTTACAAGAATATGGGGTTCCCATGTAATCCCTAGAGAAGAGGGTGAAAGGCACTGCAAGAAAGGTTCCTGGACAGGAACAAGAGACTGAATGACGTGAACAGCGATTAGTCACAGGCTTATGAAAGCGTAATGAAAGAAAATATTTTTGTAATTAAAGAAATGAGAACAGCGGATTTAATTTTTTTAAAGTTACAAAAAACGCACAGTACCAGAATAATTTGACACCTATATCGCTCATACTGTCTAGGCGCATCTATATTTATTTCATGAACATTAGACATAAACTTGAATTTGACCATCTCTATTTCGCTGAGATGGTCAAGCATGTACCCACAAAAGTGCCATGATGGGTCCAAGTTAATGTAATAAACAACAGGTTAAAACAATACAGCATATCAATGGCATTCGGTGCACCATTCCTGGCAAACACATAAACCAATAGTACTTACAAAATTGTTTTTGATGAACCCTTGACTTGGGGACTGTGACTTGTCCAAGATTTCTCTCATTAAATCTTACATTCCTCTTCAGTAAAGTTAATTCTTCTTGCTAGACCTATTAACAGCTTTTGTTACCACTAACAAACACGACCTCCTTCCTACCACATCATCTCCAATGAGCATCAGAGAGACATTCTTCCAGTGGCTCTGTCCATCAGATACACTCCATTCCAGTTCATAAAGCAGACATCAATGAAGCGAACAGATGTTAAACATTGGGGGTAGGGAAGACCCAGGCGGAGCACCATACTCTGCCATCTTAGATTGGGCCTCAAAGACTCAAGATGCATATTAAGAGGAGTAAAGAAAAGCTCTGTATGGCCATTATGGAGACCCCAGCTGAGCTAGCCAGCCTGTCTAGAAGACTGCAATGCAGCACAGTGTCAAGGGTGCTAAACAGATCCATTCTTAGGGAGGCCAGGCTGAACCTCTTCAGTCCGTCCTACACCCATACCACCACCAGGACAGACCTAGCATGAGAAATATCTGACAGGCCAAAGTGTAAGAAGCAGAATGTTCAAGATCAGATCAGCAAATCTGCCCATAATTGGGCAAAAGTGATAAGAGTTTTTAATAATGGCGTCAAAACAGAATCTTTCAAACTTCGCGGCACTTCTCCAGAAGAAAGATGGCTTCTTGATTAGAGTTAGTGGTCAGAGTAAATTAAAAGGATTAGACTCCGCTTCCCGTGCCAGACCAGGTTCAAGGGAGAGGGCAGGTTTACAAAGCTTGCTACTGTGCCTTCCTCCAGCAAGGTGAAACTGCACATGCCTTGCTCACGATGGGCAGCAGAAATATTATTAAAAAATAAAAGGTGGTGCCTTAGTACTGGTATGCGATCTCCTGGCCAAGTTGGCTTGAAGAGTATGAATATGCTGCACAAAGAACTCATTCAGATCATCAGAGGTTCCAGAAGCATCTAAAGACATTGAGTGCAGGTAGGATTAAGCAAACATTGTATGCGTCTGAAGAAATCCTAAGACTGAAAAATACACACTCAATTTTAATGAACCTGGTCAGGGAAATCACTTTTTATAAGAAACTAAAGAACTTCGGAAAAAAACCTGACACTGTTTTATGCCCCATTATCAGGAATCTAGCCCATACAGAACATTCTTCAATTACACTTTTTGTTCATAAAAACAAATTCAGACCAATTTGCCCTGGAAGACTTTACAAGTTTATTTAAACTGCCTTGACCATGATGTGGCAGGTACGAAACACTACCAAGAGGCACTGTACAAATGAGTCAAGTATAGCTCACACACACTTGACAAGTACACAACACTGCAAATGGCACAGCAAAATGTGTCAAGGGTGTAGCACACAGCAATATGCCAGGCATATAATGGTCCAAACGGGCATTGCTCAAATGTGTTAAGTACATGATCCACACAACAGAGGCAGGTTTAGAACACAATGGATGCACTGTGAAACCATGTGGAATATACAGCTAATATTAATGCTGCAGGTGACGTATAGAAATATTCAGTCTATCAACAAATAATGTACCATTCTAAAACAAGCACTGGAAAAACCAATAGAGCTCATTGTTGAAAAACTTTACCAGACCTTTTGGTTTTGCCCATTCTGAACAGCATCGGCAATAAGAAAACAAGCTTTGGCAAAGCACTTGGTTAGCATTGGCTGTACCAGACCTTTTTTTGTTTTGCCAATTCTGAACAGCATAGGAAATAAGAAAATAAGCATTGGCAAAGCACTTGATTAGCATTGGCTGTCAGCATTTTCGTCTGTCAAGGCTTGTTTTATGTTTTTTTGTTAAACCTTATTGTTGAGGGGGACTGCCTGGCACTCAACATTATGAAAAAAAGCATTGTTAAAAGCAAAATAATTTTTTTGATGTCAAAAGCACACACCGTGCCACCACTAGTTACTGGAGCTGAAGGAAACTACACTGTGCGGATGTGCTCCTTGTGAAAGGGTAGAATGCTGTCACTCACAGTGAAGTTAGCCAAAGGCGGACGTGAGCTGACCTACTGATTTATGAAATATGCTGTAGCTGGATGGGAGAAATATGTGAATGACAAAAGCAAACCAATGAATGGAGAAGGACGAAAGCCCTTGAAAGTGTGAGTATGTATATATGTGTGTGTGTTCGCAGTCAAAATGTGTAGCTGAAATAAATTACAACTGCCAAGCATATTCCCCCGAGAGTGCGCTTTACTTCGTTTTTGAAATTATATATCTGACCCCCGACAACATGACAAACGTTTGTATGTGTCACCACGCACGTGTGCAACATGACATAGTAGACTTTTTGCTTACTTTTAATTTACTTTTCCAAGATAGCAGACCCCAATCCTGGAGTGGCAAAGTGAGAAAAGTGTGCGAAAATGCACGCTTAGAGAAAGGATTAGCTGGACTGTGAACGGCAGCTGTATGGCCTTTCAAAAACGAAAGAAAAAAAATTAACTTATTTTTTTAAATAATGAGGTGGCGAAGTAGCAAAGTGAGGGGAAGTCAACAAAGCCAAGTGGCGCCGAACAATGGAAGAGTGGGAGGGAAGCAGCAGGAAGCAAAAGGGGTGCTAGAGGTTTGGGGCAGAGGAAACAAGCATTGGCATAGCCAATAGGTCTCGCTTTTGGGACCTTATAAGTATTTAGTTATGCAGCACAATATCCTTGGTGCAACAACATCAACTGTTGCATGGCTAAACACATAAGGTCCTAAAGGCGAGACCTATTGGCTATGCCAATGCTTGTCTCTAATGAGCAGGGAGCCTTCAATCTAAAGTGCTCGTCTATGAACTATGAATTCAGATTTGGAAAGAATGAAAGATAATGAGGGAGAAGATGAAAGGTGTGAATATATAGAATGGTTTACACAGCTGCCAAGGTTTCAGATTGCTATGTGTGACATTTTCATAATTTTAGTTGAATTATGAGTGACATTTAATGACTATGAGTGACACTTTCTCGCGCGCAAAATCAAGCAATGAAAATGAGGGAAATAGGTATAGGCTGAATAAATAAGACTTTACGCAAATGAGTACAGCGTCTTGTTAACAAAACTGTAAATATCACAAATGAACTCCACTCAAACACTAATAAAATCATTAACCCCGAGCGGCCGCCCCGTTGCTGCGCTGCTACCTGCCCAACCCTGCAGGCATCGGCACACATCAACATGACCCACCGGCTATCACAGAGGCTCTGCTGACTTTGGTGACACCACTGGCACTGAAAGTAATTGGACAGGCAGCAGCACCACATATAGTCAGTCACAGAGTGACTCAGTGACCCCGACCGTCCCAACACGAGTTGGTGGGCTTTATGTCACGTGACTTAGAGAGACTAACTTCAGCTGTAACAGGGCATGCTGTACCCTCGCCCCATAGTTGAACCAACAGTACGCATTTTATGTGCAGAAACATCTTTCTGGCATCCTGATGCCCTCAGACATCCCGAAGACTCTGCCCGCTGAACCCCACAATGGAGCAGCACCAACAAAGGCAGCAGTTAGGGCTATCAGAAGCAACAACGTTTAAGTTAGGAGGGGCACAGTTTACAAGTAATCCAAAGAGTAAAACACAGTTACCTCTTTCTTTCTTTGCGTTGTGTTCCGACCGCCGTCCGCTGCAATCGCCGATCACTGCTGTGACGTGAAGCTCGGCTGTAACTGAATTAGGCGCGGCGCCGGTCACATTACATTTTTGACTGCACACAGCAGCCCGGGCCGGTGCGAGAAGCAGAAGGAGACAGCGCTGCACGCGCCATAATTAAAGCCCCACCGCAAATTCTCCCATAACAAACTCCCCGCCTTTGGCAGCAGGACGTCACGTCTCCCCCCGTCACGGCGCAAGACGTTATAAAATAAATCAACTTAATCTGACCGGTCTGTCCCGCCCCGGCTGTGACGGTAGTAGCCATTTGGCCTAACAATGAAGTCAAGCTATCTGAGAGTGGCGCCACAGGAAATAATTAGATACAATGTAGCAGTGAGCTGCCTGCCAGCAGCAGTCTTAGCTCAGCTACAAGCACCAAACCTGCAGGATCTTGAGCAAACAGCGAGAGAGGAAGTTGGCTCTGTCGGCCCAAAGCCGGTAGTTCTGACCGTTTGGCCTCATCCTCTCCCCGTCGCTATATCTTCTTGCGTTAGCAACTGCCTGCCTGAAGAACAAAGTCAATGATCATATGGCAGCTGTTTTGTCCCTCTAGCTTGACACGTTATCACGAGTGCCGCGCGTGATGGAACGAAACCGAAACTTAAGGAGCTGCTTAAATATAGCAGCGGTGTATATTCACTCCGGTCCTGCAGACGTGAATGGCTGCAACAATGTTTTGAAGGTATGGTACTCTATTTCAAACGATTTCTCTTTCCAGTTATCAGTATTACAGAATACAATGTATTTGCTTGTGCTTCTCGTCTTTGACAGCCAGGAATTAACATTTACTGCTACAGACGGAGTGTGGAGACTAGGTTCACGATGTTTTATGATATTGGCGATAATAATGCAGCCCCAATCACAGCCAATTGTTTATAGAATTGTAAACAATGAAGGAAAGAAATAAGCGGAAGGAAGTGTTAAAGAGGAGCTAAGTGACTGAGAAAGAGAGATCGGAATGACAACAAGCCCGCGAGTGGTGCGCGCGCACCACAGAGGAGCGGGGCGAGCGAGCGCGGCAGCCTGCTCAGCTGACGAGACGCTCAGCTGACCAGACGCTCGTGCGTCGTGGCTGGCCTTTGGATGTGTACGCGCGGCAGACATGTGTTTCCACTTATCGCGCCCGCGTCTGGGCACGATAATTGGAAACATATGTTTGCCGCGCGTACCCATCTCAAAAAGGCCAGCCACGACGCACGAGCGTTTGTTGGACTGCTTTTCAAACTCGCTTACATTAAGTCTTCGCCTCTAAGCAGCGCTTGCGCGCTACTCGAGGCTCGACCTAAAAAGGCAAGTGGGGTGGGGAAGCAATGGATGAGCTGGCAGGAGACAACAACACAGAGTACAATGAGGCAGGGATGTGATGGGGGAAGCAGTACAGAAGGGAAGAGAGTAAGATCTCACATGGACTCTGAGTCATGGAACTAATAGAAACAAGTAGTTCCCAGATGTCAGCAGTAGGAAGCAAGTACACAAAAAAAAAAAACAGAACACAAAGATTCTTGGTCAACCAGGCACTATCCCCAACATGCCCAAATTCTATTGGAATTCCACAAGGATCAACATTATCTCCATCACTATTCAACCTATATGTCGAACCCCTTACAGAAATTCTCCGGCACGCAAACATCTCCTATCACATGTACGCAGATGACACTCAGATCTACATCAAGATCTCGTCGCTGGAGGAGATCAAGACAATGAATGAGGCCTTAAAAAAGTCATTACATTGGTTAACTAGCAATCACCTGAAATTAAATGCACAAAAAACGGAATTCCTATTAATATCCCCTCCAAAAAGCTCCGCAGATGTGAAGGAATGGACCAAACTGATCACGGCGCTAAACTGCACCCCTATCCTAGTTGACTCGACCAAATCACTAGGAATCACGCTTGATAAGAACCTAGACATGAAAACCCACATCAAATCTATGGCGAAAAGTGCCCGTTTTCACCTGAACTACCTTAGAAAAGTGAAACCACTCATTACTACGTCAGACCTCAAATTGGCAGTTCAGTCCTTAGTCATATCAAGGATTGAATATGGCTGTACAACATTAACAGGTCTACCTAAAATATCCACAGCACCACTAAAAGCCTGTCTCAATGCGGCAGCAAGACTCATTACAGGTTCAAGAAAGTATGACCACATTTCCCCACACTTAAAGGCATTAAACTGGCTACCATATGAAGCCAGAATTCAACTTAAACTGGCATGTATTACCCACAAAGCGCTCCACTACAAAACGCCAATGTACTTAGCTCAGAAAATTGAGTTATCCGGTGGAGGCAGACCATCCCGGAATGCCAGAGACCTCTTGCTGAAACCTCCCATCTTTCAGAAGAAGAAAACGTATGACAGCATTCTCCGGAGCTGCCCCCAGAATCTGGAACTCCCTCCCTCCAAACATTAGAAAAATTCCAAACACGTCAACCTTCAAGAGGGAAGCAAAGATCTTCCTAATGAGCAAATTCCTACCCTAAACAACGATTGATCATCATCTGCATAGTGGTTAATTGCTAAGCCCAACATAATCCTGTCAGATATGGATACATCCTACACAAGAAAGATCACAAGACCAACAAAACAGATATGGATACATCCTACACAAGAAAGATCACAAGGACACCAAAACAGCCCTCACCAATGATAGAAGAGTTGTGCCATTTAGATCTGATATAGGGGTTTACCTCAACAGGACAGTAACGTATGTAAGGATAAACTCACCAGTTAGCTACGAAGGCACTTTAGGCTGTACATTACTACAATTAATGGACCCTAATCGTGATATTGTTGTAACACATACGAAAGGTACACGTCGGAACCGTATGTATAATATTACTGTGATACCTGTTATACTCCAAACTGATCCTAATCTTGTTATTGTTGAAACTGATATGAAAAGGTACACAAAGGAACCATATGTATATTACTACTGCTATACCGGTTGTATTCTAAACGACTAACGGCATGTAACTGTGAAGCGCTCTGATACCCATGGGTCATGTTCGCGCTATATAAAACTCTATAAATAAATAAAAATAAAAGTAATCTGACCAAAAGGATGGTAAAGAAGCACTGCTCAAGGGCAAGGACAAACACCAGAAGAGGAGGGGAAATAAAAAGCAAGCAGATTGACAAGAAAGTCAACCAATTCCAAGCAATGAGCTGACTGAAAGCCCACTGTGAGTATTGGTTTTGTGCACAAGAGGTCTTTCAACAGTGGTCAGTAGGCGAGAATAAAAAAAAAAAGTGCCAGATTACAAAATATTAATATTTAAAATGCATCACATTCCAATAAACCTTCAGAGAATGTAAAATGCACATCTGTCTTCAGCGAATGTTGCACAAATATGAACCACATATCACACTACAACCAACAATGCAAGCTTATGTTAGGTAAACTCTCTGCAATGCGTAATAATTGAATATAGAACAGGGTTCTCCAACAAGGAGGCTCGCCAATTATCTATAAATAGCTCTCCAGTGTTCAGCCCAGCCTACTAAATTAAAAGCTTTTGCTTGGTTGGATTAATATATGTATACCAAAATTGAAAAGTGTTGTGAAAGGCAGCGAGTCTTCTAAGACCCTCAATGCTGCCCGGTGCAGGGTTCCACCTCTAATTCACTTTGGGTTCGCTATCAAAATAATGAGGCAAGCGCTGGAAACTGGAAGACAAGAAAAAGGTTTATTTCTCATGAGGAGATCACGTCAACTGCAGACACCGGGATGTCTGAGGGAAGTGCTCTGCTGATACTCCTTTGGCTCTTCCTTTTATACAGGTTTGACACAATGCATTTGTTTCATTACCATGGTTACGCAAGCTTGGGGTCCCCGCCCCGGGCAGGTTGTCACACAAGCCCAACAGTAATTCTCTTCCCACCCAGGTCAAACAGACAATCTTATCTTGCAGCTGGACCTTGCTTCAGGGTCTAAAACATGTGAGACCGGCCAGATCTAAGAGTCCGTTCTGTTGATAAAAACAGGTCCCATTGTTGGTAACAACAAGTCTTGCTGTTTGCAGTGCAATAAATCATGTTGCAAGAGTCTTTTTGGTGTTTGGAACCTGTTTGTGTAACTAGGTGCAGTGAGGGGTAGAGTGTCCAAAGGTTTGCCTGAAAACAGAGATGAGAGGAAAAACGAGTTTGTGGCAGCAAGTGGCGCTGAGGTTTGTTGTGGCAATAGAGTTTATAGCCCCCAGCACACATACCAGGTCGGTCAGAGGGTCAGAGGGATGCTAGTAAGGGCAGGGTGAAACAAAAGGTGACCAACAGAGTACAAAATGGCTGTGATAGATCAAAATGACTGCAACTTATGTGACATAGAATTCCACCAGACAAGATGGCGCAGGTAATGTTCATGATTATCGTTTTGCTTTTAACAGTGTGTATTCAAGACCGTGTGTTCATTGTAAAAACTCACAAGCTCACGTTTGAAGAAAAATGGATGAATTTCAAAAATGTATTTAAAGCTGGTACAAAAGAAATTAATGAAAAATCATCTGGTGTTGGGGAGACCTATTCAATTGGTGGCAGGGGCATCGTAACTATGGCAATTATGGATAACCCTTTTAGAGGAATGCCACATTAACAAAGCATTTTTTGCATTACTGCTGGAAAACATGTCTGATGCACTGAGGTGAACACTGCTGAGCCAATCAAGGTAGCAACTGGGAAAGCCCCAGAAATCTGCCTAGAAAATCCTAAAGGGTCCTTAACATGATTAAAAGGTGCTCTGGAAGCCTGTCTAATGGGGGAGATCATCAGCAGTAGCCCTTGTGTTCCATGTGTGCCCATTCCCGCTTGTGCCAATGTGAGGTTGTATAGTAACAACTGAAGAAACACTGAAAATAGTAAGAAACGGACCAATTTATAAAATACACATAAAAAATAAAAACATGTCTCTAATGTTCAGACTGTTCGGAATCATCAATGAAAACATGCACAGGTTTTTTTCATGTGATGGGAGACGGATGAATGGAAAACAGATGATTTCACAGGCCTCTGGCAGGAAACATTGGCTGCACAGTAGAAAAATAAAGACAGGCAGCTCTCTTTCAGCCAATCATCTTGTAAAACACACAAGCCATTAGAGCAAATGCACTCCCCCGTCAAGGGGTGCAGTACCTAAACTCTATACATCAACACATAATTGATTTGCTTCCATGCCAAACACCAACCACAAAGCTACAATTCTACCTTTTACTCCTGACCCCATCTAAAACTCATTAAAGTCGACCACGAAAGAGAATTCACTCCGACAGGCTGTGAAACAAGCATTTGCAATGCAATAGGTCTCGCATTCACACGATTTTGAGCTATTGGCATACTCAATGATGGTGACTACCCAGGATATGACAGAGAATGCTGATAAAAATATAGCAGGACCCCAAACCCTAGGCAGATCAATGCGGACTAGCCTCCACGGTTCCACTTCTAGTCTTCAGCATTTGCACATTTTAGCTGCAAACATATCCCTGAAGAAGGATTTACTGAAACATCAGGGTGGCGCAAAAGAAAGGCTGCAAAGCAATACAAAACCTAACCCACGCGGGTAGTTAATCTCATCTGTAAAGGCAAATATCCGGGGGTCCATTTGCAAGCACAGCAACAACCTGGAAACCAGTAATGAAGTATGGAGCAAATGTATGCAGGCAATTCTGGTTCAACCATTGCCTCCTCTCAGCTACACATTACTCTTTACTGGCGTCCCGGAGTCCATCTTGTGTTAATGTCATGCTGAAATGGGCAAGTTGTGAGGAACGGCGTACGGGACACTTCTTTCTGTCTGGGTTATGAGATTATAGTATTTATATAGGTCTTTTAAGGTGCACATCTGAATCAAATCAAACGAGGCGGTGACACAATTGATCCAGACATGACAAAGGAAAGACAGAGTGAGCCTGGGAAAGAAAGCTGAAACCGAAGCAAAGCCGAGAATAAAAAGCATGAGATATTGTGAGGTAAATAAATAGGGAAAAAGAGGCGAGAAAAACATCTCACCAGAGTGCTTGCAACCATGTTCCCAAATCTAGCTAACTACGATTCTGGAGTAAAAGCGTTGCACTGGGAGCCCAGCCCCCTCTTCATGAGGGGCAGCAGATGTGATCCAGTGTGTGCACTGGCAATATTCACAGCCAGGAGACTCTCATTCTAATCCCAGCTTTCTCACATGCTACAAACTGTGTGATCCTGGGCAAATTAATGTACATCTCTTGGCCCAATTGCATGAAGAAGTTGAGTGATTAGAAAAAATGAAAAAACGTTACTAAGAGCCCAAAAAGAAGGGAGTTGAGCCTGCGGACGCTTACAAGGAATTCGCTTTGGAGTCCTGCGCTTTTCCAAGTCTGCTCACCGATTCAAACCACAGGACCCTCCAGCGGTCTGAAAACATGCTACTGTGCCCACAATGACGACAGGGATGATGCGGCACATAAGCAAACACGAACATCTCGAGAGCCACAGGCGAGCACAACCAGTGCCGTCAGGGCTTCCTGACAAATTCAACTACACCTTTTCCCAACCAACCAGCCAACCAGGGGCGGCTGGTGACATTTGAAAGTGGTAGGGCGTAAAACAATAGCCGTACTCCAATCCTTTATTCAGTTTGTCCATGCGCAGTTCAGATACTATATATACATTGCTAATTCCATTTCAACGCGGATAGCGCTGGAATCAGTAGAATTCTCCACGCTTCTACGCATTTAAACATATTCTGAATTATTATTCACCATCATCAATCATTGTAGCCCTTCTGAACTGTCGGCAAACTAAGCGAGGAAGGAGGGGCATTTGTTTGAAGCTTGCAGAATTTGGTGGATGACGCATTTCTAGAGCCAAAAGAAGTCAGTTATTAGTACAAAGTACTGCCATTTGGTATCATTCATTTTCAAAGAATCCGCCTTCTGCTACCCCACACCTCACATCTCACCCAAACACTTTACCAGGGCTTAACTACTTAGCAGTCCAAAATGTTAGCCTAGAGAAACAACTGAAATGCTGCGGGCATTAATCTTATTTCAACGGCGTGCTAGGCGCTGGCACAAAATTGGCTTTCTATCGTACTGCCCTGCGCTGCATGGCCAATAGACAACGGCATCTCATTTGGTCTGCCAAGCTGGACCGGTGCAGGAGCATGCACGGAAGGAGCAATGCAAACAGTGTACACGTGGAACATGGAGGAAAACAATCCCGACCACGAGCATGAAAGAAGAAAATGATGTTCTGAGAGGGAAGCGTCCGATTCCCATCTCTGTAGATTACCAACAAGCCGCTCGCACCCAGCCTCCTCATCTGCGATTCATTTTTATTTTGGGGAATCATACAGGCCGGTGAAGATAACAAACGGCAGGCCTAGTGATTTCAAGCACTCACTGCGAAGCCTGCACAGCCAGGTTCATGAATCACTCTGCACATTTACAGAATGTGGTTCCAGCACCGCAGAATAAACAAATTCATTGATTATCAAAGCCGAAAGAAACTAGCCTCGGTCACAAAAAGAAACCAGTGGTGCGCGCGCACCACAGAGGAGCGGGGGGGCGAGGGAGCCTGTCGTCTGTGACGCACGCTGATGCGCGTCCTAGACACGGACGGGAATGGGCGGAGCAAAGGCGGGACATGCGCCCGCCTTTGCCCAATTGCGTGCCGTTTAAAAAAAAACGCACGCTACAGCCAATGCCAGGCTTCAGAAAGCTAACCACATGCACGAGCGTGTGGTTAGCTTTCTAAAGCCCATACAAGAGGTCTCGCGCTGCGCGAGCAGTGCTGCGCACTGCAACGCTAGGCGCGAGACCTAAAAACAGAACTGCGATTTCCAGACTCTTTCTAAAGCTCTTTTACCTCTGAAGCAAGACACAGGCAGGTATGGAAATGTTCCATTGGGAAATCCAACACATGCTTCCATAAATTTAGGGAGAATTTCTGAAGGTCCTATTCAAAGGAAGCGACAAGTGATCATCAGCCAAAGACAAATGCCTGTCAATGTTCAAAAACCTCAGTACAAACACTGAATGCAGAATATTGTAAGACCGCTTGCAGAAAACCCCACTCCAGTCACAAATAAGTGACATTTCTTTACTTGAGCCTGTGATCGATACAGAATATACCTGGTCACTGGCCACTCATTGGCAGTGTTGACAGTGGCAAATACACAACACAGTTCCTATTACACCCTGAAGAAGTCCACATCAGAATCAAAGTATTGCAACAACTTATTTTATTTTGTGTGGTTTAGTTTTGAATTTTACAATATTATACCAGTAAACACATCACTAGATTAGGAATATTATCCTTTATGAACATAGGGAAAGTGGACCCATCGATATAGAAAAAAGGGTAGAGCTATAAGTATAAGACAAATTAGCACAAACATTCCTTTGTTTAAACAGTGTGTAATATTTGGCACCCACATAAAGATAAGAAAATGGACAAGATCAAATCCTTTATCCACATGACCTAGTCTTTTCTATACAATTTCCACAAATGATCCCAGTTTAGTCAAGATCAGCAATTAGCCTTCAATGCTTTTGCATCTTTCCAAACAGGAGAGAAGGATTTTATTAGCAAGCGTAGAAGCGGTTATCAAATTCTCTTTGATCCCAAGGAAGAATTTTTTACATCAATTTCATAATTGAAGAGCATCAATTTCACACGTTTTAATATTTGTGTCTAATATTAAGGTTAGTCTTTGAAGAACTACATAAACATTTTTACAATCAACATAAGAAATCTAAAGATGAGGCGCGTGTTATTCATTCTACAGTGGGGTACCATCAGACATGGTGCTGGACTCCCGTGTAACACTACTTTCCATTTCAATCAAAGCAAATTCTAGAAGACCAAACAGATTTTAGACCAAAGAAATAAAACTTTGCGGCTATTCATCATTGAACCATTTCAATTTCACTGTTTTCCTGAATATCATAGAATAAGGTTTTCATATTTAATATCGATGTTTCCCTTATAACCCTTTTTCATGGGGTCAGCAATTTACATGTTAAAGAATGTTTGCTCCTACTTCATCTCCAGCTATCATTTCTGTTCTCCACAATTCCAAACCTAAGCTCAGTTTTGTGACTTTCCACCAATTTTGGCTTGATAGGCAGTCCCACTAATTTCTCCACAACCAAGATCAGCTTTGGCATAGTTGCCCATCTCCATTAGTTCTCAGAACCCTCAGGTCTATTGGTGTAGAAGGTGATCTGCAGAAACGTTCTGCTCCAACCGAAAATCCATTCTATTGTGTAATATGCAATGGGATCAATATTCACAAACCCTGAGGCAGTTTATATTTCATGATCATGAATATTTTCCTTGGAAAAACATTAGAGACAGACTTCTGGGCTAAGGTCTTTTTGAAGCTAACCAGTGAGCACACAGGATACCATTGCCCGATTGTTTCATAAATAAGCCCCCTACTTTCTTATAGACCTATTTGAGGTCATAACTTTTATCAAAGACTAGTGAATTCTAGTTTTCTTCCATGTACTTTAACACATTTTTGCTATTTAATAAAATGCATTTCCTAAAGTACACAAATGTACCTTATATCGATCTTCACTCCATCTCCTGTAGACCCTTGGCCTCAACTGCTCCATCACAGCTACCCTAGGTGAGCGAAAGAAGCTAGAGATTTTTGGAATGTTATCTGCACTCATATTATCTAGTCTCCCGACAGAACAACCTACATGACTATTAGGCAGGCCCCATGTGACCAGGATTGGGAGAATGGCCTAACGCTAGCTGTGTTTAAAGCACCTCGAGCAGGAAACCTTGAGTGCCCAAGCTCTAATACCTCTGGTCCATATGTATCGGAGATTAAAGTTTCCAGAACACAGTACTGCCTTTAATTGCCTACAGATGAGCTTTGCGGAGTTCCAGAACACACAGCACAACCTCTTCCCACATAGGTCACACTAAAAATGCACACTACCAATCATGCACAACAAACTCATTAACCTCTCTTAACTGTAGCAAGTATTTGTATACAACTATCTCGCACACATCTCTCTGCTTTACTCAAAGATTAAGCAGAGCCACAAGTTCACCTAAAGAACCTCAGACACACATGGTGCTCTACAAAATCACATTCTACCAACACACAACAAATTACGTAGCCTATTACTCAACCAGTGAGATGCACTTTGGGAACTACAGTAGGGTGCAATTAATACCACATAATACAGCTTGGACCCTGCACGAGTCATTTGTGCAATACACCAATATGTATTTTAGTTTTTAAGTGTGACTATATTCACCCAGGCTGATTCTGTATTTCTTTTAAACAAATATAGGTCTGTTCCTTTCCTGTCATCTAATGTTATGGCTAAAAAGGAACATGCTGCCAAACCCCCCACCACCTCTCATAATGCCATTTCTAAACATGTTGTACCGAAAGATTATTCAACTGTACTTCTCACTGCACCACCTCTCGGTAAGAGAAACAATGCAGTGCCATCCAGAATCAGTCTTGCTAAAAAGACACTTTCAAAACCCATAATCCAGATCAAAGTGATGGAACATACTGTAAATGACATTTACCAAAGTCATTGATGAATTCTGGGCTAAAAAAATGTGTTTCCAGTTGTTAGGAACTCCTATGCCTTGGGTTCCCCAAAACACTAGAACTACAGTCCTCAAACCCTTGAGCTAGTTCCAGATTCGCCTCTACACCAGAAAAGCTCTGCTGGGGATTCTCAAATCTTTTTGGCATATCCCTGCCTTCCCCAAACATGCCAAAATGCACTTTTAACCTAGGGCCCAAGTTCCGCGGCATGTTAAGTTATAGGTTATAAGTCTCTTACCTTTTCCCAATCTATCCAACCCTACCAAGGTTCAGCCATACCATCTTGTTTGGAGAACTAGGTTTTCTTTGTTGCTGCCAACAGCACATCTCTTCTCAGCAAATCAACCATCCTGTAGATTTTAACCTAAACATGGCAACTACTGGATCCACATAGTGTTACACCAAAGCCAAATAATGGGCAAAAATGCTTCGAAACATAGCACCTGTTTAAAGTGGAGGCAAAGGACAATACACCCCAGCAGAAAGAAACAAATACATAATGCGCCACACAGATCCATAATAGGATCTGGCATGGCACTATACAATATAATCAATGACTATACAGAACACTAGACTAACCTGATAACGTCTACCCAACATAAATTGTAAAAATTATGAACTAACTACGATTCCAATCAACCACGTTGACTGCAGTGAATGATTACACAGTACACTAAAGAGTGCTCAGAACTGTGGAAAAGTAGGTCTGTTGTCTTGCCATTAGCTCAGCCATTTTGCGCTTCATCCTCCATTGCGACCTCTCTACAGGGGTCACAAATGCTCTGTGGCTTCACATCTTGATTCACCTCACCTCTGCACTGACCTGACCTGCCTGAACTCATGCTAAACCAGCCAAGCAGGACTGTCCGTGCCCTTGTTTGCCACAATCTGACTGAACTCTTGTTAACCCCAGTTGAACAGGACTGTTCGCCTGTGCTTACTGTCCTCACCCTGCCCTGCAGGGCTTGACAGCTACCATCTTCGGACTTATCAGATTGACCTCTGCTTGTTGTGTAATTATTGTGTTCACCTACGCCCTGCAGGGGCCCAACAGTGACCATCTGCTAACTTATCAGATTGACCTCTGCCTGTATAATTATGGTGTTCATCGTTTTCTGTATACATCCCCCCTTTTCATAATCATGGTGTTCTTTCTTTACTATACACGCCTGGGGTGGGGATGAAGGGTATATAAGACGTGGAACCAAAGTGCTTGGCAGATTGCCTCCTCAGACAAGCTGCGGGTGTCTGTTGCTGATGCTCTCTCCATCTCATGAGATTGTAATAAATATCTTTTCTCTCGGCGCTCCAGTGTTGGTCTCAGTTTGTATCCCGGACTCGTGGACGAAGGGTGGACCCTGCATCTTTGGGTGGTCTTCCAAGGAGACCCCCAAATCCACAATTGGCGCCCAAAACGTGGTCCCCCATCAGTGACGCGGCTGCACGGTCGAGGGGTCCCTACGAGGAAGTTTGAACGGACGGTGGTGGAGTATACCTACGCAAAAGAGACCCTCGTCTTCGTAGCCACCACCCGACCTTCGCTGCATCTGAAAAGACGCCGCAAGTGGCACCGGTCCTGACTGGAGCCCCCGATAGACTTGGATGAGCTTTGCAGTAAAGAGACCGCCTGGAGAACGAGACAAAGGATTCTGGTAGGATCGCCGGTTGGTGATACCTTTTGTTTGTTTGGTTATCTGGGTTTTTTTTTTCCACTCTGCAAAAAGTGAAGGTAAACTGGTAATGTGGACTTTTTGTCCGGTTTAGAAACTTGTAGAGACGTTTTTGGTAAAATAATATAGAAAAACATACCCGTGTTTAGTAAGTTTGCACAATGGTATTTTTGTTGCTAATCTCCATCAAGGGTGCTGGAAGATAGTCAGCCGGCTCCCCCGGAAGGTATCCCGAGTAAGGATATGTACATAAGATATGGTATTGCTCCTATAATATAGAACTCATTGTCAGCGCTGAAACTATTCCTTTTTCCATACGACGTGCTTTCAAGCAATGACATGGAAAACTCCCATATGGATATATGCATTTCATCAAATTAATAACAATCATCTTTAGCCACGTCATAGTCTCAATGCTAAAAAGTCATCTCGATGAGTAACTGTTAGGATAGGACATGGCTAAAGGGATTAATGTGCTGTGTACTATGCGGGTAGAAAGACAAGTGTACTAATCTGCTACGCCTGTATATGGTTAAGCTGATGACTGCACTGAAGGTGCTGTGGTGGAGTAAGATTAAATAAATGAATGCATAAAATCTATGATATATGCCGATCTTCCAAAGCACCTGGAAAATCGACTTTTGCGTGAAAACCACAGAACAACCATAATCAATTCATTTTTGGAGAATTTAAAGAGTATTTATTCTTTATTTTTCAGACAAACAGTTACTGCACAAAAAGTAGAGAGTAGCTGAAGAGTCAAATACAAATGTACTTAAAGGAGAAGGGGTAAAATATACAATCACTAAGGAAACAAGTATCAGGGAAAGAAATTGGCAGAGGGTGAAAGCAGGAAAAGCCTTGGGTGTGATTAAAAATGTTTGTTTTTAAAAGTAGGTGAAGAGGAGAAGAGCGTAGCATGTCTAAATTCTATTTTAGTATACAGCATTTCAAACAAATCTTTTAAAATACGTTGCTTTGAATATGGAAGTGTGACTGACTTTATTCTGAACAAACATTATGCAAAGTATTATGGACAAACTCCGAATTACAATTTACAGGAAACTATACCTTAGGTACAAATTATAGGGAATTTACATTTGTCTAGAGAGACCGAGCCCTTGAAAGACGTGTAATAATTGCTAAGTCTTTCAGGATAGGATTGTAGCATAATATTATTTTTTAAAGACAGGCCTCCCACAACAAGGAAGGCAAGTGATATCTTCTGTATTTTCATCGTGCACAAGCGTACCTGGTTTTTAATAAACACCATTCCATTCAATGAATATTGACCATTGTATCACATTAACATGGATATTGACATGCAATTCCACTTTGTATATCTTTTTCAGTATACTTTCATTCCTTACCTCTGCAAACATGTTTTGAGGAGAGCACTGGTCCAGCAATTCAGCGCAGATAATCAGTAATTACTGGACTATAATCCTAGGCTAAGGTATTATATAACTTGCACTTTCCCTTCTGTAATAGGGGTTAAAATCGCTTTCGCTGTAAATAACGAAAGCTAATGTGAGAATTACCAATTTCCCCAATCCTGTCAAACTTAAACTGCACCTCGTGGTCACACAATGCATCAGCAAAATGCAACCTGAAGTTAATGAGGGACACAGTGCCAAGAAGCTAAACAAACTGCAGCTGTTGGTGAGGGTAGAAGGCAAATAAAAGACACAACGAAGCCTACCGCAAATGTGAGGATAACAGACGGTAAAGCAAATGAGGCACAGCCAAACACACTGCAGTTGTTGGGAGAACAGAAAACCAAGAACATTAGATACAACCTAGGACGAGTGTGGAGTAGAAAGGAGAATGTAAAACGAATTACATGATGAGTAAGCCTTAGGGACTGACTTAGTTTTCATACAGTTATTGTATTATGTACTTGGTACAGCCAGGCAGCAAACAGCGCAGCCTGGCACACAGGCCAAGTGCAAACACTTCCCCATTTAAAATTTCACAATTAGTCCTTTTCTTGAACAGGAGAATAGATTTAAGATGTCCCTGTTCTCACGTTCTAGGAAATTATGGTGTCGCTCGCGTTTCTCCACATTTACTGCACCACGTGCACATGGGCTATTTAGGTGTAAATTGGGAAGTACCGATTGGTGTAAGGGAGGCATTGCAGATGTTTTTGAGTAACCACGAAGTTGAAACTTCGGTGTTCACCTCAGGTGCATGCCCTGCCTTCCCAGGACCATATCCCGCCTGAAACATTTGCACCCGGGGTAACACTTCCACAGGTGTAATTAAAAGCTCGGCATGAACACCTACACCGATCCGACATTTCAAAGGGACGGGTTCTGCCTGCAGAAGTGCCCACTCTTTCCACTGATATACGCTTGGAAAAGGTTTCTGGAATCAGGCCCACTATTGCTTACACTCCAAATAATAACTGTGCCATTTACTAACCCAAGAGTTATTTGTGCTGTGAACCCATGGAAACTACACCTGAAAATACTAAATATTACAACCTAATACAAAGCAGTCATGATTTTTTTAATGTGGCTATTTGGCAAAACCCCTAAAACCACGCTGTAGGAATGCGAAATGTTCCTGAGACAGATTGGATGGTCTGAATTCAAAAACTTGTCATTTTGCATCCCAACATGGAGGCCTCGTTCTGGTTTTGTCCCAATAGTAATGGCTTGGAGTTATTCATTTCTTTTCCCTGAAACAGTTGTTCTTACTGGCCTCTACCGACAGTTTGCTTGTCCTACCTGTTCCTTTACTTTTAAACATCTTGATCCATTTGCTTCAACCGTCTCCTTTACTAGCCCGTGTGTTTTAGGTTGAATTAATTTATTTACTTCAAATTGTGATGTGCAAGCTGATGATACGAAAACAACTTTCTCCCTGCCACTGTCGAGCGACAGAAATAAAACCGGAAATGCATGTAGGCACTGCGATGTAGAGCTCTCGTACAATCAAGGATCAGTTGTATTTCTTGGAATAAAAAAAAAAAGGGCAATATTGCTAAACTTTTAGAGTGTGATTGAAACATCTTTTAATAAGAATTAGGGGGAGAGGGGGCAAGTTGAATGATAGAAGCTGACACTAGAAATGACTTGAGCGAAACAGTTGACAAGGTACAGTAGTGATGTGTGCTCTAGCAGAATGGCGGAAGTTGTTTCCTCTTCCTATCTTGTCGCAACTGTTCCTTTTACACTAAAGAAAATTAGCATGAGTTTCAGGTTTGCATTTCGACGCTATTCCTCAGAATAACCTAACAATTCTTGTGTGAAACATCACAGTAAAAAAAAAAAAGAAAAAGAAAAGGCTGCACCTCAACTAAAAATTCTGTTTAACAAACTTAAATCTAGCAAGTCTACTGGGAGCATAAACATATACGTTTCCTAAATTAAATATTTAAGACATTATTTTTTAGGTGTATAAATTGCCTGGCTATGTAGAGCTGTGTTGTATACAGCCAAGCCCTTAAACAACAGCTCGACCAGATACAGTTACCACCCGGCACTGTCCTCATTCAGTATGTCGATGACATTCTTTTGACTGCGGACACTCCAGCCCTGGCCCGCACCGCATCACTTACTACTTTACACTTTCTGGCGTCACATGGCCATAAGGTGTCCAAGAATAAGTTACAGTATTGTAGACAGCAGGTGACCTACCTCGGCCATCTGCTGTCTACGGAGGGACGTACACTCACACCTGACCGCATCCAGACACTACTATGCCTTTTTTCTCCTACTACCCAAAGAGATGTTCGTGCACTAATTGGCCTCACTTCTTTTTGTCGTCAATGGATTCCAAATTTTTCCCTCATAGTTAAGCCACTCCTTGCTTTACTTACAAAAGACACACCCACACCCCTCCCTTGGACACATGAACACGACCAAGCCTTTGAAGACTTACGCCACGCTCTTTGTTCTGCACCAGTACTGGGCACACCTGACTACTCTAAATCCTTCTGCCTCTACACCCATGAACGCTCAGGATGCGCTCTCTCGGTCTTGACCCAAATTCACGGCACCAAACAACGCCCGTGCGCCTACTTTTCGGCCACTCTAGACTCTGTGGCCCGAGGTCTGCCCTCTTGTCTTAAAGCGGTCGCGGCTGCGGCCGTCTCTATTCGACAAAGTGAGGGAATTGTTTTAGGATCTAAACTGACGGTGTTAGTTCCCCACGCAGTCGACATACTACTAAACCAGACAAAGACAACACCTCACTAGTGCACGACTGACAGGATACGAACTTACGTTGTTAGCACCCCACATCACATTAAAGCGATGTACGACCTTGAACCCCGCCACACTCCTGCCCACACCAGATTCAGACACCACAGACACTCCACATGACTGCCTCTTCCAAACAGAAGAACAGACTAAGGGGCGGGTAGATTTGAAAGACATCCCTCTCACGGAACAGGATGGGCAATTATGGGTGGACGGGTCCTGTATTAAACTATCAGATGGTACCACATCTGATGCCTATGCCGTCACTACTACCAACACCATTGTTGAAACTGCACGCATACCTCAGAAATCGGCCCAGGCAGCAGAGCTTATAGCTCTCACCCGCGCTTGTATCCTTAGCCAGAGTCTAGCTGTCACCATTTACACCGACAGCCAATATGCCTTTGGAGTAGCACACAGTTTTGGTATCCTCTGGAAAGAGAGAGGATTCTTGACGTCACATGGTACGCCCATTCGGCATGGTGACTTAGTAACTGCATTACTCCAAGCCTTGACACTGCCCCGAACACTAGCTATTGTCAAATGCAATGCCCACAAGAAAATCACAGACGAAATAGGACTGGGAAATGCCTTAGCTGATGAGAATGACCGAGCCACTGCACAAGAAAGAACACATACCGCCATGTACATAATAAAATCCCAATCAGAGAAGTGGCGTGAGGTTAGACAACAGATCAAGGACATCCAGTCTACTGCCACTCCTGGAGAACTTCAACAATGGGAAAAGGAGGGCATGCTTGACGAGGAGAATTGTTGGCATTCCAAGGACACAAAATTATGGAAATTGCCAAATGCCTATCTTCTCCCATTGTTGAACAGGACTCATTTACCGGCCCATACCGATGCTGCCACCATAACTAAAATCTTACAGGAGGTGTGGGATAACAACCAACTCCGGTCTACCGCCACAAGGCTGGTACAGCAATGTTTAGTATGTCTCCGTTACAATGTAGGAAAAGGGACCCGGGTACCACGAGCTGGGTTTGCCATCCCCACGGCACCCTTCGAGGTCTTACATATGGATTATATCCAGATGGAACGGTGCAACAACCTTAAATATGTCCTAGTGGTTGTTTGCGCATTCAGCAAATGGGTGAAAGCCTACCCGGTCAAAGACAACACTGCCCTAACAACCGCCAAGATGTTGTTGAAAGAATTCTTTCCCTGCTATGACCTTTGCCGGGTACTCTGGAGTGACAGCAGGAGCCACTTCATTGGAGAGGTAGTCAAACACATATTAGCTGGACTAGGGGTCAAGCAAAAATTCCACGCAGTCTTTCACCCCCAGTCAGCAGGCCTGGTGGAAAGATACAATGCCACCATCAAATCAAAACTAGCCAAAATAGTGGAGACTACGGGGCTTAGATGGCCTGACGCATTGCCACTGGCCCTTCTATCAATAAGATCTGTCCCGCATTCTCGCACCTCGTTGACCCCATACGAGGTGGTTTTTGGACGCCCAATGAACATTTGGGGCGCGCCCCCTGCTACCACCTTGTCGGATTCTCCTTGTGAAATGCTTAGCGACTACTTGTCTGTACTTACACAAACTTTGTCTTCTATTAAATCAGCAGGTTCAGGAAGCGTTGCCCGACCGATCCACGGGGCCGGCCACCTACAAGGAAGTGCTGACGCACGACCACCCCGTGTACGGCCTCCAAGAACCAGAGCTTGAACTGTTTGAAGATAACACAGTACCAGCCAAAGAGAGATACAACCTCCGTCCTCGCACAACCTCTGGAGCTCCAGCGACTGGACAGGAGGGCTGAGCCAAAAGTCGCAGGGCGGTAGTACAGTCTGGTGGGGTGGATCGATACTCCTTATAGTGGGGTATTGAGAAGCCTAGCCAGTGAAGCAACCACCAGCTACCGGCGACGCGTAGGGCTCAGCCTCCCTCTCCGACAGCTGTAGAGCCCAAAAAGAAGATTGGCTATGCCTAATAACGCAGCCATACCACCCCTCGAGAAAAAGAAGGCATACCATAACAAACTGTATAACCGAAGGCCAATAGTGCTAACAATATTTCTCTGCCTCACGATCATTTTTACCATCATCTTCTGGATTATGGAAGAAAAAGCGCCGGCGAAAGGTACCATATTGCCGACTGATGCCACACCTACTGAACACTCGCAGGTGTCCTTGCCCCCTTATCTCCAACACAGAAGACAAGACTTTTGGAACAACACTTATTCAAATGTTGCATCAACATAATATGGTCTTGAGAAAAAAAAAACGAACTGTTGGGTCTGTGGTCTCCTGCCTCAATCCACGGAAAACCCAATATCGCTTTTTCCTTACCCCTATTCTGTACATGCCTCTTGCCTTGCCTGGATGATGCTCATCATGGATGCCCAGCAGACCAGCAACATCGCTGATACCATTCTCCAGCAATTCCGGGACGAATTATGGTGGAACAAGACAGGCAACACCATCAACCCTTTCTGTCCAACTAACAGTCCCATGAAAATATTGGAAGATGAGCAAGAGGAAATGCTGATCTTCAACACCACTGACCGTCTTCGCTTTTCTAGCTTCAAAAAGAAGGCCCCGCCAAGCGAACATTGCCCCTATCAGTTGTTCGCATTCCTGGACTTATATGCATCAAAGGCTTAGGTACCGAGTACGTTGGGGACAGCTCTTGTGCCATAACAGCAACTCTGAACATGACATTTCCACCACCGCTTGTTGCTTCCCCAAACACCTATTTCGTGTGTGGGACAAAAGCATACACCTGGCTTCACAAAAACTGGGGAGGCACATGTTATATAGCGTTTCTCCTTCCTCCTGCCTATATTGCTCCTCCTCTTCATCATCGCGTCCACCGCAGCAACGAAGTGGTCGACCAAGCAGACACTACCTCTCAACTGTTCCTGGATGCCATGAAAGGCACCCTTCCCTTCTGGGGACCGATGGAAAACAGCAGACATTCGCCACCTCATCAGGGTCATGGAAGCAACTGTCAACATCAACGTTGGTATTCTGGCCAACAACACAGCGGAGCTCCAACCAGTACGCCTCGTCGTTTTACAAAACCGCATGGTCCTTGACGTCATCCTTGCTGACCGCGGAGGAGCGTGCCGCATCATCGGCACCAGCTGCTGTGTGTACATCCCAGACCATTCCTCATCTGTCTATGAGGCTATTTCCACGCTTCATCAAATCACCTCTGATCTTCATCAAGATACCGGCTCATGGTCCCTTGGCCCCAGGTTGTGGCAACTTCTACTGACTTGGGGATGGAAAGTCCTAATGATCGTCCTGATACCTCTTGTATTGATTTTCTTTTGCTGTCTTTGCATTCAATGTGGTCCCCCACTTTGCGGCCTCTGCGTAAGTGCTATCAAGCCAGTCCCTATAAATACTCATGTCGAGAACAATAAAATAATGATTGAACGTGAGATACAGCTATTGATGGACATTGCAATTGACTAAAAATGATTTCGCTTATGGCAAAAGGAGGGACTGTGGAAAAGTATGTCTGTTGTCTTGCCATTAGCTCAGCCATTTTGCGCTTCATCCTCCATTGCGACCTCTCTACAGGGGTCACAAATGCTCTGTGGCTTCACATCTTGATTCACCTCACCTCTGCACTGCCACCAACGCCCTGTTCCTGACCTGCCTGAACTCATGCTAAACCAGCCAAGCAGGACTGTCCGTGCCCTTGTTTGCCACAATCTGACTGAACTCTTGCTAACCCCAGTTGAACAGGACTGTTCGCCTGTGCTTACTGTCCTCACCCTGCCCTTCGCCCTGCAGGGCTTGACAGCTACCATCTTCGGAATTATCAGATTGTCCTCTGCTTGTTGTGTAATTATGGTGTTCACCTACGCCCTGCAGGGGCCCAACAGTGACCATCTGCTAACTTATCAGATTGACCTCTGCCTGTATAATTATGGTGTTCATTGTTTTACTGTACACGTCTCCCTTTGTATAATTATGGTGTTCATCGTTTTCTGTATACATCCCCCCCTTTTCATAATCATGGTGTTCTTTCTTTACTATACACGCCTGGGGTGGGGATGAAGGGTATATAAGACGTGGAACCAAAGTGCTTGCCAGATTGCCTCCTCAGACAAGCTGCGGGTGTCTGTTGCTGATGCTCTCTCCATCTCATGAGATTGTAATAAATATCCTCTCTCTCGGCGCTCCAGTGTTGGTCTCAGTTTGTATCCCGGACAAGTGGACGAAGGGTGGACCCTGCACCTTTGGGTGGTCTTCCAAGTAGACCCCCAAATCCACAGAACTTGAATACGGAATGGAACACAACCAGTAGCGAGAATTGAATCAATGCAAACGACAATCCCAGCATTTCCTTGAAGAGACCTTTCAGTGGCTGAACCATAAAAATGGTTGCCTCTCTCCAAGCACATACCTGGTTTGTGGAAACTGCTCCCACTCCCCATAAGCACACATCTGTTCTCTCATATTCTCTTGTTAGGAATCTTTGCTATGTATTTGTTTTTTTACATACCACAACATTCTGCAAAATGCAAAGCTCTCAATTGAAAACTTTAAAAAAACAAATCTGTGCCAACATCCGTTCCCCTCCCGTCTGGTGTTTGTTTTCACTCGTGCAAGCCCTGGGATTTCAACACTGCAAGAGAATAGCGGCCTTTAAGGTCTCTGCATTGTGCTTGCCACCGAGGGACACTGCATGCTTTGAATTTATTGGACTGGGCCCTGGTCCGGTCTTAGGGGACAAGAAGCCTGCATGGCCTCACTTCACAGGGCACTGTCCCGGCCTGACCTTACTGTAAATGGTCCAAGCCTGCCCGGAGTCGCAAAGAACCGTGTTCAGTATCACTGCCCCCACACGGACTTACCTGACAGTTCTGGCCTCACTATACCAGAATCCTGCCTGGCATCCATTTAATTGTACACTGCGACATCTGACATTAGTGGAAAGGGGGCCATGTCAGGTCTCGCAGAATAGGAACCCTGCCTTGGATGATCTCGTCTGAAAGGGACAGGGCCTGGCCTTACTGGACAGAGACTGCCCCACATGGCCACACTCCAGATGCTTCCGGTCTGGGCTTAATGTGCCTCAGACTTATTTCATAGGTCTAGCCAGTCTTGGATACATTCACATGCATGGACGATTCTGCTATGCCCTACCATACAGGTAAGAAGGAGAAGGAAACTTGACCTTCAACAAAAGCAACCTTCCAGCAATAGTGGCGGGTCACTTAGCAACCACATTCCATCTTCAATGGCTGGCGTCCCATCCAATCCCTGCAATATTAGGCTGCACCAGAGTAGACTCTGATGTTTAGCCTGACCACAAAGTTCTAGGTTTTAGTAAAGGAGGTGGCTGGCTTGGATTGGTTTTTCACCCCTATGGAGTGTCAAGAATGCATAGCTAAGGAGAATGAAAGTGCCATTGACTACATTACCTTGCAGCAAGGACCATTTGCAACTTCATCAATATATTAGCATACGGATACGAGGCAAATGAAAATGCCTTGAAAACATGCCTTTGTTTAGTGTCCATTGTGAGTAAGCTTTGGACAAATCTTTTTGACTCTGCCGTTTGGTGAGAGCTACTAGCGTAAAACCAATTTAGTCTCCCATAACAGGACATTATCCCCTCCCACCCACCCCAAAAACATCAATTTCCACAGCACCTCCAAGTCCCTGGTAACATGATTCTACTGTATCGATCAGATGCTTGCCTGAAAGACCTGTGCCTGCTGTACATCAGCTTGCAATTAGTAGTCCATCCTGTGGACTGTTCCATCCTGCAATCCCCACTAAAACATCTTTATTTGTAGAGTTTTATATAGTGCTAGCTCGACCCGAGTGCATAAGAGTGCTTCACAGTGACTACATGGTAGTAAATATGTACTTTTACATAAAACATATTAGGGTAGACATACAGGCAAAGCAGCAGTACATAGGCGATACGCAAGAGGGTATAAGGAACAGTAGCAGTACATTTCTGAGGTAGACACAAATGGCAGTACGTAAGAATAAATGAATGCCTCGGCGTTAGTGGCTGATGTAGTAATGAGGTAGCGACAACATAAATATGTAATGATATGACAATGCTTGGATACATTTGCAATGGGTAACATGAGGAGTAAGTAAACATACATATGGCCAACTACTAACTTTGGGCTGCATCACGCGTAGGCAAAATATAGGAAGGCATTAGAAACATTATCTGAGCCGTTTTTGAGGTAGTGAAGCATAGATACAATTGCACAAGATGTTCAGGGAGTAAGTAGACATAGATAAGACCAATAATTCACAGTGAGCTGCGATGTCCAATAGAGTTGAATGGGTGAGATATGTCACCGGTAGCTACAGACGGGCTTCTTTGTGGTGTGGGCATAAGGGTTTTCCCAGAGAGAATGGTACTAAGGCTAGACTAGGCTTTGACAGTGGCACCAGGAGCTATCGGAGCATAGGAGGTTGTGCTCAAATATTTGTTAATGAGAAGGAATTTCAGTTTAGTCTTGGAGTGAAGGAGAGAATGATTTTCTCATAAGTCTTGTGAAAGAGATTCTGGGGGCATTTCCAGAGAAGGAGCAGGCGCAAGATCTCTTTCTTGAATTTAGGTGGAATCAGGAGAAGGCTGTGAGAGCTTTACAGAGGTCTCTTTTGCCCAGCCTATGAGAGCTTATTTGAGAGGTAGGATGGTTTATCCGTGTGGATAGATTTGTGGGTTATGCATGTAGTTTTGAATATGGAAATTGCTTCTACTGGGAGCCAGTTGAGTTGCTTCAGAGTGGGCGTCATGTGGTCATGTCACTTCGCTCCCCATAGAAGCCTGGTTGCAGTGTGGAGAGTTGCTTACAGGGGGGTTAGGTATGTTTTTGGAACGCCCGACAACGTTGCGCTACCATAGTCCAGCTTTGGGAGGACATGGGCATGTACCACGGTTCTTAGGTCATCACTGGGAAGTAAGGGTTGGACTTTATTTTAGATGCTTCAATGAGTAGAAGGCACTTTTCGCAGGAGGTGGTAATATGATCCTTCATTGTTAAGTGACTATCAAGTGTGATTCCCAAGGATTTGACCAAGTTGGACAGTTTGCAGTTTAGTGTAGTGATGTTGTTTATCCAATCTGCTACAGTAAAGGGTTTTGCTTTGGGTTGAACGAGGAGGAGACATACATAAGGAAAGACTTCTAGGTGGAGAACCAACTCTTTGTGGGGTATGTCTGAGAGGGAAAGGCTGTGCAGAAATGGACCATCTTCCAATGGATCGTGCTCTGCGTTAAAATCTGCTAAGCACTGGCCAAAAAGCAGCCCCCTGGAGGGTTTGCATGGTCATTCCACAGAGTCAAGGCTGCGACCACTGCATTAGCATGCGGAATCCCGGTCCTGGACATCAGCCAGGCAGCAACGTTAGCTTCCTTGCACACGTTCACAAAAGCTACTGCCTGCCTGGACAGTCCGGTCTGTTGGGATGGGCACTTTGCCCATGCGGTACTTCAGGTCTTTTTGGTGTGAAATTGTTTCGCAGACCCACCTCCAGAGAGATATTGCTTTGGTGCCTATTCAAAGGTAACCAATCTGTGACTAGAAGCCTCTATGAGATGGACAAGTTACTTACCTTCGGTAATGCCTTATCTGGTAGAGGTTCTATCTAGCTGCAGATTCTTTATCAACCCACCTATCCTCCCTGCTCTGCGAACGGATTACTAGAGACATGGCTTTCCCCTATCAGGGACCTAGTTATCCACACCAGTGATCAGTGTTTTTCGTGGCTCCGAGCTCATGGCATGGAAAGCTGTGAAAAGTAACTGGCATCAGCACACTGGGGTGGTGCCTGTATAGGCACCGGCAACATAACTTCCAGCGCAGAGGATGTCAAGCTGAGCCGATCAACGCCACCTAAAGGCATGCAAGGGTACTGCTCATGAAAAGTTTCCGGGTCCAGTCTGAAACCTGGGGATATTTCTAAGATAAGGAATCTACGGCTAGAAGTCTATCAGATAATCCAAACAAAGGTCCTTTTTGTACTAGATTTCTGTTTATATGCTCTAAGCACGAGTACCTGGTTCCTGCAGCTAGCATGGAGAACGATACAAAAGGGGATGATGGACGGAACGCTTGAGCCAATCAAACACTCACCCCCAGTCAACTGATCTGGGTTTAATCCATCATCATTCTTTAGCTCACTCCACCACCCCAGTTCAGACATGGCCATATGCAAATCAGTCTGACCCTGTGCCTCATGGGAACAGTCCAGCCCGAACTGCCAAGCCATGTCTTCCCTGGACCGGAAACAAGCATCCTAGGACCGGTTTCTGGCATTTCAGCCGTCATCAGCCAGGCTTGCTTGAATCCAGTGGCAAAGTGAGCAAGGGACCCACGTCTGGGCATACCCCGCCAACTTAGGGCGACCAAAGCGATACAAAGGGGATGATGGACGGAACGCTTGAGCCAATCAAACACTCACTCCCAGTCAACTGATCTGGGTTTAATCCATCATCATTCTTTAGCTCACTCCACCACCCCAGTTCAGACATGGCCATATGCAAATCAGTCTGACCCTGTGCCTCATGGGAACAGTCCAGCCCGAACTGCCAAGCCATGTCTTCCCTGGACCGGAAACAAGCATCCTAGGACCGGTTTGGATTAAACCCAGATCAGTTGACTGGGGGTGAGTGTTTGATTGGTTCAAACGTTCCGTCCATCATCCCCTTTTGTATCGCTTTGGTCGCCCTAAGTTGGCGGGGGTATGCCCAGACGTGGGTCCCTTGCTCACTTTGCCACTGGATTCAAGCAAGCCTGGCTGATGACGGCTGAAATGCCAGAAACCGGTCCTAGGATGCTTGTTTCCAGTCCAGGGAAGACATGGCTTGGCGGTTCGGGCTGGATTGTTCCCATGAGGCACAGGGTCAGACTGATTTGCATATGGCCATGTCTGAACTGGGGTGGTGGAGTGAGCTAAAGAATGATGATGGATTAAACCCAGATCAGTTGACTGGGGGCAAGTGTTTGATTGGTTCAAACGTTCCGTCCATCATCCCCTTTTGTATCGCTAGCATGGAGAACAGTAACAAACAGACTCTCTGTAGACCCGTCTAGTACTTTCTTGATCCTTGACCTATCGGCTACCAGTTGCCCTTGGCACAGCTTCAACCACGCTAGACCATGTTCTTCCCCTGGAACTTGATTCGATGTGCCGTCCTACCTGAAATGCTGGCATTTGGACCAAGACCTGGAACAATGAACCAGCAAGTAAATACAAGTGAAGTTCAGCAGCCCCCTGTAATGACCATTTCAGGTGAACATACTCAGTGAATATCAATCACACCAAGTGTACCTCACTACATTTCTCCGCCCGCTGTTATGAGGACTCGGGGCCTATGGACTGCATTTGACTGAGTGGTATGGGGGTACAGAAACTGGTAGATCCATGAGAACAGTGGATTCCCTTTACTGTCAGTGTTCAGGATCCCTTATCCTTTGTAGCATCCCTTATCCTTTGTAGAGACCAAACAGTCAGGTAATGCCTGTGTGCACAACAGAAGTCCTAATTACCAGTGTGTAGAGTGAGCCTACAGATATACCCGTTACTGACAAAGAGCAGCCAAGACCCAGATTATGCAGGTTGTGGCTTGCATCTCATGCTACAGAGTATGGTAGTTTGAGATGCACGCTGTTTTCAGTGCCTAGTACACAGTAGCGACTGCTACCAGACCCGGGTGGTAGGGCGGGGGTGGCGGAAGAAGAAAGAAAAGAAAACCCACTTACCTTTAATGGCCGGCTGCTGCCTCTCCTCCATGCTAGTCATCTTCCTGCAGTTCCGACCGGCAGCAGGAAGCACCCAGGCTCCCCTGAGCTAATCACAGCGCTGCACTGAAGCGTTGTGATTGGTCTGAGCAGTGTGGTTCGGTGCTCAGACGGGGACTGGGAGACTTTGCATGTGCCTATCCAGGCTGTGTAAAGCAAGCCTGGTGGGGAAGATGCAAGTGCGCAGGACTGTTTGGCAGTCATGCGCACTTAAGGAGTACAAACCACTCCTCTCCATGCTCTGGCCATCGCCGCCCCGCGAGCCACTGACTGCAATTGGACAACTAAGATGATAACAATACGTTATCATTTTATTTTTCCTTTTGTTCAGTGAGGCGACGCTCCTCCGCCTTAGCGGAGGAGCGGCCACTGCTGGTACACCTACATCAAACTGTGTGGTGCCAGAGACTTAGGCCACTCTTGAATGCACCAGAAAAACCCCACTGCAACTGGTGGTAATGGAGGAGCAAATCATTTTCAGTGGTTTGGTGCTGCTATGTTTGTCCACGACGTACCATAGTCCTTATACTTTAGGTGTAGCAGAAAATCCTAACTGTTTTCACTGCTACTCACCCAAAGCTTCATGGAAACATTTATTCCACCTCTGCTACTTCTTCAAATAGAATTTGTTACAGCCGCTACTACATTGTAACAAGGTTAAGGAAATTAATCTTGCAATGACGATCACTTCGCATGCCTGACTCCTTGCAACATTAGAAGCAGCACTGACCTCAGAGCTTTGCAAAGTCTTCCCTTAGTTTAACATCGCCCCGGTAGTAACTGAAATGTAGTGTAAATATGTGTAAGCTTTTGAGTGTTTTGTTCCTTTAAGAATGCACTTTAGTCAACTTTCTATTTTGATTGTATGCAATCAATTGCACTAGGGAGTCATTTGGAAACCTTTGGTGGCAGAAATCAGATTGTTGACCAGGAGCTGTTCACTTTTGATTAAAGACTTGCTTCATGGATCTTGTGTGCATTCACTACATGAAATCTTTTTTAAGTTAAAACTGGGTTCATAAGTAAAACTATGACCTAGAACTATCTAGTATTTACTGGTCGGTTTATTAATTGAAATAACTCTTTGGTACACCTGCTGTGGCCAACCATCACATCACTTCCCAGGAGTCCGGCCTGGGCTAGCCATCAGCACGTATCACTGGTGAGTAAACTAAACTATGGGGTTCTATCAAACCACTGTAAGCCTAGTACATAAAATACTTGACCTGCAGGCAGAAGATCGTGTGACATGAAACTGCTAAATGATGCCTACCATAAACCGGATCTGACGAACAAAAAAAACCAGACACCAGGTATTCTATTGTACCATTCATATGACATCCCTTTCGATCTCACTAGCAGAAAGTGAAAACAATGGATACATTTCAATTAATGAATACAGATTTAAGCCCAAAATACTCCATCACTTCGAGAGCTGAAGGATTGCTTCATAGACATTTCCATGTAGAAGTACTGATGCAGAGGTCATCAAACTGGATACACTCTTAAAGATTAACCTTCAATAGTATGTGCCCAAGCATAGAGACCACGAGACCGTGTTCTAGGAACAGTGGGTCTCTCCAATGTACTCGATGAGGCATCTCTACATTTATTGTTATTAAAAATAAATCTATCAGTTATCAGTGTAGCAGACATGAGCTCATTTAGACTGGAACTTGGGAACATCCGTTTGTACACAGAATTTAATGCTTCACTGATTACTTTGTGCTAGTGGTTAGAGGTGGTGGCCACCGGATCCAATTTATCGGGGCCAGGACTTATTCTTCATCCTAAAACTTTGACCCAGAGCAAGAGATACAGGCAGAAAAGAGCTAAAGAAACAAGAAGAGAAAGATGGGAAAATAGTGACAAAGGGAGAAAGAAGGGATGGAAAAGCACATGCCAGAGTGTGATAGAGACAGGAAATGTAGGGTGGCGGAAGAAAGAGGCAGGAGGTGGAATCGGGGAATAGGCATCCTTGGTATTCCATAGGCCATGCTCCTGCCACTTCTCCAAGCAACCCGCTTTTTTAATTTAATAAAGTACGCCCGGTTTTCCTGTATAACAATTCACAACAGCTCCATATCCTATGCCCTGTATAAGCAGTATGAAAGATTGTGCACATCGCTCCTCTCCTAAAACATTACTGCGCTTACTGAACAGATGTAACTAAAGACAGACATCTGTCACTAATGTTATTATTCAGACCTTTGAGATTATCCCTTTCATGGGCAGGGGTGTATTAGAACCTCACTGCATGTTATCTTTGAAGAGCTAATCGGGTTCCTTACCACAGTCAAAATCCACCTTAAACATCAGAAAAGACAATGGTTTATCAGTATATCAATTTAATTCCATGGTCGCAAGCCAAAAGAGAAATGTAAATCAATTAACACCACAATGGCTGGATGCTTGTGCAAGAAACCCTTACCTCAAGTGTGCTGTTTCTGGTCCCTGTGCTCTTCCCATCCCCTCTAATTTGTTCCGTTGAAAGGGCACTTTTTCTTCTTCAGAAAGGTAAGAGGGCTAATTCCAAAAGTGTGAGGGTGGTTCACTGCAGAAAGATAAGCAGCGGCTCACTACAGAAGGATAAGAGGGGCTCACCACAGAAGGATAAGAGGGGCTCACCACAGAAGGGTAGAGGGGGGCTCACTACAGAAGGGCAGAGGGGGGCTCACTGCAGAAGGGCAGAGGGGGCTCACTGCAGAAGGGCAGAGGGGGCTCACTGCAGAAGGGCAGAGGGGGGCTCACTGCAGAAGGGCAGAGGGGGGCTCACTGCAGAAGGGCAGAGGGGGGCTCACTGCAGAAGGGCAGAGGGGGGCTCACTGCAGAAGGGCAGAGGGGGGCTCACTGCAGAAGGGTAAAGGGGGGCTCACTGCAGAAGGGTAAAGGGGGGCTCACTGCAGAAGGGTAAAGGGGGCTCACTGCAGAAGGGTAAAGGGGGCTCACTCCAGAAGGGTAAAGGGGGCTCACTCCAGAAGGGTAAAGGGGGCTCACAGGGTAAAGGGCTCACTCCAGAAGGGTAAGGGGGCTCACTGCAGAAGGGTAAAGGGGGGCTCACTGCAGAAGGGTAAAGGGGGGCTCACTGCAGAAGGGTAAAGGGGGGCTCACTGCAGAAGGGTAAAGGGGGGCTCACTGCAGAAGGGTAAAGGGGGCTCACTGCAGAAGGGTAAAGGGGGGCTCACTGCAGAAGGGTAAAGGGGGGCTCACTGCAGAAGGGTAAAGGGGTAAAGGGGGGCTCACTGCAGAAGGGTAAAGGGGGACGCACTGCAGAAGGGTAAGGGGCTCACTGCAGAAGGGTAAGGGGCTCACTGCAGAAGAGTAAGGGGGGCTCACTGCAGAAGGGTAAGGGGGGCTCACTGCAGAAGGGTAAAGGGGGGCTCACTCCAGAAGGGTAAAGGGGGGCTCACAGGGTAAAGGGCTCACTGCAGAAGGGTAAGGGGCTCACTACAGAAGGCTAAAGGGGGGCTCACTGCAGAAGGGTAAAGGGGGGCTCACTGCAGAAGGGTAAAGGGGGGCTCACTGCAGAAGGGTAACGGGGGGCTCACTGCAGAAGGGTAAAGGGGGGCTCACTGCAGAAGGGTAAAGGGGGGCTCACTGCAGAAGGGTAAGGGGGGCTCACTGCAGAAGATCAGGGGGGAATTCACTGCAGAAGAGTAAGGGGGGCTCACTGCAGAAGATCAGGGGGGAATTCACTGCAGAAGAGCGAGCAGGGAACTCTTTTAGAACGCTTCAGGCACGGTCAATAGATGGTTTGGGTTCTCTGTGCGGAAGGGGAGGCGATTCCTTTGTAAGTACGGGTCTCTCTCCGGAAGGATAAACTATGATCTACAGAATGAAAGAACTAACTTCAAATTGGCACTATGGTTTCTGAAAGAGCAAAGAGATCACCCTAGAAGAAGGTAAGAAGACTCTCCAGGAGGTGGTGAGGAGACACTCCTGAATAGTAAAGAGTGCTCACTTCAGTAGAGCGGACAGTGAGCTCTTAGAAAGTATCAGGCACTCTCTACTGAACATTGTGGTTCTCTATGCAGTAGGGAAGACTATCCTTTTTTTAAACATAGGACTCTCTCCTCAATGATAAACAAAGCTCCAGAATGGAAGAACTAACACCAGATTGACACTGCTATCTCTAGAAGGGCAGAGGGTAACTGATGCTGGAGAAAGGCACTGCTTCATGCCCTGCACAAGAACAGACATCAGACCAGTTCTAGATCTCTCGCTGCCAAGTTGGTGCAGCTGTGGAGAAGAAGATGCACCTAATAGGATACTTCAATCAATCATGGTTTATATCGCACAACTACTCACCTGTGAGGGTCTCAAGGCGCAGAGTGGGGGGGCTGCTGATTCGTCTGGGCGCTGGGATTCAGTCAAAGAGCCAGGTTTTGAGGTCCTTCCTGAATCGGGGCTTGCCTGATGTCGAGAGGCAGGGTGTTGCAGGTCTTGGCGGCAAGGTAGGAGAAGGATCTTTCTCCGTTCCTGGTCTTGCGGATCCAGGGGACAGTGGCCAGGGCCAGTTGGGCGGAACGGAGGTGTCTGGTGGGTACGTGGAATGCTAGGCGGTGGTTCAGATATGCTGGTCCTGGGTCGTGGAGGGCTTTGTAAGCTTGTGAGGAGCTTGAATATGTCTCTTTTGTTGAAGAGCCAGCGGAGTTCTCGCAGGTGTTCAGTGATGTGGTTGCAGCAGGGGATGTTGAGGACCAGTCTGGCTGTGATGTTTTGAACATTCTGTAGTTTTCTGAGGATTTAAGAACAATTCCTGGTCCCAGGAAGAGGAGCAGTGCTTAAGTGGGATGAAATAAGTGAAGTTGGTGTTGCTATAAAGGGCATGGACAAAGAAGCATAATTAGGAATCCTTTCACAGAGGTATGGCCGCTGTACTAAAAGGCATGGCTTAAAACATGTAATCCAAAATCCTGTGCTTCACACAGCGTGCTACCTAACAAGTATTTAGGAGCAGCTCGGAGTATTCTGTAATTGCATCCTGACAAGCTCAACCAAGAAATACATCTAAAACAAGCCAGACCTAATGGTTTTGTCAATGTTTGTTGGCCGATTCAGATAAACATGATTTTATTGTGAATAACTAGAATTGTAAATGTTTCAATTCTGAAAATGAGACTGCAAATTAAATATTAATAATGTATGTGGAAGGAGTAGTAGCCTTTGGAGTGCCAATCACTTTTGTTTTCCCATTCCTGCCACTTTTGTTTTCCCATCTTTCACTCAGTTATACATGTAAGTTGTGTTCTTCCCAACATATTTCTGAAGTCCTTCATCTGCATATCTCACACTTCTTCTCTTTCCTCTTTAGCAAAGTCTTCACACTTTTTCCCGTGTACACTTCGTTCCATCTCCTCTACTTAACCACCACCCCACCCCCACATACAACACATCCACTCACTTGTAAGCAATGCATTTTTGTTTCCTTCGGCACTGTCCTATTTCGACAGCTGTGTGCTCCGTCACACACTTTCTCACAATTACAGTTCCCACATATACAACCATCACTTTGTGCACCATTCAGGGAGGCCAAAGATTGGATGTGCACGTATGCTGCACACGTTTATGACCCACTGGCACAGGCACTGGTAGAAACTCGCACTGCCTTCGGCCACAACTTTCAGTGCTCTCATCCTTGTGCAGTCGTGAACACCCAACCACAACCTTAACCCACTCAGACACCTGTAAGAGACTCATTTCAAAGTGTGCACTACCCAGAAGTCCTAAGTCACATGAAAAAAACTACAGAAACATCTTGGGGGGGGGGGGGGGGGTGGAAACACACTCCTAGGAATAGCAAGATGAAATAAAACATTACATGTAAACAGGGATCACTAATGGTAGAAAGGCCGACCAGTTGTTCCAATTACCGAGTTGTAGTGAGGTTTTGGGGTGCTACTCAGACGAGGTAGAAATGTATAGCAAAGAAAAATTGAACACAAACTACATAGTAAAACAGAAGAAGACCTGTTGCTGGTTGTAGGACTTTTTTCAATCGCGCCCTCAAAATGTCTGTGACATTGTCAGCCTGATAGGAGACTTCCTCAGCTGCTCACGGTGGAGTACGTGCCCAGGGAACAGAGCCTCTGGCTTCCCACAGCCATGCCAGGGGCTTAGCCGTAGGATAATGTACTGAAAGAAACCCGCCAGAAAGGGACATGGTTATCGCAAGCATTGGGGGCGAGGAGGGCCGAAGGGGTATTTTTGAGGAGGAACACCCAGATTTAATCCGGGCTTTAGGCTGGAGCAAGCGCCGGGGGTCACGCAAGGTCTTGTGTGAGCATTCAAGCCTTGAGCTGAGAAGGTCCCGACCTCTGACCCCAGAATACAACCTCTGACCTCATGACTAACCTTTGAACCAAACTCTTCCACTAACCCATTTGTATTGATAAGGCCGTTTTCAAGGGGTAAGAGGAAGGGAATGTATGTGGGCATATATGCAACTAGGGATAAACACGCAAGCACGGTTTCTTTAGATGTATATCTCCACGAGCACGTGGTATTTTTGCGTGACAATATTCACACGTACGCATTTTGGATGCGCGCACAGTCAAACTTGAGCAATCTCACAAGGGAAATTTCAGAAGTGGGGAAACCTGGCAGCTGACCAAACTGATAAACAAGATTTATTTGATAATGTGCAGGTGACAAGATGGCTAAATTGTGAGGGAGCCCACGTCTAAAATGATACTGTGGTGGTACCAGTGAACCTTCCTGTGGAACTACACAAAGCAGGCATCAGCCCACACTATTTTAGTTACACGTCGCAGTTAAGTGGAATTTTCGGCCACTGAAAAGACTGCCCTAACTGCAACCAGAATAGCAGTACAGCACTTCACAGAAAAAAGATGTGAACAAAATCTTTCATTCATCGCAGCATGCAGGTTGTCAAGTTTTCTAAGCTGTGGAGCCGGCTTCGGCCCACAGAGTGCTTAGGGCCTAGCATCAACACAGATTGCAATTTTTTTCTACGGCAGGTGAGTTCTGGGATGCATTTTATTCCAGGTGAAGGCCTATGGCAAGAGCGTGCAATCCATGACAAGCACAACCTGTGCCCCCCCCATCTTCAACCACTCATCTAACCATGCACACACCAAATCACCCACCAATGTATCACTTCATTAACTCACTCAAGTTATCAACAAAACCTACCATCTACCCACTCACTTAATCATCCATCCATATCTTTCCACACAATCTTGCCCATCAAACACTTACACACAATACTTTTCAAATTTACTCGCACAGTTAAACACATACATCAGTTTCCTGTTTCTACACCCATTTAACCACAATCCAACCAATCATTTCCTGACACCACTTTAACATTCAGAACTGCACACAATACTTTAAGGGCAACAGCCAAAATACACTACAGTAATTCCAGGCGAGGCATCCACAATTGCATAACACTCAATATGAAACTTTCAGCGCACAATACTCTGGATATGGCACAATAACAGGACATCACAGATCAAATGAAGCTACCAAAACACCTGACAATATTCTTAGAGTCCTCTACAAATGGATACAGACCTCTGCAGTGGGAAACAGCATTTACAATGAGGGCTTCACCACGTGTACCGTTTCAACGCAAGCGGCACAATGCTTGCCTTAACCACGCATATGCATGGTTAAGGCAGTCAGCGCTCTAGATGCAGAGCGGATGGGCAGGGAGAGGAACAGGAAGGATCGGGACAGGAAGGACTGGACGCAGCTTGGCAAGCAAGGCTGGGGCCCGGAAGTGGGGGGAAGGGGTAGTTTTTAGGGCTGGGGGCTTGTTTCAGGGCTCAGGGTGGGGAGCTGGGGTCCAGGGTAGTCTTTAGGGCTGGGGTCCAAGTTTTAGGGCTCAGGGGGAGGGGCAGTTTTTAGGGCTGGGGGGCCAGTTTCAGGGCGGGGGTTGCTGGGGTCGGGGTAGCTTTCAGGCTGGGGGCCAGGTTTTAGGGCTCAGGGTAGTGGGGTCGGGGTAGTTTTTAGGGCTGGGCGGGTAGATTGCAGGGCTGGGTTTTAGGGCTCAGGGCAGGGAGGCTGGGGTGTGTTTACCACGCATATACCTTTACCTATTATGCCTTTAAAACGAAATTCATTGTAAAGGCATGCATGGTAATGACGCGGTCATGGTTAAGTCAGCAATGAAGGCATGTGTGGTTTAGGGAATGGTCATTCCGTCATACAACCCCCTGCAGTATTCCCCTCCCCCCCCCCAGAAATGAACCTAATACTCCAGATGAGCCACCAAAACTACAACCTGCGTTATACTGCTCTTCACACTTCTTTCTGTGAATGTCAGACCACATACACCTTTACCATTTGGTACTTTACAACCCAGGTAACCCAATGCACTGAATTTTACAACACACTATTTTACAATGTTGTACCTTGTAAAAATTCTGAATATATATATATATATATATTTATTAAACAAATGCCTGTGAGCTCTCAGGCAGCACTCGTGAGCCGTGGAAACGCGTCAGGCATCAGGAAATCACAGCGGAAAGATCACAGCAGGCTGATATTTAAAAAGGCGAACTGTCGAGTGCTGCCCGAGAGCTCACGGGCATTTGGTTAATAAAATTATGGACACGGCGGCCCTGCCGTGAGGGCAATCACCATCTCCAAATTGATGAGGCTGAGGCGGGAACTGTGTCCAAGCCATTCAGCACAGGGAGCCAAATATGAAGAGAGTCTTGCCGAGGTCTTCCTACTACCTACTAAGGTTTAAAGATAGCAATAATGTTTACAAGTCAGCGCTGGGAACCCACTTAGGGAAAATAATTGACTGCTCCCAGGACTACGTGTCCCAACAGGCTTTGGAATATGAGCACGCACTTTGCGAGTCCCACGAGGGGCAAATAACCAATAAAAATACGCCTGACATTTGAATATGTAATGGAGCATCCGCAGCGCCACTTGATTGCTTTAATGCCTCTGAAGAAACGGCGTGAGCCGTGGAAACGCATCAGGAAATCACAGCGGGAAGATCACGGCAAGCTGATATTTAAAAAGGCGAACTGTCGAGTGCTGCCCGAGAGCTCACGGGCATTTGGTTAATAAAAATATATATATATATACGAAGGACTCCACTAACCAGAATGCAGCAGTGCGGAAGAGGAGCGCCAAGTCCCTTGCACCTGTGAGGCGTAGGAGGGCCGACAACCATGTGACTGGGAGTGGTCACAGGCGGAACAACTTTCGAAAGAACCCCCCCCCCCCCCGGAACAGCAAAGAAACAATGTGGAATGGGCACTGATGAAGCCATTGAGGCGGAAACACATCTGCCCTGTGTTTCCGGAGACTCTCTAATGACAACGCTCGAAAGAAAATAAAGTAAGTGTGTGTGTGTGTGTGTGTCACTTTGAATAAATATACTTCTTAAAAAGGAAAACCCATCCCTAAACACAAAAAAACAAAAAAACAAAAAAAACACCATTGATGCCCACCAATCCCTGAGCCCCAACACTCCCATCACTAAGCCCTAGCTAGCCCTGAAGCCTAAAAACTCCTTACCATACCCATCTTTGAACCCTTAAAATAACCATACTAACTTTTACCCTATCCTTCCCTGAACCCTAAATATCCCTTATTCCTAACCACCACAAAAAACGAAAAAACCTTATTGCCCTTTACTCCTAGCCATCCCTAAACAATCTCTAGTATCCCCTTTCCGCTACCCACCTCTATAACCATCTTTTTTAAATGATTTAATTGTTATATATTTAAAATTGTGTTTGTATATATATATATATATATATATATATATATATATATATATCACTTAATCTATCTATATACATACACAAAATGAATTAAATAATAAGTGTTATAAGTAACCAATGTAATGGTACTCAATTTATCAAAATCTAAAAGATGGAACACCAAGTCCACCTTACTGGGGTGAAAACTCATGACCTGCAGCTCTCCCCGTGTTACAGCTAGCATTTAAATTACTAAGCCATTCCTCCTAGACTACTGCACCTAATACTATAGATAAAACTTCCAGAACTGGACATAATATACCAGCTCTAACACAAGTAGCAAAGCTGCAGGTGGGGCATCAAGAACTTTACTCTTTCTCCAGGACGATCACCTTGGATATTGAGTCCACCACCCTAAAAAACAAGAACAAGTAATGTCCCAGTGGGTGGGGAAGCTTTCTCTCTATTAGAGACCAGCCGCTACTGACTTGGGCGTTCCCAACTGGACTCCTTACCCCCCCACCCATCCCACACCAATTCCATCAACAAAGAGGTCTGTGAACTTAATACTCTTCAACATATTCCTGCCACTCAAATTCTTGTGTTAGAATTGGTATCACATCCTAGAGAGCAGCGAAGTGGTACCATAAGAACGACTGCTACTGGCTCAGCCTGCATGAATTCTTTCTGTGATACACTGCTGCATCCATGAAATTTAAATCCGAGTACTCCTGTGCATGTCTGACCAGAGCACATCAAAATCACAGTGTGGCTAGTTAGTCTGCATGCTGCTCTGCCAAACAGCACACAACATGCCTAGCGAGCAAAGGCCCGGCCAACCCAGATCTACTTCGACACCAGCCACTCAAAGAATTATATACCACTGCATCCCATCAAATCTATTTTTATACGGTGCTGGTTGCATCTATCACACTCATGATCGAAGGATAGCTAATAGTGAGCCTCAAACTGAACCAAGAGGTGGCCTTTGTTGCAGTCAATCACCCGGTGTCTAGGGAAAGGCTCAACAGCTGATTTAGTGTCTCATAGAACAGACCTGGGTGTACAACTTTCACAAATTAAGCCCAAATGCGTACAACGAGGTGGAGAGGAACATGTTCAGCATAAATGGTAAGAACACTGACTTCATCAGCCAAAGACCATCCTCATCTACTTTCACACTTCAAAGGTCCTCCCCTCCACTCCCACAAAAGAGTGTGTGGCAACACAGTGGGTTAATTCACCCGAATAGCAACCTGCATAACATGCAAGGCTCGTTTGAATCCCACACAGTATACACATTTATTCAACAGATGAATGGATTTTATTTGCTAATATCTACATCTCCCAGCAGCATCTGCATTAGCGCTCCCTAATTTATCCACTACTGTTAACCAATCCATTAATTGGGAGCTGAAATTGTCCCCATAATCAGATCTCTGTAATTTTCCAGCGCTTGCACACCTTTTGAAGAGCCCTCGTCCCATTTATTTAAAATGTGGTTCCACCCTGTAAACATTCCAGCTCTCAGGTGCTTGAAGCACCTGCTCCTTGGCTCCCAAAGCCCTACAAAGTTTCTGCACCAGACACCCCTTTACTCATTCACATGGACTCGTTCACTTCACAGGCCCAGTAAACACACTGGACTGGTTCATCCACTTGCCCAGCCAAGGTACAAGGGCTTTGGAGGAGACCGCTAAACACTACCCTTTTCATGGCAACACCCGGCATACAATCTTCACCATTGTGGACCAACTACATTGCCAGCCAGGGTGAAACTATCAGGGGAACCCACAGCGGGCAATGTTTTCCTTCAGCGCTTTGTTCCGAAAATCAGCCTAAGCAGAGGTGCACCAACAAAGGGCTCCACAAGAACATCCCGGCACACGTCCAAAAATAAATAAAGACATAAGTTGAAAGCCAAGAATTTTGAAGGAGAACCAGTGTGAAAATTAACTTCCCCCTTGGCATGAACTACAGAAGAACTGCTGGTATACTCAGTGCTGCATCACAGATGCGAGTGTTGGGTACACCATGCCTGGACCGCCATCCAAGCTCTTAGGCCTCTCAGAAAAGGCATTTTCTGCTACCAATTAGACTTCTCCCTAACACCCTTTAAGTTCAAATGACATCTACAACCAGCATGATAGCCCACTTTAATGGATTTCCTTTGAACGCTTTTTTTCTCCTCCATTGGGCAATTTCTATTTTTGCAACAGTCACAATTTGTCAAAACTTTGCAAAGCATTATCATTCTTCACACAGGTGCAGTATTTGGCTGCACTTTGGTGCTGGCTGTGTTGTAAAGCGTAAGGCGGCTCCAGGCTTAGGAGTAATTTCCTCCATATGAAAACGTATGGAGTCCAAAGTTATTGGAGTCCATCAAAGTCAAAGTAAGAACAAGCATTGGCATAGCCAATAGGTCTCGCCTTTGGGACCTTATAAGTGTTTAGCCATGCAACAGTTGATGTTGTTGCACCAAGGATATTGTGCTGCATAACTAAATACTTATAAGGTCCCAAAGGCGAGACCTATTGGCTATGCCAATGCTTGTTTTGTACTTGCACTGCTGGCAACTTCTTCCTGCCTGTTTTCATGCTTGTTTGTTTTAAAAAAAATTGTTATGGGGAGCGGGACATAAATAACGGGGGAGTGGAGGTTGTAAAACAGTAATTTAATTAGAACACGAGCAGCGGACGGACACTAGGGGAGAATCAACAGATGCCAGATTCCAAGGGCAGACTGACGTGATGCTTAGGTGGTGCGCTGATGCAAAATGGTGGTGGTTAATGATGTTTGGTGCTCAGGTGGTAACACTATATGGGGTGAATTGGAGGTACGTTGTGGATTGTGGAGTTGAAATAGGTTGTTTGGTGTGTAATTATGCGGTGTGTATTGGAAATGTGTGGAGTTGAATCGTGTGGAGTTGAATCGTGTGGCCTGTAACTGTGGTGTTGAGTGAAATTATGCTTAGTGAAATTGTGTCATGGTGTGGAGTGCATTTATGTTGATTGGTGGTATGTGGTAAAGAGTGCATTTATGTGGAGTGTGTTTATGTTGCATAGAGTACAGTGCAATTATGTGGCGTATAATTATGTGGCACTGAGTGGTATTATGTGGAGTGTATTTATGTTGCATTGAGTAGTGTGTTATTATGTGGCACTGAGTGGTATTCAATGGAGTGTATTTATGTTGCATTGAGTAGTGTGTAATTATGTGGCTTGTAATTATGTGGTACTGAGTTGTATGTGGGGTGTATTTGTTACATTGAGTAGAGTAATTATGTGGCGTGTAACTATGTCACAGTGAGTGGTATTATGTGGAGAGCATTTATGTTGCATTGAGTACAGTGTAATTATGTGGTGTGTATTTATGTGGCATTGAGTGGTATTTGGAGTGTATGTTGCATTGAGTGCAGTGTAATTATATAGCATATAATTATGTGGCACTGAGTGGTATGTGGAGTGTATTTATGTTGGATTGAGTAGAGTGAGTATGTGGCGTGTAATTATATGGCACTGAGTGGTATTATGTGGAGTGTATTTATGTTGGATTGAGTAGAGTGTAATTATGTGGCGTGTAATTATGTGGCACTGAGTGGTATTATTTGGAGTGTATGTTGCATTGAGTGCAGTGTAATTATGTAGCATATAATTATGTGGCACTGAGTGGTATTGTGTGGAGTGTATGTTGCATTTAGTAGAGTGTAATTATGGTGTAATTATGTGGTGTGTAATTATGTGGCACTGAGTGGTATTATTTGGAGTGTATGTTGCATTGAGTGCAGTGTAATTATATAGCATATAATTATGTGGCACTGAGTGGTATTGTGTGGAGTGTATGCTGCATTCAGTAGAGTGTAATTATGTGGTGTGTAATTATGTGGCACTGAGTGGTATTTGGAGTGTATGTTGAATTGAGTGCAGTGTAATTATGTAGCATATAATTATGTGGCACTGTGTGGTATTATGTGGAGTGTATTAATGTTGCATTGAGTAGAGTAAGTATGTGGCGTGTAATTATATGGCACTGAGTGGTATGTGGAGTGTATTTATGTTGCATTGAGTACAGTGTAATTATGTGGCGTGTAATTATGTGGCACTGAGTGGTATTATGGGGAGTGTATGTTGTATTCAGTGGAGTGTAATTATGTGGTGTGTAATTATGTGGCACTGAGTGGTATTATTTGGAGTGTATGTTGCATTGAGTACAGTGCAATTATGTGGCGTATAATTATGTGGCACTGAGTGGTATTATGTGGAGTGTATTTATGTTGCATTGAGTAGAGTGTTATTATGTGGCACTGAGTGGTATTCAATGGAGTGTATTTATGTTGCAATGAGTAGTGTGTAATTATGTGGCTTGTAATTATGTGGTACTGAGTTGTATGTGGGGTGTATTTGTTACATTGAGTAGAGTAATTATGTGGCGTGTAACTATGTCACAGTGAGTGGTATTATGTGGAGAGCATTTATGTTGCATTGAGTACAGTGTAATTATGTGGTGTGTATTTATGTGGCATTGAGTGGTATTTGGGGTGTATGTTGCATTGAGTGCAGTGTAATTATATAGCATATAATTATGTGGCACTCAGTGGTATTGTGTGGAGTGTATGTTGCATTCAGTAGAGTGTAATTATGTGGTGTGTAATTATGTGGCACTGAGTGGTATTTGGAGTGTATGTTGCATTGAGTGCAGTGTAATTATGTAGCATATAATTATGTGGCACTGTGTGGTATGTGGAGTGTATTTATGTTGCATTGAGTAGAGTGTAAGTATGTGGCGTGTAATTATATGGCACTGAGTGGTATTATGTGGAGTGTATTTATGTTGGATTGAGTAGAGTGTAATTATGTGGCGTGTAATTATGTGGCACTGAGTGGTATTATTTGGAGTGTATGTTGCATTGAGTGCAGGGTAATTATGTAGCATATAATTATGTGGCACTGAGTGGTATTGTGTGGAGTGTATGTTGCATTTAGTAGAGTGCAATTATGGTGTAATTATGTGGTGTGTAATTATGTGGCACTGAGTGGTATTATTTGGAGCGTATGTTGCATTGAGTGCAGTGTAATTATATAGCATATAATTATGTGGCACTGAGTGGTATTGTGTGGAGTGTATGCTGCATTCAGTAGAGTGTAATTATGTGGCGTGTAATTATGTGGCACTGAGTGGTATTATTTGGAGTGTATGTTGCATTGAGTGCAGTGTAATTATGTAGCATATAATTATGTGGCACTGAGTGGTATTGTGTGGAGTGTATGTTGCATTTAGTAGAGTGTAATTATGGTGTAATTATGTGGTGTGTAATTATGTGGCACTGAGTGGTATTATTTGGAGCGTATGTTGCATTGAGTGCAGTGTAATTATATAGCATATAATTATGTGGCACTGAGTGGTATTGTGTGGAGTGTATGCTGCATTCAGTAGAGTGTAATTATGTGGTGTGTAATTATGTGGCACAGAGTGGTATTTGGAGTGTATGTTGAATTGAGTGCAGTGTAATTATGTAGCATATAATTATGTGGCACTGTGTGGTATTATGTGGAGTGTATTAATGTTGCATTGAGTAGAGTAAGTATGTGGCGTGTAATTATATGGCACTGAGTGGTATTATTTGGAGTGTATGTTGCATTGAGTGCAGTGTAATTATGTAGCATATAATTATGTGGCACTGAGTGGTATTGTGTGGAGTGTATGTAGCATTCAGTAGAGTAATTATGTGGCATGTAATTATGTGGTACTTAGTGGTATTTGGAGTGTATGTTGCATTGAGTGCAGTGTAATTATGTAGCATATAATCATGTGGCACTATGTGGTATTATGTGGAGTGTATTTATGTTGCATTGAGTAGAGTGTAAGTATGTGGCGTGTAATTATATGTCACTGAGTAGTATTATGTGGAGTGTAATTATGTAGCATATAATTATGTGGTGCTTTGTTTTAAATGAAATGCCAGGATGTTTAGTGTCCATTTCCTAATGTTTGTTTTGTGTGTTTTCTGGGAGAGCTGTGTGAGGGACAGACCTGAAGTGCACTGGAAGAGCTGTGTGCAGCGTGAGGAACAAATGTGAGGTGCACAACGAGGTGTGTGCAGCGTAAGGGACAGATTTGAGGTGCACTGGGAGAGCTGTGTGTGGCGGAACGGACAGATCTGAGGTGCATTGGCAGAGCTGTGTGCAGCGTGAGGGATAGATCTAGGATGCAGTGGGACAGCGGTGTGCAGCGTGAGAGACAGATCTGAGATGCACTGGGAGAGGTGTGTGCAGTGTGGACAGACCTGAGGTGCATTGGGAGAGCTGTGTGCGGCGTGATGGACAAATCTTAGGTGCATTGGGAGAGCTGTGTGCAGCATAAGGAACAGCTATGAGGTGTACTGGAAGAGCTGCGTGAAGTGTAAGGGACAGACCTCAAGTGCACTGGGAGAGCTGTGTGCAGCATAAGGGACAGATCTGAGGTGCACTGAGAGAGCTGTGACAATCCTGTTTCAACGACAGTCCATAACTAGGACTAGCAGCAGCAATAAAGGCTGAAGAAATCTCATCAATTGCCAACCCTTATTAAAAAAATACATATGACACAAAGTATCAAATGGAAATTGGGTCCTGTTAAAAACAGCTGCATGGTTATGTTTCAAACTGGAACATTTTAATCATTCGAGCTCACGGTTTGTCTCACAAGCTATGCTCTAGCCAGTACACTGCTTCTTGATTTTGCCGCTGCTGCTTACATTTGGCCAAGACAGCATCATACCAGTCCACAATGCCCACACAGCAGCAGACCAATGTGAGGGACGCGCTCGCTCTGTGGTGGGGGAGGGGCAGAGCGAGGCGCTTGGGAGAGCGTGACAGGAAAGGCAGATGGCCTGGAGCATGCGAGGAAAGCGCGTTACTGTGCGCGTTCTCGCATGCTCTAGGCCAGCCAAAAGTTGTGGTCGCATTTCTGAAGCCCACACTACAAAATGTCTCGCCCAGAGCCAGCGCTGAAGCGCTGGCTTTCAGGGCGAGACCTAAAAATCTTTACAGCACGAACTGACCACACAAGAGCACCTAAAACGTCACACCCGAGCCTGGTCCTGCCGGTTCTCAGCACCGGCAGTTCTAAAAAGCAGGTGCTGAGCTAGGTCCCTATTGGGCACTCCATTTTTGCCCTCACCATCAGGGTGAGAAACAAATCTTAACTCTGCAGCAGTACCACCCTTCACTTCCTGTGATGCAACTTCAAAGAGACTCCTTACAGTACTTTCAGTCTCATTTCAGAACTGAAGCATTTATGATATACAACAAATCTATAGTTGTTGCTTATTTATCTTACACAATTAACAACCATTGACAAAGCCAATATTCCAGGCTTTTTGTAGGTGTAATGTTACTTGTATTAAACATCTGGATGCAATGACAGAAGCAGCAAAACACCAGTCAGGCGACACTACGCCAAGCACAGATCTTTATCTGATGTGTTTTAAAGCCACGCCCTTAATTACATCGGCCACACCCCTTAGAGACCCCCCCCCCCCGTTTTTTCATCCCACTTAAAGTCCTGCCCAGGACTCAATGACAAATTAGCAAAACCAACCAAAGTACATACGCTCAGCAATGGTATGACTAACCCCACTGTGGCAGACTATTGACTGCCCCAGGAAGGCAATCACGATAAATCAATCTGATGTTTTTGGCACACAAAATGACACAAAAGAAACTGAGAAACGAGCATGTAATGCTAAAATCTAAGAATACATCAAGTAGAATCTCTCATTTTATCTTGGTTTTGACCAATCTTAAGCAAATCAGTCCATCACGACCCTGAAAGGAGCACTATAGCTCCAACTCCTAGGCCATGCTCCACACGACAAGCCAACACACGGCGCCAGAATAGTTTCAGCCTTTTTGGCCTCATCAGTGATGAGCCACAGAGCAGTCAAGGTGTCTACCTCAGGAAATACCCACTGCACATCAGGGAGATGAAACACAAAAACTGTGATTGAAAAGCTCTAAACCAGTAGGATAAACTTCTGGAAACATGAGTTTTCACTAGTCCTTAAAACCATGTAAGCTCAAAATATTTAAAAAAAACATCAGAATTAAACTTTCTAGTAGCACAAGAAGATAGCTCATCAAGAAAACAGATCTGCTGGACACATCTGATTCCTCAGGCATGGAGTGGATAGTGTGCCGTTTCCTCATCTTTTACTTCCACTTATTTGCTTTTAAAACAATGATAGAAAAATGTTACATAGCAGTCTACTGTAGCACCTGGCGATCCACCCTAAATGTTCAACTTTATCACAACTTTAAAGGCCTAGTCTTTAGCAACATAGGTGTTCCAAAAATTAGGAAATCCAGCCCTTAACATGAGTGCAGGAAATTGATGCACAGACCCTTTATTCAAATCAATATCCACAGATGCCGTCAAGCACTTATATTTTGCTTAAAGGACAAACAACTAAGTTGCAACCAGATTCACAACGTTTATGTAAATCACATACGCAACATTAAAATAACAAGCATTGGCATAGCCAATAGGTCTCGCTTTGGGACCTTATAAGTATTTAGTTATGCAGCACAATATCCTTGGTGCAATAACATCAACTGTTGCATGTCTAAAAACTTATAAGGTCCCAAAGGCGAGACCTATTGACTATGCCAATGCTTGTTTTTAGAGGCCTGGCATGCAGTTTTAAATGTAGGCTGGTAAGAAAGGTGCCAACCCGAGGGGCAAGGTCTAGAGAGAAATAAGATAGGAAGAGAGGTGAGTTATAATGAGATAGCACAAATAGAAAGGTGAAGCACAGAATGACAGGTCAGGTAAACAAAGTAGCGAGGCAGGTAGAGCCGGTGGGATGAAAAATAGAAAGATATGAGAAGTAGAGAAAAAGAGGTGCAGATGAGGTAGAGAGATGAGGCTAATACAGAGTAAGTGCGAGGGAGAAGTAGAGAATGGTGAAATAGGGAGAGAGAGAGACAGAGGTAAGAGATGTATTAAACGAGCGAGACATTGGAAGCAGAGCGTGAACGGAAACAGTGAAGGAGATAGAAAGAGAGATGAAAGCAAAGGGAGTGATAGATGGAGTGGAAGAGGTAGGGAGAGCATTGTAGAGAAAGAAATAAAATAATGGGAAAGGCGAGGGAAAGAGGACATCAATAAAAAGAGAGACATAGAAGGCCAATAGGTGATGTAAATTGAGAGTCTGGATAGTGTATGAGAGGTGGGGAAGAGAGAGATGAGGCAGTGAGTTGTGAGGCAGAGAGAGAAATGAAAGAATGGTGAGGTAGAAAGAGGCATGCGAGAGGTAGAGAAAGGTAAGGTATATATGGCAAAAATGATAGAAAGGGTAAGATAAAGAGATGAAATTAAGAGGGAGGGGAAGTAAATGGAAGAGAAATGAAGGGGGATGAGATGCAAACAGAGCAGCAAGATGCAGAAAGAAGAGAAAGTAGCGAGAGAGAGAGAGAGGCACTTGAGGAAAAGAGAGGGGCAGAGAGCTGACCGAGAGCTAGAGATCTAGAGGTAGGATCGGAGAGAGGTGGCAAGTTGAGGTCATGAGAGGTAAGTGCTGTGGGGCACTGAGGTTTATTGAAAGAGAGGTGTGACGTACAGAGAGAGAAGACAAGGACTGGAGAAAGTGTCCACACTGAACTAGAGGTTGGTGATCACCCTAAATATATTTATTAAAATAAAGCATTAAGAGAGTGCACTTTTACGGATTTCAGAGTGTGCACCATCTTGCATTGAAGATGACAAAAGAAGCCATTTTGGCACAATAAACACATCCAGCATCAGTGCTGTTGGTGCTAGCTGAGGCAGTGGAACACTTGATGAGCTCTTTGAAAATGATGACATGTCCTCCGCTGGGTCTGTTAATTCTGTCCTGTCTTATAACCATGTGCCTGGGTAATAGGTGTAGTAATGTCGATAGAATCAGCCAGGTTTCTGTGAGGAAGAGCAGTTTCAATGTGTGGTCATGCAGCAGGTCCCATATTTCAGTAGCGTGTTTATTGAGGGAGGTGTTGTTGAGGAGAAGGCAGAACAGGGAGGGGTGGGGAGAGGTGTGTAGGTGTGCGTGGCCGAGGGAGAGGTGAGTGTTGTGTGCGGTGCATGTGAGGGTGGTGTGAAGGTGTGGGAAGGTGCAGGAAAGTGTCAGGTGGAACAGGGGAAGGCACCTTCGCAGTCGACTACCGAGGCTTAGCAGCAGCACTGGAAGGTGCATTCAAGGTTCAGGGTGAGGAGAGGGAAGCAGAGACGTAGCAGTGATGGGAGTGAAAGCAAGGGGTCTGGCGCTGGGCACGGGAGGGGCGCATACGGGCTGTGCATCCAAGCTGCGGCGGACATGAATTAGGAGCGGGGGTCTCTGGGGCAATGGGTTGGGCTAAGTAACTGGCAGGAACCGAGAAGGGAGTGTGGCGTGGGAGAGGAAGCAGGGAAGGTCGCAAATTCAGGAAAAGGGCAGGAAGAAGAGCAAAAGAGTGAGAAAAAGGAAGAAGAGGAGTTAAGAGAGCAATTGAGTTCGAAACTCTAAGAGAAGAGCTGAGACTAAAAGAAGCCAAGAGCAGCAAGGATGGAGTGAAAAGGGCAGAGAAAAATGTTAAAGAATGAAAGGCAAAAGCACAGAAGATCAGCAAAGAATGAATGAGAAAGAGTGGCAGATGCCCAGCAGATCGGCACAGAATCAGTGTAAAAGTTCAAAAAGCAGCAAAGAAAGATTGCGGAATAATGAAAAAAGCACATGAAAGTGGCAGAAAGAGAATGAGAAACGCACAGAAAAGCAGCAAAGAAGGAATAAGAAGGAAGGAGTAATGCACAGTGAAGTAGCAAAGAAAGACTGAGAAATGCACATAAAAGTGACAAGTAATGAAAGGATGAGCGATGCACAGAAAACAGCAAGGAAAGGGCGAGAAGTGTTCAAACAAGCAAATGGTGCGCGCGAAAGTGATCGCGAGCAAGAATTTCGACCGGGAGTTGTGTGCGCGCGCGCAAAAACTAAATAAAACAAGCATTGGCCGCGCGAGACGCGCTCTGTGGTGGGGGAGGGGGGAGGAGCGGGAGAGCAAGTGACGCACTTCCGTGAAAGTGACACGGCCGCGCGGCCCCGAGAAGCGCTCTGTGGTGGGGGAGGGGGAGGAGCAAGTGAGAGGAAAGACATATGGCGCCTGGCGCATGCGAGGAATGTGCGTTACTGTGCGCGTACCCGCATGCTCTAGGCAAGCCCAAAAAAAAGTGGTCGCATTTCTAAAAGCCCACTTACAAAATGTCTCGCCCAGACCAGCGCAAGCGCTGGCTTCAGGGCGAGACCTAAAAAGAGGATTAACATGGTTCAGGTTCTCACAAACCCTGCGGGGCGGGGAGGTGTGGGGGGGAGGGGGGGACATTCTTTATTAGCAAGTTCAGACAGGCTGTTCTTTTTATTTCTTAACTGTGTAGATTAATTACCTATTTATTGGTAATAACGCTTGCACAGTCATCTAACCAGACTAGCCCCAACAGTAAAATGCATATGAAAACGTACTGAAGCTTCAAGTATTAGATCAGTTTTATCCGTGTATATATATATATATATATATATATATATATATATATATATATTGTAAATATTACAGCAGGGTCAGCAATAAGAATGTTTATGTCTCTCTCTGTTTTATAATGTTTATTGCTCTGTTTTATGAGTTTAATTAAATGAACCAAAACAAACTTCAAAATAGGGAATAACCAAATATTCATACCACTCTGCAAAAATGGCAGTACATGCAAATGCATTTTTTTCAGTCAATCATAAATCACATATGCTTACATGTCCTCAAATTCCCACACTTCATTGTAAAGTAATAAGACCCAAAGCAAAAACCCATCACGCATAAATATTCACATGCATAAATATTCACCAATCATATTAGGAAGAACTAATTAACACTTTAGTGTATAATCTTATTGTGTAAATTGTTTTGGAAATAAACTTCTTGTGTCGAGGCTCATTTACCAAACATACCCTATCACAAATTGCCTTACATTTAAAGACCTTTTCCCATGCTACTCGAAATCTGCCAGTAACACCATTGCTGGCATTGTCTCTACATTGAAATTTTTCTAACTCCTGGACAAATCTTCAGCACGGAAAAAAAATGAAAGGCTCTTTCTGGGTATTGAAGGCAGTCATTTTGGAATGGGAAAATCTCTCTAAATATTATTATTTTTTTTTAAAACGGATCCAAAAATTAAGATTCCACTAATACTGAATGGGGCTCTAGTTTTGAAATGATGCATAGATAGGTGAACACCTTGAAGACCTAATAAAAATTGAGACAACTAGCTGTCACTTCTATACGGGCACCGAGCACCGGTACAAAATACATAATCTTTTCACGAGTGCTCTATACTCCACCTCACACTTCAAAGTTCAAACTCTGGGCATACATATAATCACATGTATCCACTTTATCATGTGTCTCTTGTGAATTACATTGACACCAGCTATGCATGGAATGAATCCATCCATTAACATATCTTTAACAACTAAGCTAAGTTCGAGAACCCCAATATCATGTTGAGATTCTAAACATCGGACTTGTAGAAATGTCATCATGCATACATACCAACCAAAGCCTATTTCTTCATTTATGGGTCTTGGTGCAACTAAGAAGTGTCCCAGATGGGTAATCAATTATTTTTGCAGCCTCTTCTAAGATGATCGGGTGAAGTCTGAATACTTGTGGTATTATAACTTGGAAGTGTTATGTAGCAGTTCCATGAAATAACTTGCAACTTCGCACTTTGGGCTGCATTAGCACTCTTGTGCTCCCCAGTCTGTTGCCTGACAACGGTGAAGTCTGATCAAAATACTTCAACGTTCAATATTTCAGAAGGTCTAGCACATACATGGAATTATGAATGAAGAAACCCTTGACAGTTGATTTTTTACCAGCATTATCATGAATGCCCACTTCATCCTGAATTAAGCGATTACATTAGCTGCACGAGCCACATGCAAATGCTACTTTTCTTTGGAAACACAAATGAGGTGGCTATTCCAGATGCCGCTTATTAGTACTAGGGCTCAGCCATTGTGAGGTGGTTTAAACAAAATATATTTCCTCAGGGATGTGGAATTCCTATAGTCCGACGCGCAGGACATATTGTTTGGGGTCAAGGGCAACAAGTTTATGTGTATTTTGTCCTTGGGACGAGTAGGCTCAACCCCCTGCAGCACAAACCCTTAGGCTGCCAGTTTGCAGTACCACATTATGGATCAGAGAAGGGCACTGTCTGCAATTAAGGTAATATTTTTGTCCATATGTTAATGCTTTTCAAACTTGTATTTATGGTTCATTAATTGAAAGCCTTTATTATTAGGGTGAGCCCTCTAAGTAAATGTTGTAAGCTCTGACTGCACTACTGAGAGTGGTTCCAATATAAAAATGTGTACACGTTTTTAAAGTTTAGCAATATGAGGCTATGTATAATGCTCCCAGAATGCTCTCTGATTTGATGCAAATATTTGCAGAAGCTTGAAAGCAAGATTAATGATTCTTTGCTTTCAAAATAAAATGTTCATAAAAAAATGAAAGCAGGAAAATAATGTTTTTGCTAAACTACTGTAACATTTCAGGTACCATTTCTTTGCAGCATCATTTAGTAACATGTGTTGATACATGCTAGTATTCCCCAAAAATATTCGTAATGGAAAATTGGTGTAACCAGTTTTAATAAGATTATGGGAATCAAAAATAAACAAGCATTGGCAAAGCCAGTAGGTCTGAAATTGGTGGTCAACTTTTTTGTTTGGTCAATGTTAGACTTGTTTTGCCATGGTTTTTGTAAAAACCATATTGGTGTGGGAGCTGCCGGGCCCTCACCATTATAACAAACATTGGCAAAAGCAAAAATTGTTTTTGGCCTCAAAAAGCACACACTGCCACAGTAGTTACTGGCACTGAACAAAACTTTGTGTGCCGATATGCTCCTTGTGAAAGAGCAGAATGCTGTCACTCACCGTAAAGCCAGCCGATAGAGAGAGAGAGAGATTTTTAATAAATGCAAAAGGTCATGGTCAACGCCAGACCAAATTAGGGGCCCAATTATTACAGAAAGTCTCAAAAGTGCTCTCTTCATTCTATGGAGCACGATTGAGATACGAGGTATAATAGAAGCCAATCGTTGAAGAATTCCGTGATTGTATTCACCTTTTGAATGATGGTTTGTTGGCCACGTTTTTCCAAGCAGTACTCACACCTCACACTGTTTAGGAGGAGTTGTTTGGAGTTCATCCCTCTGAATTGAGTGCTCATCACTCTCCCCCATTCTACGTCTCTCGGAGCTTCTGAAGCCCGATCGTCGCTGACGACACATTGCGCCTACATGGCTTCTTTTTCAATCAGATATGGTGCCCTTCCCCCTTCACTCCCCCTTTTGTCCTGAGGAAGACCCCGTCAGTAAGGATTCGAAGAAACCTACATAGCTTCAGGGGTCGAAACGTCGACACGTTACTGATGCCAGTATTGCCAACAGCGCATGTTGCACTGTGACTTTTTACTTTACATGGCTGCGTAATTGATTGTAATTCATCTGATATGGACTGGAAGAGGATATTGGAAAAGGCGACACAGTCACCAACGTTCTCTATTAATGGGGATTTTGATGTGCTTAGGTCAGTGGAGGAGAACTATATGGACCTCCGTAATCTCATTACTACAATTGTTAATGAAATTGCCCCTTTGAAAAACTGTAAAAATAGGGGTAGACCTTTTGCTAGGTGGTTCAATGAAAAACTGAAAGCCCAGAAATCAAAATGTAAACAGGCAGAAAGGAAGTGGAGAAAGTACTATGTGAATGAGGATAAGATCGCTTGGAAAGTAGCTATTTCTCTCTATAAAAAAGAAATTCTTGCTGCGAAGCAGGAATATTTCGCAGAGCTCATTTTGAATTAGCTGAATAAGTCTAAATGCATTTTTAAAATTGTTGAGGACCTTACTAATCCTCAGTGCCTACAAAATAAGTTTCAGCCTACTCAAGATCTCTGTGACAGTTTGGCTACTTTTTTTGATAAAATTAGAACCATCATCTCTGGTCTTAAAACCAACCTTTCTGGGGGGACAGAGGCTGTGACTCATGGGGCAGCTACTTCGATTGTTGATGCGGGAGGGGTGCCTGGTGCAGGAACACAGATTGGTGAAGGGACCGATAAACTGAGTTTTTTGGACCATTTTGAGCCCCTTTCGGATGAGGAATTTAACAGGCTTGCTCTGGGTGTTTCCTCGGGCTCTCCACTGGACCCCCTTCCGCACAAAATCTGGAAGGAATTTGCATCAGAACTTTTCCCCAGGCTCCGACAGATCTGTAATCAATCATTATTTAGTGGAGTTGTACCATCTGGCTGGAAACAGGCTGTAGTTACGCCACTCTTGAAGAAGGCCACTGTTGATCCAACCTGCCCAAATAACTATCGGCCCATCTCTCTCCTCCCCTACCCAGTGAAGATCCTTGAACGCTTGGTTAGCAAATCTCTGTCAGCATTTCTAGAACGTAACAACTGTCTGGCAGATGTACAATTCGGTTTCCGTCCAGAACACGGAACCGAGTCTGCCTTGGTGACCGTGTTGGACGATCTGCGTCTGTTGGCAGACAGGGGACAATCAGCAATACTTATTCTGCTTGACCTGTCTGCCGCTTTCGACACGGTCAACCATGACATTTTGCTAACACGTTTAGAGGAGGTGGGAGTAGTGGGCACTGCCCTGGACTGGTTTCGATCCTATCTATCTGGCAGGTGTCAGGCAGTGGCTCTTCCCCCTTTCCAGTCAGCCTTCACTAATATCTGTCATGGGGTCCCACAAGGATCTGCCATCAGCCCAATTTTATTTAACATCTATTTGAGCCCACTGATTAATATCATTCGGGCTCATAATGTGAAATTGGTAAATTATGCTGATGACACTCAGATCATTCTATCTCTTGATGGAACCCTACCCAATGCCCTGGAGGATTTTCATGCATGTATGCATGACACTGCGCAGTGGTTACGTAATAACTCTTTACAATTTAATTCGGATAAGACCGAAATTGTACACTGCGCAGTTGGGAAGGTCCATCTGCCTCTTCCTCACAACTTCTGGCCCCTTGATTCATCTACTGTCTTGGCGCCATCTAAGACGGTGCGAAACTTGGGAGTTATGTTTAATGCCAACCTGTCACTAGAGACGCAAGTGAACAAGATGGTGGGGTGCTGTTTTGGCCTCATTAGGGCTCTGAGAAAGATTCTCCCGTTGCTCCCAATTTCGGTTAGAGCCTTGGTTGTTCAAGGCGTTATCCTAAGTAGACTTGACTACTGCAATGCTCTGTTGCTGGAGTCCCCCAAGTATCTGATACAGAGACTGCAGCGTGTTCAGAATACGGCTGCGAAATTGGCCTCGTCTAGGCCACGTGGCTTTTCCGCCTCAATGTGCCTAGCGGAGCTACATTGGCTCCCTGTGCAGCAAAGAATTTATTTTAAATCCCTTTGTATAGGGTTTAGGGCTTTGCATGGACTCGGTCCTAGGCCGCTACAGAAGAAATTGGTTTGGTATATCCTACCCGGACCCTTCGTTCCTCTTTTGCTTACTTGGCAAAGGTACCCAGGTTCAACAGGGTCAGACTGGGAGGAAGAGCTTTTAGTTTTGCTGCTGCAAAACTCTGGAACGCACTCCCACTTGAAATTAGACAATGCAGTACCCTGTCCCTGTTCAGGAAAAGGATCAAAATGTGGTTGTTCCCCAGAAATTGATCCTGTCGCTTTTGAGTAATGTTTTTAGGTTCTGTCCTTCTCGCTTCACGTTGGTCTGTATTCATGTATCTTTAGCGCCAGGGTACCCGTAGGGTGTTTGTTGCGCTCTATAAATGCTATATACAATACAATGATGGTTTTTAATGTTTCCTTAAAAAAATTTCTTTGAAGAATTTGCATCATGTGTTCAGTGTGATTAAATAACACTTGAGCACCATTTAATCTTTTTCTTGATTCATTGTTTTTGATATGTTTTTATTTGTTTCTCTTTACACTGTGTTGATGTAATAGTACTGGGACCACTCCGTTCTATACTGTTCTACACCCAGGTCCCAGTGATTTTGGGTTTACCCTTCTCTATAACGGTCACTCACCGTAAAGCCAGTCGAGAGAGAGAGAGAGAGAGAGATTTTTAATAAATGCAAAAGGTCATGGTCAACGCCAGACCAAATTAGGGGCCCAATTATTACAGAAAGTCTCAAAAGTGCACCCATGGTATATGTCCTTGCATTAAGTGCAGCTATACAGCTTTCTTGAATTCCCAAGAATTTACAGAACTAGGACAAGAAATAGTACTCCTAGAAAATGTTTGTGAACTGCATTTCAGCATGCGCAAATAGGCATGTGTAGATTTGCTCATATGAAAATCTGAGTGTTTGCAAGTTCACTTTCCCTCCAACCACTTTTTTTCCCCCCCAACTCTGGAAGAAGGTTTAGGTCTGCCATTGTCAGGAGTACATTTCCAACATTTCTCAATATGAGAAAAGATTAGAGAATAGTTGTTGAAAACCCTTAAAACATGCAAGTTAGTAAGTTTGCACAGACTCAAAAGTGAATTCTAACCCCAGAACTATTGCTTACCACTACCTTCAGCCCCACTATGTAGATCTGCGGAAACGTGGTAACATAAGGGGATTGCAAGTATTCAAACACTACTATGATATGAGCCCTGGCATAATCAGAGAGGGCATATCAGAGCTCTTATATAATGAGATTGCTGCCATAATTTGTCGCTGCACTACATGGCACCAAAAGGGACAAGTGGATTTTCTTACAGGATGTTATTGGACTGAAGAGACAGATACTTAGCAGGGTATCAAACGGGGGACACAGTGAAGCCCCGGGGAAATCCATAAGTTGCCAGCCTACCTAGCAGGAACGATGATACTGAACGTTGCTTGGAATTCTACGTACTGTCATAGGGGATAAAGCCCTGATAAAGTTCCTACTGTTTATGGAACGAAACGCGTAGGCTGGACAGTGTATGTAAATAAAGAAAAGACAATGAAAAAAATAAAGGTTTTGATACAATACGCATGATTGGACTTCTTACCTGGTGCACCTCCATATGCTTTGCTGACCATGGATTTTGTTACAGGACAAGTAGTTTTATGAAGCAACCTGCCCCATGGACAAGTAGATATTTTATTAAATTCCACACCCCTGTTTACAGCTACCAAAGAGCATTAAACAGATTTACTTAAATTGCAGACTGGGATTTTTCTTATTAAATGTCTATGTCAATTAATGAAAATCCTCCTGACACTTTCTGAAAAAGTGCAGAAAAAAAGATATCGGATAAAATGAGTACCATATCTCTTTTTTAAATTATTCAAATTATTCTAGTTGTGTTGGAGTCAACCTCCAATTCAGAAGAAGGTTTTCTAATGTACTTATTACAATGCAATTCTTGACTTCTACCTTCGGCTGCTTGTTGTGAGCCTGCCTTAGTCTCTTCCCTCTCTGGTGAGTCTCTGCGCCTGTATTTTACTTGCAGAATCTCGCTGTGTTTTCATTAGTTAGCAGTTGTCCTTGTGACAACCCCTTCAAACCAGGTTCATTCATTAATAACTCATATTGTAAAGAACCACCTCCATAGTGCGTCAAAACTTTAATTTTCAATGGTATGACCGCTGTGAGTTTCTTCTTACCGGAGTAATAACCCAAATATCAACAAGAAAAATGGATAGCCCTTTGATTGCATATACTGCTAAATCCTAACTTTTTTTCAGAGATCAAGAATTTGTAGCTAATTGGTGGACAGTATTGAACAAAATTTCTTACCTTACAATGCCACAATTTCAAAAAGCCATTAAGATTGAACAAGTCAAAGGCTCATTGTCCCAGAATTTGGCCATGGACAATTGGTCAGAAACTCTTGAGGATTAAACCGAAATGATTGAGAGCAAATAGACAAAGGTACAGAAAACAGATCTGATATTTTCAAAGGGACACTTTTTCCCATAAGTGTTTGAACAGTCCAGCCTGAATTGCCAGGCGATATGCCATCTGGTCTGTCTCCTCTGAACTGTCTGCACTGGCACAGTGGGCAAAAAGAATGGAATGAGGTCAGAGTGATTGTTGGTAACTGGAACTTTTTCAATCAATCCACATATCACCTTTTCCTGATTTAAAAAGTTTAAAGCACCAGATTTATATCATCCGAATCAGGCCTCTCACTCCATAGGAACTCCTTGGGAAGGCTTTAAAGCGTGGTCACTTTCTGTAGCAAATGTTCTCTCCTAGCAACAGGGCTCCACTTCCACAGATGTAGATACACAGAAACCTTCAGTCACACCAATTTAAAAACTATCACAACTCTGTGCACACACCTGTACATAGCCTAGAGCCTGGATGAGATGTTCCACTCCTGATCTTACGTTTTCAGCAAGAAAGGGACAAAGTGCCTAGGCACTCCTAAAGATAACACGAAGGCACCACTTAAACAAAATGTTGCAGGTCCGTAAATACCAGCTGATTACAGACACACAGGGTCAGCACATGCACATCTGAAAACACAAACTGGCTTGTTTACTAAGCGCAGTACTTTGGTTGAGCTATGCGAGATGGAAATTGAGGCAACGTATAAAGATACAGCACTTGTTAATGAACTTTAAGTGCCCTCAGGCAGTCTAGTAGTATCAGTGAGCAAAACAAAGTGTGTGCGCATGTGTTTTTTTAGGTCTCACCTAGGCAGCGCATGCGCGGTCTATTCGAGACATGCTGTATCTAGAATATGGGCTTGAAACCCCTCCCATCTTTTCCATTGGCTCCTCTTACTGTCCTTTGTAAATACCGGCTTTTGATTGGTGAAACAGCTTACTAGTCCCTCCTTTTCAAATGTTGTAACCTCCCATAGAGACTGCCCTGTTACATGGGCTCTTACGCTGCTTGTCATTTATTACACTTGTGAGCATTATTTTTTAGCGGAGAACGAGCAGCGCTTGCGCTCAGCTGATGGCTGCCTTTCCTTTCTTCAGTGTGCTCACCTCTGAGCTTCAAAGTCGGCCACCCTCATGCTCTATTGCTTTCCCCCTTCTGGTTCACATTAAAGTCCCTCCCTCCAGCACAAACACCTTTACCCTCCACTCACCCTTTCTGTGTCCATCAAGTGCGTTTTTTGTCCACACTCTCAAAGTGCTCACACTCCGCTAATGGCTGCCATCTTCACTGGGAGTCTCACTGTTCTGTGTATGTTTTAAGTAGTCCTCTGTACACCTCAATGCTGCACAGCATTTGAGCTGATGTCCAGCTCTCTGGACATCAGAGTCCAGAGAGTTAATGAGCCATGATGAGGAAATGAGGAAGAGATAGGAAACCTAGATGGCAGCTGCGCGCGTGCACGCCATCGTGAACGCAAGCTGGTCGCCAGCCGAAAGCCAGTGGGTTTGCACTTCCAAAACCCGCTTACTAAAACTCTCGGCCAGACCAGCGCAAGCGCTGGTGCAGGCCGAGACCTAAAAACTTGGTATGTATGTAAACCTCTGCCTCCAGGTTAACCTTTAATGCCTCTAAAGTGTATGGCAACCCACCGGCACGGGTGCCCGAAATTGGAGCAGAAGAAATGGGCCCGCACAAGAGCAAAGATAGGATTAGGTTAGCCCTTATCCACAGTGGTCAGGAGGTAGCGAGAGGCTGTGGTAGCACGAAGAAGGACGCTTTTATCCTTGTGAGATGAGTCGGGTAAAATGAGTGCATTTGTGGCGAGGAAGGACGAGTCTACAGAGCACCTCTACTTAGTAGCTTTCCAAAGAGACTTGTTAAGAAACATCATATACAGGATCTATTAGCGGAGTGAGAGAGATCAGACTTTGTGGTCTGGGTGATGACGTAAAGAGGAGTGGGTAAGCTGAGAGATGAAACTACACAAAGGTTTTCTTATGTTGGAAACCTGGATACAGTGGTAATCGCATGTGCAGGATAAATTGTCAATTATAAAATATTTTTTCCTCTCTTAGTAACTATATTTCGAAGGACAGGAAAATAGGTGGGGATGTGGCTCGGGGATCATTAGCTTCCAACCATGCAGGCTGGGGTGGAGAGAGAAATAAAGCATGTTGTAATGACAGAAAAGAGAGAAAAAAGTATTGGGAAACGAATAAGATAGCTAAAAGAGGCGAGGCTAGATGAATAGTAGATAAGGGGGGATGGAGCGATGAGAATGAGACAAATGGTGAAGTAAATTGTCAAGTTAGGCAGTAAGAGATAAGTGATGTAAAGAGGTGAGGTATTCAGATATGAGGTAAAGACAAATGAGGTGTAGCGAGGGGACTGAGATAGCAATACAGGGAGGTGCAGGAACAGATGTGTAGATAGAGAGATTAGGTTGAGAGGTAAAGTAGATGGAGAAGGAGATATAATACGACCGGTGAGGTGCAGTGACAGGAGTGAGTTGGAAGGGGAGGAGAGGAAGAGGGGTTAGAGGTGTAGAGGTAGGCACAAATAGTGGTAGGGTTCTGGTTGTGAGATAAAAGTGTATTGAGAGAGAGGCGAAAGAAGATGAAGACAGCATCGCTCAGCGCCACCACAGCATCGTTCAGGGCCACCACAGCATCGCTCAGGGCCACCACAGCATCGCTCAGGGCCACCACAGCATCGCTCAGGGCCACCACAGCATCGCTCAGCACCACCACAGCATCGCTCAGCGCCACCACAGCATCGCTCAGCGCCACAACAGCATCGCTCAGCGCCACCACAGCATCGCTCAGCGCCACCACAGCATCGCTCAGCGCCACCACAGCATCGCTCAGCGCCACCACAGCATCGCTCAGCGCCACCACAGCATCGCTCAGCGCCACCACAGCATCGCTCAGCGCCACCACAGCATCGCTCAGCACCACCACAGCATCGCTCAGCACCACCACAGCATCGTTCAGCACCACCACAGCATCATTCAGCACCACCACAGCATCATTCAGCACCACCACAGCATCATTCAGCACCACCACAGCATCATTCAGCGCCACCACAGCATCATTCAGCGCCACCACAGCATCATTCAGCACCACCACAGCATCATTCAGCACCACCACAGCATCACTCAGCGCCAAGACAATATCACGCAGCACCACCACAGCATCACTCAGCGCCAGGACAGTATCACTCAGCACCACAGCAGTATCCCTCAGCAAGACCAGAGTATCATTCAGCATCACCTCAGCATCGTCTCCGCAACAGTCACCACCACCACCACCACCACTACCACCTCAGCATCACTCAGCACCACCTCAACCTGCTCTCGGAATCTGGCATCTGTTGATTCTCCTCTAGCGTCTGGCCGCTGCTAGTGTTATAATACAGGTACTAGTTCCCAACCTTCACCCTCCGATTGTTTATGCCCCCTCAAAAAAAAAGCTTTAACAAACAACCATTGCAATAGGCAGAAACAAGTTGCCAGCATTGCAAGAACAAAAGAAAACTGAGGAAATTTTTTTTTGTAAATATTTTTTTTTAATATGGTCGTTCAGTTTTACATAATGCTTTCTTGGTCATATATAAAGTAACAAAAATGCTTCTGACACTTTTTTATTATAACTTTTCAGCATGCTGCACAGCAGCCACACTTCTCTACAGCACAGCTTGAAGACATTGGCAAAGTCAATAGCTCTGGCTAAACACTTATAAGGCCCCAAAGGCGAGACCTATTGGCTATGCCAATGCTTGTTTAACATTACAGCCAGAGAGGTAGTGCTCTATCCAAGACAAACTGGCAGACATGTCAACCTCTGCTATACAGTACTTCCATTTTCCATTCAAGCAGTCATTTGTTTTGCCACATTTACAGGTAGCCCGCATATGTGGCACACCCACCTTTCGTTTAAATCTCAATTCATAGCCCATCTATAGAAAGCAGAGATGAGCAAGGGATGCTTCAGAAATATATATGTCCTGTAGAGGAGAACTGTGACTCTGTAACGGATATTTTTGAAATCCTGCATATTAAAAAGAAATAGTGGGTCATCTACCCGGAATTACTGTCAGTGTGTCTTTTCAACATAACTGTGCACTGCTCATGCATGGACACCGATTCACCGAAAATGCCAGAAGTAGTATGAATGACATCACGCATTTTTGCACTTACCCAGCCACGACCTCCAAAGCCGCTACCAAGGGTCAATGGGTTGACCTCTTATTTGTTAAGAAGATGCAAGGAGACAGGCAGGTGAAGGGCAAGGAAGGAAGTGGCAAAAAGTTAACAGGCTTTCAGTTCCTACTGTTGACCCAAGGGGAGCAAGGGCAGCTCCAAGGGTATCAAAGGCAACTGCGGCCGCTGGTGCGTCAAAATGTGCTCTTGAAGTACTGTTTTTAGGTCGGGCCTGGGCAACGCATGCGCTGCTCTGCGAGGCATGCTGCATTCAGGTAGGGACTTGAAGCTCCGCCCACTACGCCCATAATTTTCATTGGCTTGCTTCATTGTCCACTGTAAACTGTGGCTGTTCATTGGTCAATAGGCTTAATAGTCCCTCCTTCGTACCGGGTTGCCTCATTTTGTAACATCCCATGGCGACACCCCGTTACGTGTGTTGTTACTCGGTAGGCTTTAATAACGCCCTCCGAGCATTATTTTCTCAACTAGCTTTGTCCGACACTCTCTCCTAAAGCTTTTTTTTTTAAAATTATAACACGGGCGCCGAACGCAGTTGCACTGCAATAGGTCTCACATTTGCGAGAATTTAAGCTCCTGCCATTTAAATTACAATGGCTTTTATTTATCGGTTTTAAAAACACAAATAAATGGCATTGTCATTTACAATGCTAATAGCTCAAACTCTCGTAAATGCAAGAAACTATTGCATTGCAAGTTCTTGTTTTCTAGATTTGTGTATCTCCGGTATTAGTTTCTTTTGACTGACTGTCACTTATGTCTTGTCCTTCGATCAGAAGGGCTTCAATTCTCCCTACTACAGCGGTGAAAATGGGCGTTTAGGCACAGTCAACCGCAACGAGTCAAGCTTTTGTTAGACTTTAGTCACCTTCTTAGATGCCCGAAGAGCAACCCCCCACCCCAGTAATATTGTCAGAGCTAAAGAGTAGAAGGCTGGTGGAATCACATAGTAGAGGTTTGGGGTCTACAGTAACGGCTCCTTGGAGGAGATTTAGAGGACACCAGGGGGCATCGGGGAATACTCACAGGACAACAGTAAGTCTTCGGTATGGGAGTGTAAAGTTTTTTTTAAATGCCGGAGAGGTTTTGTAAAGTTACCAATTTGACATCTCTGAAGTTTCTGTGATTAAATTCGCACCATTGCCATGCACTGCAAGATAACTTTCACAAACAGGTTGATATTGGCAGATTCACTTTTCAGCTCAATGTTTCACCCAACAATTCCTGTTGAACCTCAACTTGTGTAGCATGATGCTTATGTCATAAATCGGGACACTGGAATTATGCGGCAGAGGAGGGCCAAATTATGCAGCAAGAAAAGGCCAATTAAGTGGCGCTTTGTGGCACATTTGGTGATGGAATTACATTCATTATTTTGTCATTTTCACACTTAACACTGTCTGGGCATAGGTTGCGTCTCGTTAGAAGCAGTTTAATACCCAAATATAGCAATAAAATTGTGACCAGTCAACCTTGGCAAAGGGCCTTCTCCAATGCGTGGCAACATGTGTTGCTGCGTTTTTAGTAACTTTTGAACCAGCGAGTAAGAAACACATTTTTTTTGTTAAAATCTGCAGTTTATGCAGCAGATGATGGATTATGGGGCAAACATGGCAAATATATAATTATGCGGAAAAACGCCACGGACACTCAATCGCATAATTCCAGTGTGGCCATAAGCAGTGCTCAGTCCTATTACAGGATCCCAGCCCAGGACTAGATGGCTTAGAAGCAACCTACAATGGCGTGTCCTTGTCAAGAGAGGACCTCAGTTGGGGCAGCAGGACTTCCTGCCGTCAGCTGTGAGGGGCCCTGGCCAGGCAGCAGGGCTCCCATGCAGTCAGCAGCGGCCTGTCCTTTTAAGACAGGGTCCCAACATAACCCAGGAGATTTCCCGCAGCTCTTTCCCAAATGCCAGAGAGGGCAGCAGAAGAGGCGGCACGCCTTTCATCAAGGTTACAGTATCTGTGTACAGTGGAGAGGGTTTAAAATAGCTTCAAAGAGCGGGCAGCTGTGCCAAGGAGCTAGGGTTGCTCTGGAGTCACAGGGCGGCCAGACCAGGGGGCTAGGGTTACCCTGGAGCCGCAGCAGGTTGGAGAGGAAGCAGATCTCCCCTCGAGGACACCGTCACCAGCACGAGAGATCCCAAGTTTGAAAGAAGAGTAAGGAGAGCTGCCAGGCAAGATGGTGCATTGCAACTACATGGAAACCTATGGGGATACCACTATATAGCATCCACTACATAAAAATGACCACTTCAAAAAAAAAAATACCACGATATCGAATAAGCAAAGTACAAGGAAGAGAGAACTAACCTTAAGCTAAACCCAAAAACCTAAAACATAACCTTTCCTTAACCATCTTCGTAAACCGAAGCATAAATCTTAGCCAGACACTAATCCCAAGGCCAAAACTGGGCCATAGCTCTAAGCCAAGCACTACGCCGAACCCTAGCCCGAACACTCGCGTAACATCTGAACTTTATGCAGAACCCTATTTTCAACACAAAGTCATACCCTAAACCTAACACTACCCCTTACACTTCTGCTCGTCTCACTGAACGGAGTAGGATTCCCAGCAATAGTATTCCCAGTAGTGGCAATTTTGGTTTCGTGTTGTCTATGTAATGAATGTCAACGAATGTAGTGGATTCTCCAGAGTGGGATTGCACTCTCCGCGGGGGTGCAAAAGCTGGAAGGATTTGGAGACTGTGCACTCACAAAACAGCAGAAAGCATGGACCATGACTGCTCCAATTGACATTGGTAATTCATACAGTATAAACAACACCAATACCAAGCACCAGGACTACAAACTATGTTCCACGCTAGACAAAAGTGGAAGTGGTAAAACGGATCAGCTTTCACATCACAAGGAGAGGGTGAGTAAGAAATCAGTACAAGTAACATGTGCTCAAATGGATGTATGAATGAACACTATGCCACCCAGCTAGTATTGAAATATACAGGAAAGAGGAACTATTTCAAATATAAGTAGTACATTGATATATGCAGAGCGCTACACAGTTAGTTTATATTGGTCTGCCAGTGTTGCAGGTCCAAAGCTTTATTTTCAAGACACCAAAGGTTCAGTAACAAACTGGTTGATGTCCAAAGATGAAACAGGCGACAAGTGTTTCGTCGTTGAAGACGTCCTCAAGAAAGAGCGATCCAACTCCAGGCACGTCTTCTATAGAAATGGTATAGTCCTTGGATCCCCAAGGACATGAAGAGACAAGTATTCGGTCAGCTCCCAGTTTATAAAATCTATATTTTGGAATCAGTTTGTGCTCGTAATTAAGCACGTCAAGCACACTAAGAAGGCAACGAGTGGGAATTGACATGATAGATGACTGCGCGCTTACTGATATTACTGTGATATGGGCCTATTATAGCCCTCTGCACGACAGCCTGCTCTCCAACGCTTCGGGCGGCTTTGGACCTGCAACACTGGCAGACCAAGATATATTAACTGTGTAGTATTCTGGATATATCAATGTACTACTAATGTTCCCCGCTATGTCCCCACCTTGAAAAGTACAATGAAATTTTGGTGACTAAAACTACATTCATTTTCTGAACCAATCGTAAGTTTTGGAAATATGTCCTTTCTTGCAGCCCCTGGCGCCGTTAAAAAGAACCCGCTTACCACACAATGCCTGGTGTGTCACTGCCTCTAAACAGCAAGGCATGAGAAGTTTCAGTACAGAGCCCTGCAGGAGGCTGAGCCAGACTGTCTTTCCTTAGTGTGTTTTGGCTTGGATAAAGTTTGTCAATGCGGTAGAATCTACCCATATCTGGATCCTGGACTTTTTATTTTGCTTATTTTTAACTTACAGAGCAATTTTAACAAAGTGATGACCATCTGAGGGAGAGCAATGGAATGCAGTAACTGCACTTTCAATAAATGCAGCAGCTTAATAATTTTGTTCTTAGTGGTATGGTGTAGACTGAACTGGGCCATTCCAGACAACACAGCACATAGATTAATTAAAGAATGTACTTGAAATAAAGGTGGGTGTAGCATGGGATTTTTTTTTTAATTACCGTTTATATGTACATCGATGTCAGCATTAAACCATGTGTGTTACATAGGTCAGTCTCACACCTCTGTACATGCTGACCAGCTACCCAAAACCTTACATGCATCTGAAATTAAGCTGGGAACAAATTGTCCAAGCAAGTAGCTGCTAACTCCGGCTGAGAGAGGAAGGTGAACTTCGAGCCAGAAGAAGCAGAGAAGAGGGGAGACAAACGTAGGTGGACAGGAGTCTAATGTCCAGCAAATACAAAGATTGGAAACGAGACTGAGCGAATGAGTCTAGCTGGAATTGAGGGTACAGAACAAAAATTGGGTAGAGAGAAGATGGAGCAAGAGTCTATGAATGCATTTAAAAGTGATTCAATGAAAAGTAAATGGATGAGGAGTCTGGAAGCTGATCCAACTGAGGGAGCCAATGGCGCAGACATAAGTGCAGAGAGAGGGAAAGCTTACTTTGTTGTCTACACCAAAGGTGTAGAATCAGACATCTGTCACCTACACAATTAGCAGAAAATGCAAGCCCAGGATTGGCAGGTCTGTATCTGCAGGTGTATGTTCAAGGCACATTCAGTGGTGGGCAGCACTTTGCTGTTCAATAACCAGTGTGTGGGTTAGGTAAATTAACTAGAGCACTAACCACACTCCCACTAGCAACAATTTAAAGAAAACAATTTCGAGCCAAAACCCTGTCAGGTAAAATGCATTTGTGGCCAACAACCCATACACCTTCAAATTGTCCCTTGAACCTTTGGCAAGTTGAGGGCCAGTGAAGATGCAGGCATCATTTGAGGGCACACAATCTAAACGCCATATGGAACGCTGTAGACTAGATCCATTTAAATTTCAAGATGGTGCTCACAAATCCATCACATTTCTGCACGCACAAAGCTGGCATCTCAAAAGTGGCCCCAGTGACAGTCCTACACCCTTATGTATGAAACGAAGCTGTCCTTTTATAGCTCAACATCTCCTGAGTAAAAAAAAAAGTGAAGATCGGCCTACTTGCCACCACTGATACTGGCGCTCAGTCAGGAACATAAAAGAGCCTGTATTCACACATGGAGATTGAGAACTGAAGCGCTCCAGGACACTGAATTTGCACAACATTAAGGAGAAATTGATTGGCTATTTCGTTACTATCTGGGAGGCATCATGATCGCGAGCCACAGAATGGGGGCAATGAAGTTAGTGATTATGGGCAGCGGCAGCTCCTCCGCTATGGCGGTGGAGAGTTGCCCCCCTGCCAGCAAACTCAAAAACTTGAAAAATAAAATAACAAAACAGGTTTAAAACCCGTTTGTTATGGTTTTATTTATTTTTATTTTTTTCTAAGTGATTCTGTGCCGAGTCTTGGGGGCGGGGCCAGGGCGATGACCATACTGGAAGGGGAGTGGTGGGCACTTATCAGTGCGCATGATGGTTTGGCCGGCCATCTCAGAAACGGCCAAACCGTCATGCGCACTGAAGCTCTCCCGAACCCGAGCTGCATTGCTGGGTTGGAGACAGCAGGCACAGGCGCAAATGCACGGCACTCAGGCCAATCCTGAAGCTGCTCTCATGTATGAGAGCAGCTTCAGGATTCGCCACACGGCAATCTGGGAGCCTGTGCCTGCAATGGAGAGGAGTAGAACAGCACAATGCTGGAGGGCGGCAGGCAAGTTTTTATATTTTTCCCCGTCGTCCTCCATCCACCCCATCCAACTCCCACCCCCCCCCCCTCCTCTCCCTCGGTCCCTCTGCCTCTTTTTCCTGATTATGGGTAGCACTACTGGTAAACTAGTTGGGTGGGAAGGCAACAGCATAAAGAAAATCGAAAAAGTGAAAAAAGATTTTTTGTAAATTAGAACATCAAGTACCACAGTCTCCAGAAGAAATAAGAAACCTATCCGAAGGAAAATGGTCTTTTGAAATTGCGCACAATAGGTTGGATCAGTATTCACAAAGGACATATCAACAAACTTCATGGGGAAGGAGCACAAAATGGGGATACGCCAGCCACAGAGTTCTATGAACAGTCTCCTTCACAACTTATGGAAAAACCGCTGGAAGTAGCATATGAGGCTACCGAAGTGGCAACCTGCCTGAAAATGCGGGAAACCTTAAGAGATAATCCCCAAAGTAGGGAAAAGATCTATCCATAAACTACGCAGATATTAAAATTATTAGGAAAGTGTCTAATCTACGTAGACTGGCTTGTGTGCAAAATGATCTAAAGACAGACAATCATGACTTTGCGGTGGCATCCCTCCAAACTGAGAAAACCTAGGATACTGTGGGGTAAGAGTTTATGTTCAAAGTACTGGTAGAACTTCATATCGGCACAAGTACACGGCGCTTAATTAACATACCCACTGATGGAGCAAGGACTCACAAATGAGACTTGCTCGGATGCAATCTTCTCAAAAGTATTAATGTATTAAACTTGTATTGTTCGTACTAATAAATACACACACCAACATAAGTAGTAAGGAAGCTTGCCTATGTGTTTAAACTAAACAGTAACGCTTGTCTATTCTAAAATGGCCGCTAAAACGCAGGAACTTTACTGCGCATGTCTCAACCATATCACGTGGTGTGACGTCTTTCTTTGCTTGGTGGGAAACTCTTGCTTCTGCGCAGTGTGCATTAAAATGGCTGCTTTATGTTTTCACGTGCTACAGCTTGCTCTTGTGTTGCAATTAAACTGTGGTATTCTAACGCTACTAATGCGGGATAGAATTTATAATTAAATGGGAATAGAGTAGAAAGAGTGGGTATACAGTGAAACATTTTATTTGCGATTTTAATATTTTCTTCTTTGACTTTTATTAGTTCGTAAATTGGGCCTGGGGTTGGAGAACTGAAAACTCGTGTGACAATGGTTCTGCGCATGCTCCCTGAAGGCTGCCCAGAGAGAGAAAAGGATGAAGTCAACCTGGACGTCGTCCAAGGCCGTGACCTGATAGCCAATATTGCTGTACACATAAATGTTCTCACTAATATGCAACAATGTACCTGAAGAATGTATAAAACTTTGTCGTGAGACGGGTGGGAAATAAAGCAAATGTATGATGGGCGGTATTTTTAAACAAAGGGCTTTAAGAAAATGAATTAAATCAATATGGTGTGAGGATCAACCCCCTGTCCCTGTCCAATCAGAAGTAGTGGCCCCATAATTCTGCAACATTAGGGGAGGTACATGGGTGTAGAAGGGTATAATAGATTTAGTACTAGCTAATTGAAAAAGTTAGAGGTTCGAGATCCATGACGAGCAGATCGATTGCAGACTGAACCGCTGTCCAGAGAGGTCCTGAAGTGGGGGCGGCGGAGCACCTTAGAAGGAAGACTCGGGAGAATGAGGAGAAGTGAAGTACCAGAGAGGGGAACGACGCAGGCATCGTTGATAGAGAGGTCACCGGTCCTGTCCTGATCCGGGAGGAGGTCTTTGCTCTTCATCCTTCCAGGGTCCTATCTTTTCCAACTCCTTGGCCAAGGGGTTTGGTTCTCGCACTTTAGGTAAATATAAATGCAAACCTTAGTTGCACTGCTGTCTCTATCTTCTCCTTTCCTATGGGACCGTCATTGATCGATAATTGATTAGTATGCTTCATCCTTGATATGCGATTAAGTATCATGTGGTTCTGTATTTTACTCTGCTAAATCTTTAGATAAACATTTTTAAAACTTGACTCAGTGATTATTTCAGGATTATGAATAGTAATGAACGTCACTCATTTTAAACTTCCCAATTGGCAAAGGATTCATTAGTAAGTCATTACTCTTCAATCGGAAAGTAAGTGGTAGCAGGGATTTGATAAAGAGTACAACTGACCCACCAGCGGAAATTACTAGCGTAGTATGAATGTATGGGCCCAAGTGAGTATTTTGTGTATGAATGCTCGTTGCTAGTAACCCGCTGGATCAGCACAAGTACACGGCGCTTAATTAACATACCCCCATGTAGATAAATGTAGTCATCATGAAAATCTGGCATGGATCCAGTCCTCCAGGACCGACTGTTGAGAACCCCGCTATAGGAAATACGAAATATGGAGTGTCACGCTATGCACATGATATACAGCTCTATGGGTGCACAGGGGACAGTAAACGGTCTAGAGAAATGGTAGGTGCTGTGGAACTTACAAACGCGCAAGGCATTCAAGGCTATCAAAAGTCAAGCAAGATAGCTCAGTGAGTTCACACTCGCCTCTGACATAAGAAATGACCTGAAAACTAATGATTCAAGTTACAGCAACATCTGGTAGTTACAGCACTTAGAAATGACAAAAGTGTGGTTATATATAATTAATAAGAATTAATCAAAAACCCCAGGACTGATTAACTCCAGTCTACACCCTCCTCCCCCCCCCCGAGAAATCCTTCATTCATAGTGACCCGCCTCCAAATACACCCCCTACCCCCACCAACGTCCCTTAGCCCCAAGAGGAGGCAAGTAACTTTTTAGGAGGGCTTTTGTCCAGTCCTCTCGTTCTCCAAAGGGAGCACCGTCCACACCTGGTGTTGTAAACCTGAGGCAGGAAGAGCGGACTGTGGAGGGCAGGTTGCTTCCTGGCCGCTGCGAGGGCTGAAGCCAACACCAGAGGGGCCTTTTGATGTCCATGGGGGCGGGGCCCCAGGAGAGCCCTCTTGGCTCGGGAATGTGCGCAGAATATGCCTGGAATGCGGTGACCCAGGAGGATGAAATGGCTGCCCCGCAGGGAAAGGACGTACTATGACCTTGTCTGTGGATGTCACCACAGGACCACCCACCTACCTCCTCACTGCACTGGGAAAAGAGGAAGGCACGGGGTATTGGAGACCTTAATGGCCGATCCAACTGTTTAGTGTCACCGAGGGGTGGAAATATGGGCTCTTCGGTAGGACGACTGCATTTCCGAAAATTGTGGCAGGTCTCGCAGCTTTTGACATAATTTGAGAGCGAATCAGAAGCCCCCGTTTAGGCGAAAGAATGAAGCTGCTAGAACAGGAATTATAGCGAAAGGTGTGCATTATACAAATTACTCCAATAAGCGCCACAAGACCAATTAATTGGGCATCGCTCCGCTATATGAAAAGCCTTTCACACAAGAGTCCGACGTTGGCCTATGACTTAATATGTTGATCAGTAATGCGCTACCATGTTGCCAAGGTCACTCCGCCGCGCGCGCAGGAATGGAGGCAGAGTGCATAGAACATGCAGGGTACTCTAGACCCGCACTTTGCATTCATAGAGGAAAAGTTAAGAGACTTGAGGATTCGTTTCTACTACAAGATAAAGGGGCCCCACCCAATATGGCTCACCCAGCCTTCCAGTATAAGATGTGTCCAGAACCCATGCCAGAATTTCAGAACATCCCATGCAAGATAAATTGACAACAAATCTAAATGAAACTCATTTATACAGTCAATGGTTATCGCGAATATCTGGCATGGACCCTCGCCCCCGATTTAACATGCATCAGTCAAGGAGCCAGGGAGAAGCAAGCCGCAAATATTATGTTGGAGCGGTGCAGGTACAGTAGCGGCTACCTTCCCCCTTCCTCTTCTTATTGTATGCAGTCACTCTCCAAGTTCAGCTGTGTCAGTGACCTGTCAAAGCAACCTAGAACATCTGTTTTCAGTACTCCATGTTTTAACATATACAATATTATCCCTGGGCCTGCCTCATCCTAAAGCTACCTCCCCTGCTTTTACAAGATGTTTTCCTTTTTTCCATATTCCAGTCTCACAGGCCCCCATTTTAATAAGCGACCTGATGGCTCCAGGGGAGGGTCATACAAAGAATATGGCGAAAAGCCATTGAATGAGAGAAAAGGATATTAGATAGCAAAGAAAGTAACTCGAGGAAGAGGCTGATCCTAGGCCCACTCTATGTATGTATTTTTCTGTTTAGGAGACAGTAGGTCTTCGACTACAGACGGCTAAATTCATCTGCTGGCGATACCTAAAATCAACGGGGGGCCGTTAGCTTGCCTGATGATCATGTCATCAGAAACTCTATTTTCTAGTGCACAATTTCCTTCTACAGACCATTGTTTTAATGAGGCTTACTCTAACTGGTTCAGTTGGGGTGAACCAGGACTACGACCCCCTACCCCCCCAGAATGCATCCGATTGGTCCATTCAAAGCACAGGGCTTAATCGTGCTGTGGCAGATGACACAGTAATTTGGCAACCTTAGTTTTGTGACAAATTAAGGGAATGAGAAAAGGCCATGAAAAGGATACCTCGTCTTGGCTCCATTGAACGTCAGCCATCCTCAGAATGAATGCATTTAAGTGCACTGGTTAGGTGGACTCTTCAGAAAATTTCACGAGGATCAGATACCATTGCCCGGTGCCCAGGGCATATTGTTCGGGTCAAGAGCAACAGGTTTTCATATTTATTTTGTCCACTGGATAAATAGGCTCAACCACCTGTAGCACAAACTGGTTGCCAGTTTACAATGCCTCAATATGAATCTTTGAAAGTGGACTGTCAAGCATTTAAGGCAAAAAGTGTATGCAAATGTGCATATATACGACTTATTGATACTAAAGCCTTTGCTATTAGGGTGAGTGCTTTAAGGAAAAGCAGTGATGTGGGAGCTCAGTTTGCATTATTAACACTGACACAATCTACAAACATTTAACAATTTGAAGCTACCTACAATGCTCCCCGAATGTATGCAAATACATGTAGAAGCATGAAAAAAGATTGATGGTTGTTTGATGGTTGTTTGCTTTCAAAATAAAAAGTAAACAAAAAAATGCAACTTGAAAAAAAAAAATTGTAAACTACTGTTCAACTCTAAATACAATTTTTCTGAGGAATCATGTAGTAAAAGGAGTTTGCTGCATGCCGATATTTAAAAAAAATATAGAACTGGTGTCAAATCAAGTGTGACAGAAAAATATATTAGGGGCCCAATTCTTAAAGAAGTCACAGAAGTATATCTGCAGGTATATGTCCTTGCATTGGTGCAGATTTAGAACTTCCAGGAATTCTAAAGAGTTTACAAAAGAAGCCCTGGAAATCATATCCCTGGAAAACATTTGTAATGTCCATTTTTAGATGCACAAACATACAGCCGTTTATTTGCTAATGCAAAATTCTGTTAAACGATTGCAAATTCATTCTCCCTATATCAAATTTTTCTCCATTCTGTAAAAAAGTTTTGCTTCTGCCAATGTCAGGAGTAAATTGCCAAATTTTCCAAAGTGAGGAGAGATTGGAAAGGAATTGATGACTAGCCTTAAATATGTGTGTGCAGACTCGCAGCGCATTCTAACCCTGAACTACTGCTTCATACCTACTTCCAAAACTATATATAGATTTGTGGAAACGTAGCAAAAATCACAGACTTGACAGAATCCAAGCCCTGATATATGAACCGGTGCATAATCAGAGAGACTATTATCAGAGCTCTGATTCAATACAAACTGTCATGATTTGCCATCATGCTGCATGGCACAAAAAGGGATGAGTGGAATTTTTTTTTTTTACAACACAAGTAGATGACTGAAGCATGCCATCCTTTGGATAATTAGGTATTTTATAAAATTCCACATGGCTGAACACTAGGAACTGCAGCACACTATCACCAACCAACATGGCAACAGTGGAAGGGCTCGCAGATGAATAATTTTTTATTGCATACGCTTAAATACCTAAATAGATCTCATCTGCTGCTGGCAAGATGACTCAATTTGTAAAGTGCTTGAATATAGCTCTCTCCTATCTCTATCGGACTTCTGGGTGCTTGGGAGCAGTCCATCGCCAGCTGGGAGGCCCCTTCATGCTCCTTACAAGAACATGAAGCAGTCACCGCTGAGTGGAGTTTGCCTGGTACCAGATAAGGATAAACAACAGAAGTGGCCTTCCTCCTGGAGGGGATTTGACAAAGGCCCCGGTGGGAACTTTTCCAGGAGTCCTTGGGCAATGAGGGGTTACTGGGCTTTGAATGCATTAACCATAGACATCTACCACTGGTGTGAAGGAGTTTAAACTTACTGTGGACCTGAACTGGTTCCTTTAGCTTTTGAAACTCATGGTAGCAAAGTCAACTAGTCCAAGGCTAATCAAGGAAGAGATGTATTGTTAGAGACCCAACACTCACTAGCTATGGGGTGACAAATAATAAATCACTACTCAGCCAATACCTCGGATTGTAGAAAATAAATTAGTTTAATCTTTCCACACACAGAAAATAAACTCTGTGCACAATTTAACAGAAGGCAGATAATCAGGCACTAACGGAAGCAGTACCCTTGGCATGCTATGCAACAGCCATTTCTGATTCAGCAAATTGCCCCTTGGCCCTGTGTGGGTGGATGGGGAGTATGCAACAGTGCCTTTAAGGGGAAATTGTCTGGTGCTCAGGTTGTACTCAATTGCAGCTAAATCTTTCAGTGTGCCCCCATTGATTACTCTCTTCACTCTCCTCAGAGAGCAATGGTCACAGTACTATCAGTGGTGGCTCCTCAACTAAGACGGAGGAGCATCACCCCACTGCTTTCAGCAATGCAAAAAAGGAAAAATAAAATAACGAGCTGTTATTTTATTTTTCCCTGCTGAGGCTGTTTTGAGGGGTGGGGCTAGGCTGCTCATCTCACAGGGGGAGGAGTGGTGAGCGTTTAAGTGCGCATGACAGTTTGGCCGGCCATCTCGGGCCGGCCAAACCGTCTTGCACACTTTGCATGTTCTCCACCCAGGCTGCATTACAGCCTGGGTGGAGAACATGCACTGGCTCAAAGTCTCCATCTGAGCGCTGAACCAGAGAGTTTAGACCAATCACGACGCTGCTGTCAGCAGCATCGTGATTGGCTAGGGGAAGTCTGTGCTTCCAGCTTCCTTTCCAGGCTCGTCAGTAGGGAAGCGGAGAAACAAAGTTGGCCAAATACGCAAGTCCTTTTTTCTTTTCTAGTTTCCTTTCAGGGTCAACCCAAAACAAGTGCACAAAGGCAAGTGAGGCTGCCCCACTTAACTGCCTGCTACCCTGTGATGATAGCCTTTCCATGCAGGAAACAATGGTCCATGAAGAGAAAGGGAAACTCCCTAGCTTCAAATGGACCCTCTGTCTCCCTTCTTAATTTCACCAACACTTCTGCCTTACCTACTACCTACTGAAAGAGATCCCTGGAATGTTCTGGAGGGAAGTCATGCAGTATTCAGATGCTATCTGGGGCTCTACCTCCAAGCCTCCATCAAGTAACCATAAAGAGTACGCAAAACAGAACCCACGGATAACCTCTCCACATGCATTCTTTACATCTGAACAACATGTGCACATGCAACATCTACAAATCTGTAGAGCACACAACATCCATTCATCTTATGGATGAGTGAAGGACCAATTTATAAGAGATTGAGGAACCAATTTCAAAAACAGGAGCAGCCAGTAGGTTGCTGTTACAAAGCAGGCAACACAGTGGGGAAAAAAGGCCAGCCCTGCATAACAATTAATTCACTCCTACCACTGACAGTCATTTATAGCCTGGCAAAATGACAGTATTCTCCTCCCAACAATGGGAGGAGCATTTGATGTTCTTCTAACCATAAACCCCAGTTCTGAGTCTTATCCCACATCATGGAAAGGCCTCAGGAAACACACATGATCATTGTGTGTTTAAATTCAGGTCCAAAACACTACAGCTTGCTATGGACACTTCGAGATTGGGAGGGCATGCTCACCAAAGCCATGCAGGAGACATTCTCTGTCCCAATAGCTCCCCAGTTGTGGAGCCTCTGCATGGTCTGTGACCCAGTGGCTCAGGTTAGTGGCTTAACAGTCGGACAGCATTGCCCGAGTTTGACACTCAGTCCCATCAGATGCTTTGAAGCGGCGTGAATGAGGCAGGATTCAACTACAAAATGAGTATTGATATCAGCTGCCCACCTTTCGGCTTTGGCAATGCTTTCGTTTTTGTCATGATTTTTGCAGAAATGGGTTTGTGGAGTTGCTGAGAACTTGACAATGTTGAAAAAATGGCTAAAACCCAAAAAAAATTTGGTCTCAAAAAGCACGTATTAGCATAGTAGACCCTGGCACTTAAGGGGGCTACTTGGTGTGTAGATGTGTTCTTTGTGAAAGACCATAATTTTAAAACAGAATTTTCAGATAAACTTGCTCAAAAACTACTGTCTCTCAATGTGCACTCATTAAAAACTGAAGTACTTTATAAGAGTGCCAAGTGAATGAAGACACACTCATGAGTTGACCCCATTTAGTTTAAAACGTGCAGCAGCTGCGCCCCTGTATGTTAACAATTACCTTTGTGTGTCAGGGATAGAATTTTGGTATGGATGGCTCCCATATGCCACGGGCACTCTTAATGGTAAGAACTACATACAGTATGCCAGCGACAGAATGTTGCTCATGACTAAATATAATGGGTGTCCCATAGGTCAAAATTACCACTAGTATGTCAAGGCAAGAATTTTGTTGTGGTTACCTGCTGCCCCCCCCCCCTCCCCTACCCCTGCCCAATATGCCATGGTCGCACACCCTAATGCCCAGAATTATCTTGTATATGGTAGCACCAGAATTTTGCGATTGGTGTCCCAAATGTCAAAAATGATCTGAAAAATATCAGTGCCAGCATTTTGTCACTGGCATCCCAAAGATAAATTACCTCTAGCCAGCACCAGCATTTTGCCATGTGTGCCCCCATCCCATATGCCACGAATTACCTCCAATATACCAGTGCCTGCATTTTGCCATAGGTTCCTCTTGTACCAAGAATGATGTCCTGTATGTCAGCACCAGTATTCTGCCACAGCTGTCCCATATGCTAAAAATTACAGCTTATGTGCCTGCATTTACCTAGGCACATCATATACCAAGAATGATCTCCTTTACTCTTCTTTATTCTCACTCACCTAGTCACTCTAGCTCACACTCTTGCACTCACTTTTACTCACTCTCTAATACTAACTTAGTCTTACATATTCCTTCTCCCTCCGACTTAGATTCTCACTTACACTATCACACATACACACTCTCACACAACACTGCACAGGGTTTTATTTTACTTACTTACCTTCAGCTACCTGGCCTGATGTGCTTCAGCTGATGGTACTGGGTAGATTCTCAGTGCAGGTACACAGCTTCTTCCACCCTCCAGAACTGAAGCACAAAGTTGGAGTCTGCACAGGGGTGCATAGGCTACAGCAGTCAGTTTCTTGCCTTTTCACTTCATCTGGTCATAAGGTAGGGTGCGGTGAGTGAGGCTCTTGTCAACCCCTCTCCCATGTGATGAGATGGGAGAGGATGAGCTGACAGCATGAATGTTGGTAGCCCTGGGCAAGGTAGAAATTATGACAAAAGCACCCAGGGCTACCTGTACCAGTGACTCTACAGCATGTCACCAATGGGGAGGTCTTGAGGCCTGGTAGGATCTAGAGGCCCCAGCTAGGTCTTTACTAGTTCTGGTCAATCTCGCTGATGACTGCTGCAGGTGCCTCTGTGCGTCTTTGCCAGCCATCAGACTGCTTTACTGCCTCAGGCGATAGTAAGAGTGGGCATATTTTGTATTATACTAGTGAACAATAGGTTATTATTAATTTCTGGTATTATTAAAAAAAAGGGGGGGGCAGAAACAAGGGCAAGTGGCACTGAAAATGACAGGCTTTATTCTATGAATTCCAAATGTAGTGAATCATCACGAGGAGGAATTTCAGAGCCACTTTTCCTCTTTCTTTTGTCAATGTAGGATATTTTGCAAGGGATCCGGACCTAACCCCTTCTGCCCCTAGGATTTGCACTAGATTTCTGATTGATGTTATAATCAGGGTCAAAGACCTAGTTGATTGAGATCAGGATTCTTGCAACCTTGTACAAGTCGTTGAGACTAGAATAAGTATTCCGTTTTTACAGATACAGTGTTTCCAGTCTTCATCAGTTATACTGACCCTACAAGCTTTAAAGTGCTTAGTGTACCCCACATTTCAACAAAAATTACCCTCCTGATACTAACCAAGCAATGTTTTGTGAAAGCTTGCGCTCACCAAATGTGGGCCACTTTTTGGGACTTCCCGGGCCTATTTTTGGTCCTAATCTGACCCAGTCACTTGGCGACATACAAGTAAACTGTGGGATTAAGTAGCCTGCTAGTTAATGCCTTAACGTGAAAGCTGCACAAGGAGCGAGGTGGTCTTTCCTCTCACGCGTATGAGCATTCCAAGAACAATGACGCAATTCATGGTCTGCTGGCATTAGGAAAGCTGAAGTAACACTCAACAGGTAAAGCAGATGTCAGAACTGAATGATTATGTGACGGCACCTTCCAGAGCTCTCCGTCATCGTCTTCACACCACTCAGTCTCCGTCATGGTGCTTCAGGAAATGAAACACGTCTTCAATGGGCGCTCTAAGGCCTGAGAGCAGAGAGTCGCTCTTTGAGAACACTCAACACAAGTATGGCCGCTAGCTCCTCATAGGCTCCAGCAGGCGCCACGCAACTTCCGGTGAGATCCGCTAGACGGCACCATCCCAGCCGTGATGAACACTTTACACTTCAGCTGTACCATGTCTGGTGAATCAAACAGTTCTGCTGCACTTGCAGACTCTGAGCAGTGTGCAGAGTTGTCGGTTCTTATATTCGTGCTGAGTAACCTCTTGCCAAATTTCAATGATTTGAACAAAATGTTGCATTCAATGGAATACCTTCGGGTCGAGTTTGCGCTGTATAAAGCTGCAAAAAAAGATTTAAAAATATAAGCAGCACCACTTTAAACGCAACTTACCTGAGAAGCTGCAAAATGACATCGCTCAAAGACGTTCATACATTTCCCGCGATTTTATACACCTGAACGTTTTGGACCAGATAAGAGCAAGATTTATAAAAAGACGTAGTAGATGTGTAAACAAAAAACAAAACAAAAAAAGAGAGGGGGAGATCTAATTCAGAGTTTCCTTTAAGTAGACGAATTTATAGGGTCAGTAGGGCACTATAAAAATGTTAGCTTCTGGCGTCCTGCACGAATCAGGGAGTTAGAATGTATGGGTGTTTTCTCATTTTTTCGTTTAATTCCGTCATGCCATTTCACCTGTTGTCCTCCTCCCGAGCGCTTCCTCTCCAATAATATTGGAACTCAATGTCATGAGGCAAAAGCGCATGGTTCCATGTGCATGTCGCTTCCGGGACACTTAACAGTCTCAACATTACCCGACACAGACCAGGCTACTGACTGTTAGTTGAGGACCATAACGTGTCTTAGTTATAAACCAACTACAAATACAGTAAACAGTTACCTTCATTTGTCCAAGAAAATCTTGCATTTTCATGTCTTCCTAACAAACAGATCACAGTAGTGAAGGAAGATTTTTTAAACGTGATTGCGCGAGACTCTTTCGAAGTCTCCTTAACTGACAATGGTGACTGTAAAGCAAGCAAATACGGATTTGACACTATTTACCAATATTTGGTGTTTATGGGTCTATAGATTGCCAATCAGTTCCACAAAACGGAAGACTTCCAGAATGCCTCAATGCAGGCAAAAGCAAGCCCCAGGGGCAGGTATCCACCCTATGCAGGGAGAGTACCCCCTGGATAGAAAGGGAAAATGGTCGGCACAGTTCATCATTGAAAGACAACGAAAAGGGGCCACACTCAGCAATGCTAAAGACAAAGTAGAAACAATGGCCACTTTCTCCAGCCTGCCTCAGGGACAAAGCACCAAGTGAATCGTATTTCCCATGTTCTGAACGAAACGCCAAGAATTTCAGAGTAAGTACAACCCTGCATTAGAAAACAACCACACACCACAGGTGGGTATAAAACATACCTGTGCATCTCAAATGGGGAAAAGTGTATAAACACCTACCACAAAACCGGTGTACTGCAAAGCCCATGATTCTTACGTTTGTCTTAAGTTATGTTGGCATTTGATTACATTACTATAGCATTGCGGTCCATTCTTTATCGAGTTGCCCTCTCGTTCTTATCTGCGATGTTCATCAATTGGTTGTGTTTGGTCCGTGAGGATAATTGAGAGTTAGTTCAATGTACTATTTGTATTTACTATGACAATACGCTGGTCTGCTTTTTCATGTTTATGTGCGTCAGGGTTTATCCTTGCAGAGCCGGCAAATCGGATTGTTTTCACATGGACTCCTGGTGACTGGTCTAACCTCCACGCTGGCTCACCACATCAAATACAATTACATGAAATAACACCACTGACAAAGTCAATATACCTTGCTTTTTTCAGGAAGCTTTTTTATTAGCACATTTGATCTCAGCTGGTAGCGCAATCAGGTCTGTATGTAAACCCTGGCATCCCTACAAATACTTGCTTAGTGTGAACACACACATTAAATTGGGTACGATTTGTATCACGTGCTCAAGGAAGCTAGAAAGCTACACAGACAGAATGTAAACCGTGCATCTATAGCAGCCTTCAGCCAGACACACAGTCTGTAAACACTGAATTTTATGGCAAGACCGGAGGCTCCTATTATGCTTTCTTTCTTGCCTTTATTCCAATAGCGTTACAGCAAACAAATGGACGGAATGCTGACAATGCAAACATTCTCCCCCAGTCAAAAGATCTGGGTTAAATCCATCGACTACGCCACCCCAGTTTGGACCCAGCCATATGCAAATCAGTCTTGACCCTGTGCCCCATGGGAACATTCCAGACCGAACTGCCATGCCAGGTCCTCCCTGGACCGGAAACAAGCATCCTGGGACCGGTTTCGGGGTTTCACCCCTCTTCAGCCAGGATAGCTTGATTCCAGTGGCACAGTGAGCAAGGGACCCACGTCTGGGCATACCCATCCCACTTAGGGCGAAAAGTGTTACAGCAAACAAATGATGGACGGAATGCTGACAATGCAAACATTCTCACCCAGTCAAAAGATCTGGGTTAAATCCATCGTTCTTTTGCCCACTACGCCACCCCAGTTTGGACCCAGCCATATGCAAATCAGTCTTGACCCTGTGCCCCATGGGAACAGTCCAGACCGAACTGCCAGGCCAGGTCCTCCCTGGACCGGAAACAAGCATCCTGGGACCGGTTTCGGGGTTTCACCCCTCTTCAGCCAGGATAGCTTGATTCCAGTGGCACAGTGAGCAAGGGACCCACGTCTGGGCATACCCATCCCACTTAGGGCGAAAAGTGTTACAGCAAACAAATGATGGACGGAATGCTGACAGATCAGTTGACTGGGGGTGAGTGTTTGATTTGCTCTAACGCTCCGTCCATCATCCCCTTTGGTATCGCTTTGTTCGCCCTAAGTTGGCAGGGTATGCCCAGACGTGGGTCCCTTGCTCACTTTGCCACTGGATTCAAGATGGCCTGGCTGATGAGGGTTTTGAACCCGAAACCGGTCCCAGGATGCTTGTTTCCGGTCCAGGGAAGACATGGCTTGGCAGTTCGGGCTGGACTGTTCCCATGAGGCACAGGGTCAGACTGATTTGCATATGGCCATGTCTGAACTGGGGTGGTGGAGTGAGCTAAAGAATGATGGATTAAACCCAGATCAGTTGACTGGGGGTGAGTGTTTGATTTGCTCTAACGCTCCGTCCATCATCCCCTTTGGTATCGCTTTATTCCAATAGCAGCCAAGATAAGTAATAAAACTACAGTTCCCAGAGGGCCAAGCAAACCGCTGGCCAATGGGAACGCACAAAAAGCGCAATAACAACCAATGAGGCTGTAGCTACAGGTATTTCGTCACAACTGACTGCCAACAGTCCTCTTTTCTTGCTGCTCGCAGTCAGATAAGTGCCTTCTCTTCGTTGCTCCGTTTAATATTTATTACGGTATGGTTATTTATTACTATTTCATGCTGTGTTATTGTTATCGAATGCCATAGTTTCCCTACGGGCTTACCGCGTTATCGCTACCGTTGCGACACGCTCAGTTTCCCTGCTCCGCTGTTAACCCCGCTCGCGCGCGTTGACGGTTGAGTCCAACGCATTGCGCGGCGGCTGTTTCAGTCGTTTCTCCCCTCAGAGCGCGCGTCTTTATTCATGCGGCGCTTCTGACCTCTGCCTTCCCGGAGCCTCGTTCCTCGTTCTACATTAACGCCCGCCTTTAGTGGGAGTGGTTTGGGTTGGTTCTTCCCACCTCCAGCCTCCTGCATCTCCCGGTTCTGTATTTAACCCTTACTTTCCCTCGTCTCTCACCATTCTATCTTCAATGGAGATTGACAGCTCCCAGGGGTCTGACCTGCAAACTGAGGAAGGCGAAGCCTTCAAGAGTGATTTAAATAGGTTTATTAACAATTCTGTGGAAAATGCTGTTGAAGCATCGATGAAACGTTTTTCTAAGGGGATGGAAAACTCTATGCTCAGTCTGTTGTCCAAAGCTTTGGCCCATTCTGCGGGGGATAGCAGAAAAAGAAAGTTGGTGTCCTCTGTCTCTACAAATGTTCCCAAAAATGCGTCACGCTTGATTAGCGAGCCTCCCTCGCACCTGACTGAGGACTCAGTACCTCCCAGGCGTCCTACTAAGGAGGGGTTGTCAAATTCTGATGGAAAGAGAAAAACTAAATCTAAACACGTAGAGGTACCTAAAAAAACTGGTGATTTCCACCATTATGGACACAGACGACGATATGGGTGACGCAGATGATGCTTTGTTTGACGTCTTTGATGTTTCAGACCCACCTTCTCCCCCTTCTAAGAAATTTAAATCTGTCTCTTTTGCTTTTACTCCTGTATTGGACTCTGAAGGTGCCCCCATGTTTGATCTTTCCACCATTCGTCACCCCAATTCCACTGAGTGGTTCCCGGCTTCGCATGTTGGCGATTATATTTCAGCCAGACTTAGTCTTCCCCTCGACAAATCAGCCAGGTCTAAATTAAAGTCCGAGTGCCTCAAGCCTTCTTTACCATCCAACATTACTGTTGCTCCTTCCATTGACCAGCCTCTTCTTACGTTTTTCTCTAAGTTTGGCAAAGACCCCCGCAAAGGGGTGGATAAAGTTTGGTCCACCTGCCAGGACAAGCTTCTGGATATTGTGGGTCCTTTGGCTCGCATTTTTGACCTTGCAGAAGCTGCTCGCTTGGAGGGACATGAGTTGAGTGCTGAAGATATTTCTTTGTGGGTCCAACGAGCCTTCTGTATTTTAGGCAACGCCAATGCAGCTATCACTCATGAACGCCGCAAAGGGCTTCTTATTAAACTCGATCCTAAGTTGGCTAATCTAGCTCCTCTAGATCCCAGCATTAAGGCGGACGGCCTTCTGTTCGGGGACTACCTCGTTAAAGATCTAAGCAAGTTCATCACTACTTTTGCCTCTCTGGATAAGGCACAGCAATCCATCAAAAAAATATTTTCCCCTCGGGTTTTTGGGCGGGCCAGCAGAGGCAAGAGCCGCTCTACCGGCCGCTCCTATCCGAATCAAGGCTCCAGAGGATCCTTCAACTCAGGTTACCAGGAGTACAAACCTCAATTCTATCCACAAAGAGGTCGTGGGTTCAGAGGTCGAGGACAGAAGAACTTCCGCAACAACAGCAACCAACAAGGTAGGTCCTCCTTTGCCTCCCCCGGTTGGGGTCGTTTGAAACTCTTCATCCAAAAATGGCATACTCTCACCGCAGATCCCTGGGTTTTAAACTCTGTCCAAGGTTATCTTATAGAGTTTTACGCGCCACCTTCCCAAACAGTTTTCCCTCCTCCTCTAGTCTTTTCAGCAGACATGTCTCATCTCATTTCCGTAGAGGTCCAAAACTTACTCCAAAAACAGGCCATTCAGATGGCTCCTCTAGATCCCTCAGGGTTTCTCAGTTCCATTTTCCTTGTCTGAAAAAAGAACAAGAAGATGCGTCCAGTTATCAATCTAAAATGGTCCAACCAATTCGTGGTGTATCGCCACTTCAAAATGGAAACTATCATTCATTTACGAGATACCCTTCGTCCAAACGACTGGATGGTCCGGATAGATTTACAAGACGCATACCTTACCATTCCTATTCACGCTTCTCACTCCAAGTTCCTTCAATTCCAATGGTTAGTCGTAACCTACCGATTTTGTTCCCTTCCGTTTGGCCTGTCGTCAGCACCATGGTGCTTTACAAAAATCATGAAACCGGTGGCGTCTTTCCTGCGATCCCTCGGGATCTGGCTTATTATTTATCTAGACGACATTCTGCTCATGAACACGGACAAACAGAATCTTTTGTCCGATTTGAACACCACTCGGTCTCTGCTCCTAGATCTAGGTTTCCTTCTCAATATCGAAAAATCTATGCTCATTCCCTCCCAACGCATCGAATTTTTGGGCTTTCTCGTGGACTCTTCCACGGCGTCTCTTCTTCCACAATCAAAAGTCTCGACCATAAAATCAGAAATTTCTCACGTCCTTCAGACCTCTCTGATCTCCCTCAGATCTCTTGCTCGGATCGTCGGCCTACTCTCTGCTTCCATCCAAGCCATCTTTCCAGGGCCTCTTCACTATCGCGCCCTTCAACGTCTAAAAATTCAGCATCTTCGCCAAGGGTTGGCCTAGTCCGATCTCATCGGTTTGGATCAGGAGTCTCGTGTCGAGCTTCAATGGTGGATCGACCATTTAGATGCTTGGAACGGGCGAACTATCTTCGCTTCGGCCCCAGATCTTGTATTAGAATCCGATGCAAGCCTGTCGGGTTGGGGCGCCCGTTGTGGACCAATATCGACTGGCGGTACATGGTCTCGCGAGGATTTGAAATTGCACATCAATTGTTTAGAGATGCTGGCAGGCTCCTTTGCAATCCAAAGCCTCACGAAGAACAGAGTTTGGTGTTCCATTTTCCTTCGTATGGACAATGTTTCTGCGGTCCGCTACATCAACCATCTAGGTGGCACCAAGTCCAAACCTCTCGCAGATTTAACGAAGAGTCTATGGGAGTATTGTCTGATAAACTATCGCTCAAAGCAGAATATCTTCCTGGAGATCTCAACTCTATAGCAGATTGGCATTCTCGTTATCGTCGAGATTCCAGCGATTGGAAGCTTCTTCCATCCGTCTTCCTATCGCTCTCTCAAAAGTGGGGCGCTTTTCATGTCGATCTTTTTGCTTCTCGCCTCAACGCCCAATTGCCTCGTTTCTACAGTTGGCGCCCGGACCCGCTGGCCCTAGCGACGGATGCTTTTCTCCAGGACTGGTCCCTTCATCTGAATTATGCCTTCCCTCCTTTTCTCATGATCAACAGAGTACTTTCTCAGGTTCGACGCCAATCGACCTCCCTGGTCATAGTAGTTCCCTTCTGGCATTCACAGATTTGGTTTCCGTCTCTTCTAGAGATGGCGGTGGGCTTTCCGGTTCTCCTCCCTGTTTGCAACGACCTGCTTCTGAATCCCTAGGGTCATCCTCACAGTCTCATCCTGGACAACTCCTTGGTACTGTCAGCATGGAAAGTCTCCAGTTTGTCCCTCCTGACCTCCTCATTTCGCAAGAGGCTTCTCTCTTTATCAGCAAAGCCTGGGCCCCAGGTACCTCCAAAGCCTACAAGTCTGCTTGGTCTTTATGGACAAGCTGGTGTCTGGAGAGACATATCGATCCCTTTTCAGCCCCTCTGAATTTTGTGGTTAATTTTCTGGCTTCCAAAGCCAGTGCAGGTAAGTCCTATAGAACGGTAAATTTGTATAGATCAGCCATTTCCCTCAATCATTGTCCTATTGATGGCAAGCCGGTCGGCGTTCATCCTCTTATTTGCAGTCTTCTACGAGGAGTAAGATTTTCCAAACCTCCGTTGGCTAAGTATTCTAATTTATGGGACGTTAACTTGGTTCTTAAGTTATTTTCTGATTGGCCAGACAACTCCGCTCTTTCTCTGAAAATGTTCTCTGCTAAACTTACCATGTTACTGTGTCTTGTCTCTATCAAACGTGTTTCAGATGTTAAAGCACTAGATATTTCCTCTCGTCAGTTTTCTCCTACAGGTGTATTGTTTCAAGTTAACAAACGTACAAAGACGAATTTGAACACTTTTTTATCCTTATTTTCCTTCCCATCCTAAGCTATGTGTAGGTCAATGTCTCAAGGTATACGAGCACAGAACCTCTGATCTCAGAACGTCCTCTCATTCTCAACTTCTCATTTCCTTCCGTAAACCCCATCTTCCTGTTTCCTCTGCTACCCTGGCCCGTTGGGTTCGTTGGGTCATGTCCCTTGCAGGCATTGACGTCTCCGTTTTCGGGGCCCATTCCACCAGGGGAGCCATGGCCTCCAAAGCTTTTTGGGCAGGCTCTCGTTTGGAGGACATTCTGAGATCTGCGGATTGGTCTAACGACAATGTATTCCGAATGTTTTATTGCAAACCGGTTGTTACTGCTGTTTCTCTGGTTGTTGATATGCTTTGAACAAGCATAATAGGAGCCTCCGGTCTTGCCATAAAATGTAGATTTTCCTAGTACATTATGACGGAAAGTCTTAATTTTATTAAAGACACGGAGGCAAGTATTATCCCGCTTCAACACTTCTAATCTGTGTTTTCTCCCTCCAGCGGCTCCAGCGTTGCCTCCCGCATCTTCGTCATGGGATTCATGTTCTTCAAGAGTGTCCTTCGCTTCTTCGTGATGCCTCTTCTTCCTGTTCGGCTTCTACCACAGTGATTCCTGCTGTTCGAGTGTCCCGGTTGGATTTTGGTCAAGATATTTTTTCCTGGACTTTGGCATTTTGTATTGTTCTATCTATTGTTCCTCTGTTTATGGTCTCTATCTGAGCTGCTCGCCAGCGAAAAGAGGACTGTTAGCAGTCAGTTGTGACGAAATACCTGTAGCTACAGCCTCATTGGTTATGTTATTGCGTTTTTTGTGCGTTCCCATTGGCCAGCGGTTTGCTCGGCCCTCTGGGAACTGTAGTTTTATTACTTATCTTGGCTGCTATTGGAATAAAGGCAAGAAAGAAAGCATAATACTCGCCTCCGTGTCTTTAATAAAATTAAGACTTTCCGTCATAATGTACTAGGAAAATCTACATTATATGCATCATGCTCCTGCTACAAACAGACCTACAGTAGAGACTCAATGATTTATATCATGCATGAAGAACAGACACACTGTATAGATTGAACTACTTAAGTCTCGGCTCTAGACGGCGCACATGCACGGTCTCCAACCAAGACATGCTGTATCTACTTGTGGGTGTACAGCCCACCCATAGGCTTCCAATTTGCTGGCACCATTGTTCCATTTACCGTTTTCCCCATTTCTGAAGGGCATGCATACGTCATGTCTTTTCCGGTGTTTAGCCCGCCCCGAGCGCCCTGCCCAACTACTGTAAACCTACACAGTGGCCATTGTTATCCATGGTTTCGGGACTACTTTATTATTTTTTGTAAATGGGTGACTCGTCCCGCCGCACATTAGGAGCACTGTTTTAATTAGTTCCAAGCGCCGATTTTATTAATTTTTTAAGAAACTGTGCTCCTGGCTGCAGCCACCGCTTCTTCCTTCTGTGCCAGCCGCAACATGAAACCTCCAGCGCTGGCCCCTCCCATCGTTCCAGCACTGCGTCTCCACAGGGTTGCTGCCAGAAAGGCTGCTGCTGTCGCTCGGGGCATCCAGTTCTACTTTATAAAATGTTCTCCTTTACAGTCCACAATTATGGAAGTGGCCGCCCAACTGCTTTATTGAGCGTTTGGTGTGTCGATCCTTTTTTTGAAGCGCTCCAACACTGACATTATAGGAAACGGCTGTAAGTTTAGGAAACTGGTGCATAAAGAGAATGCTCATAACTGACATGGATAAATGTGCTGGCTGCAGAGATCCATAAGAAACCCCCGTTTCAGGTCTTTGTATGCCAGCTAAGGCTGTTCTAGGCTTGTTAAATGAGCACTGTCCACAGGGGAAATATTGAATGCCAGAGCGTTGCAGCAGTAAGATGCATTGGGAAAGTATAGGGTGTAAGTTTCTTTTAATTTAAGAAAAACATTTAAACTTATTAATGCCACATGATCTGTAACCCGTTAAACTGAACATATTTCATCCCCTCATTCCATTTTTTCTTTGAGTGCCTAGTAACGTCTGATCTCGCAGCCAGTAAGGCATTTATCCGATCGCTGTTGAAGTCGTAATGTGATCCATCACCAACCCTGTTCCACACTAACAGATATAGTTAATTGCTAGGATTGCACTTAATGTTTAAATCATTGAAAAACTTGCTTTTTAGGTCTCGGCTCTAGATGGGAGACATATGGTATCATATTGGCGATTACGTAGCCCACAAATAACTGGCCAGGAACAGAGAGCAGTTGTGGGTGGTGGGCGGCAGTTCCCAGCCGTATTCACTGTGGGGACGATGGTGGGCAATATGCCCTTCAGAGGGGTGAGTAGCAATCTCCATTTTGATGAGCAGTGGTGGTGTGACGAACTGCTCTGTGGTCGGAAGTTTGTTATTCCAGAAATTGGGTGCATAGCTTGAAAACACGTGCCTTTTGGAAGGGACAGCTCCTCCATTACGGCGGAGTGTCGCCCCACTGATTGAAATGCCCCCCATGCCCCAGAGATGAAAAATAAAATGGTAATGCAGTTAATGTATTACCAATTTATTTTTTAATAACCCCATCCGGAGCCGAACGTCAGGACGGGGGCAGGGCAGCTGCTGACTGGCAGCAGCACAAAGAAGTTATGGACAGGACACTTATGCTTAAAGTGTGCATGTCCCTTCAGGCGGCCGTCTTGCAACGGCCAGCCAAAAATGCGCACTTTAAAACTCTCAAGCCAGATGTCTTGGACAGCTGGGTTGAGACAGAGGAAAAGCCTCCAGTGCTCTTTCGAGCACTGAGAGAGCCTGCTCTATCCAATCCTGAAGCTGCTCTCATGCTGCAGGAGAGCAGTGCCAGGATTGGTTAGGGTAGTTGCCTGGGGCCCGTACTGGAGGAGTGAAGGACCCCCGACAGGGGCATGGATGTGCAGCAAGGTAAGTGAGTTTTCTTTTTTTTTTTTTTATATGTTTTGAATGTATTTAACGCATATGCACTAAATCGCCGACATGCATTACATTACCGTTTTAAAGTTACGATAATGTAATGCAAGTCGGCCACCAGAACCCACCTCCCATTTGCACGCCGCACCACTCCCCATAGGTGGCAGCCGCCACTGCCTTCTGGCGGTTTCCTTTTTACGCTATGTTACTATTCATGTAATATTTAAGCCTGGGTGGAGTTCACGGAACTCCGCCAAGTGACAATAAAACTGCCAAGCTACGCGGAGTTCTGCGAGCGGCGGAGTGGGTTACCTTGCGCCATTCGCACTGATTTATGGTGCCAGGTGTTTGTCCCGTGCTGTACAATCGGCACTAACGGAATATCGCCCAGTGAAAGAGGGCACTGCTTCTTTCTGCAGCTCGAGTAGAAGTTCTAATCAAGTGGCAGCTTCCTCAACGCGAACGGAAGGTTTCTCAACGCAAGTGGTAGCAACCATCCGCGACCGCCCGCATTGAGAAATCTTGCTGGGAAGTGGTCTAGCGTTGGATTTCCTCGCTCATGCTTGCCAACTTACCGATTGTGTTTCATGAAAATCTTATCCACCATTTAAATTTCTTTTTATTTAGGCAGGATTGGGATCTGCGTTGGGCAAGATTTACCCTAGTAATCAGGGCCGGACTGGCTGTAGCGGGCATCCGGGATTTGTCCGGGAGCCTGGAAGGGTGGGGGCTGGATTTGGAGCAGTGGGGGCCTGTTTTGTTAGTCAGGGCTGGTTGTTAGTCAGGGCCGCGACCGCCCGCATTGAGAAATCTTGCTGGGAAGTGGTCTAGCGTTGTATTTTCCTCGCTCATGCTCGCCAACTTACCGATTGTGTTTCATGAAAATCTTATCAACCATTTTTAAAAATTTAAATTTAGGCAGGATTGGGATCTGCGTTGGGCAAGATTTACCCTAGTAATCAGGGCCCGACTGGCAGTAGCGGGCATCGGGCATTTGTCCGGGAGCCTGGAAAGGGGGGGGGGGGCTGGATTTGGAGCTGTTGGGGCCTGTTTTGTTAGTCAGGGCAGGTTTTGCAGTAATGCTGCAATATCGACCCCCAGAAATAAAAGCAGCAGTGCTTCATGCTTGCACCCTTCCCCCGGGACGGTCCGACAGAACTACCGGGGTTGCTTTGGGATCCCAGTCCGGCCTTGCTAGAAATCCACCGATGTCCAGATTCGGAATACGAACATTTCTTGGAGAGTCAACAACAAAATAGCACAGCACTGGAAAAGGAAGTCTCCATGGAGGTTTCAAAAGGAAACTGTAGTGCGAAGAGCATCCTTGTCAGAGCAAGGATTTAAAAGATCAGCGCTTTCGTGTTACCCGCGTCACATGCTTGTGTAAGGTATGAGTGCACAAGAGGTCAGGGAACACGCTCGCAAGGCATTGTGCGGCAACCATGGAACAAGCAACCGTGCAAGTGTGTCTCCAAAACAACTTCAAGCCTTCATTCCATCTCAGCCTTTTTTTTTTTTTTTTTTTTATCAAAGTCAGCAACTAGCAAGTTTCCTGAAAACTCTTCTTCCAAATCAAAAAGTACCTACAAAAATGCGCTTTTATTAACACAGAGAAAAAACAAAACTCACTAATATAGGAAAAAGAGAAACTGCTAGACATGTCAAAGATTTAGATGCAGCTCTACAGTCTGCCAGGAACAGGTGAAGTCACGCTGCATTAAATGCAGGTGAGGGCACAGCCCTGCCAGTCAAGTAGGTGAGGCATTATGAGGGCCCACTGGAATTATGTGGCAGTGAAAGATCAAATTATGCGGAACGGTTGACTAAAATTAGAGACAATGAAGTGTTCAATAAAATACCTCTGCAGAACGCTTTAATGCATTTCATATTCACAATAAACATTCCTTTGTAGGAGATACTTTAGGTTTCACATTTGCCCAACAAAGTTAGGGCAACCATCAATGACAGAAAATTCAGAAAAGCAATTAAAAAGGCTTTTTCCACAAACTTTATTCAACAACTCAAAGATCTTACGCAATCCAAGTTGGGATAAGACAACGCGATCCAATGACAAACTAACCAACTACGCAACACTGATGTGGATTTGGGGGTCTCCTTGGAAGACCACCCAAAGGTGCAGGGTCCACCCTTAGTCCACGGGTCCGGGATACAAACTGAGACCAACACTGGAGCGCCGAGAGAAAGGATATTTATTACAATCTCATGAGATGGAGAGAGAGAGCATCAGCAACAGACACCCGCAGCTTGTCTGAGGAGGCAAATCTGCCAAGCACTTTCTTTCCACGTCTTATATACCCTTCATCCCCATCCCAGGCGTGTATAGTAAACAAAGAACACCATGATTTTGAAAAGGGGGGATGTATACAGAAAACGATGAACACCATAATTATACAAAGGGAGACGTGTACAGTAAAACAATGAACGCCATAATTATACAGGCAGAGGTCAATTTGATAAGTTAGCAGATGGTCACTGTTGGGCCCCTGCAGGGCGTAGGTGAAGCTCTTAATTACACAACAAGCAGAGGTCAATCTGATAAGCTAGCAGATGGTAGCTGTCAAGCCCTGTAGGGCGAAGGGCAGCGTGAGGACAGTAAGCGCAGGTGGACAGTCCTGTTAAACTGGGGTTTAGCAAGAGTTCAGTCAGATTGTGGCAAACAAGGGCATGGGCAGTCCTGCTCGACTGGTTTTAGCATGAGTCCAGGCAGGTGGCGGCAGGTCAGGTCAGAAACAGGGCGTTGGTGGCAGTGCAGAGGTGAGGTGAATCAAGATGTGAAGCCACAGAGCATTTGTGACCCCTGTAGAGAGGTCGCAATGGAGGATGAAGCGCAAAATGGCTGAGCTAATGGCAAGACAACAGACATACTTTTCCACAGTCCCTCATTTTGCCATAAGCGAAATCATTTTTAGTCAATTGCAATGTCCATCAATAGCTGTATCTCACGTTCAATCATTATTTTATTGTTCTCGACATGAGTATTTATAGGGACTGGCTTGATAGCACTTGCGCAGAGGCCGCAAAGTGGGGGACCACATTGAATGCAAAGACAGCAAAAGAAAATCAATACAAGAGGTATCAGGACGATCATTAGGACTTTCCATCCCCAAGTCAGTAGAAGTTGCCACAACCAGGGGCCAAGGGACCATGAGCCGGTATCTTGATGATGATCAGAGGTGATTTGATGAAGAGTGGAAATAGCCTCATAGACAGATGAGGAATGGTCTGGGATGTACACACAGCAGCTGGTGCCGATGATGCGGCACGCTCCTCCGCGGTCAGCAAGGATGACATCAAGGACCATGCGGTTTTGTAAAACGACAAGGCGTACCGCTTGGAGCTCCGCTGTGTTGTTGGCCAGAATACCAACTGTGATGTTGACAGTTGCTTCCATGACCCTGATGAGGTGGCGAATGTCTCTGCTGTTTTCCATCGGTCCCCAGAAGGGAAGGATGCCTTTCATGGCATCCAGGAACAGTTGAGAGGTAGTGTCTGCTTGGTCGACCACTTCGTTGCTGCGGCGGACGCGATGATGAAGAGGAGGAGCAATATAGGCAGGAGGAAGGAGAAACGCTATATAACATGTGCCTCCCCAGTTTTTGTGAAGCCAGGTGTATGCTTTTGTCCCACACACGAAATAGGTGTTTGGGGAAGCAACAAGCGGTGGTGGAAATGTCATGTTCAGAGTTGCTGTTATGGCACAAGAGCTGTCCCCAACGTACTCAGTACCTAAGCCTTTGATGCATATAAGTCCAGGAATGCAAACAACTGATCGGGGCAATGTTCGCTTGGCGGGGGCCTTCTTTTTGAAGCTAGAAAAGCGAAGACGGTCAGTGGTGTTGAAGATCAGCATTTCCTCTTGCTCATCTTCCGATATTTTCATGGGACTGTTAGTTGGACAGAAAGGGTTGATGGTGTTGCCTGTCTTGTTCCACCATAACTCGTCCCGGAATTGCTGGAGAATGGTATCAGCGATGTTGCTAGTCTGCTGGGCATCCATGATGAGCATCATCCAGGCAAGGCAAGAGGCATGTACAGAATAGGGGTAAGGAAAAAGCGATATTGGGTTTTCCGTGGATTGAGGCAGGAGACCACAGACCCAACAGTTTGTTTTGTTCAGGACCATATTATGTTGATGCAACATTTGAATAAAAGTGTTGTTCCAAAAGTCTCGTCTTCTGTGTTGGAGATAAGGGGGCAAGGACACCTGCGAGTGTTCAGTAGGTGTGGCATCAGTCGGCAATATGGTACCTTTTGCCGGCGCTTTTTCCTCTATAATCCAGAAGATGATGGTAAGAATGATCGTGAGGCAGAGAAATACTGTTAGCACTATTGACATTAGATTATACAGTCTGTTATGAAATGCCTTCTTCTGGTCTGCGTTTTTAGGCATAGTCGATCTTCTTTTGGGCTCTACAGCTGTCAGAGAGGGAGACTGAGCCCTACGCGTCGCCGGTAGCTGGTGGTTGCTTCACTGGCTAGGCTTCTCAATACCCCACTATAAGGAGTATCGATCCACCCCACCAGACTGTACTACCGCCCTGCGACTTTGGCTCAGCCCTCCTGTCCAGTCGCTGGAGCCCCAGGGGTCGTGCGAGGACGGAGGTTGTATCTTCCTTTGGCTGGCACAGTGTGGTCTTCGAACAGTTCGAGCTCTGGTTCTTGGAGGCCATACACTGGGCGGTCGTGTGCCAGTACTTCCTTGTAGGCAGACAGAGTTGGGTCAGTCTGTGTGATGCTGGGGACCTTCCGGCAATGAACGGCATGCACCCACGATTTCTTGCCTTCCACTCGTAGGACTGTTTGGGTCGTTAGCAGGACTAGCAGAGGACCTTTCCACCGGGGCTCCAACATTTGTTTCCGAGCAAAGTTCTTCACCAGGATGTAGTCGCCTGGCCGGATGGTGTGTCCTGGCCCCGTGGATCAGTCGGGCAACGCTTCCTGAACCTGCTGATTAATAGAAGACAAAGTTCGTGTAAGTACCGACAAGTAGTCGCTCAGCATTTCACAAGGAGAATCCGACAAGGTGGTAGCAGGGGGCGCGCCCCAAATGTTCAGTGGGCGTCCAAAAACCACCTCGTATGGGGTCAACGAGGTGCGAGAATGCGGGACAGATCTTATTGATAGAAGGGCCAGTGGCAATGCGTCAGGCCATCTAAGCCCCGTAGTCTCCACTATTTTGGCTAGTTTTGATTTGATGGTGGCATTGTATCTTTCCACCAGGCCTGCTGACTGCGGGTGAAAGACTGCGTGGAATTTTTGCTTGACCCTAGTCCAGCTAATATGTGTTTGACTACCTCTCCAATGAAGTGGCTCCCGCTGTCACTCCAGAGTACCCGGCAAAGGCCATAGCGGGGAAAGAATTCTTTCAACAACATCTTGGCGGTTGTTAGGGCAGTGTTGTCTTTGACCGGGTAGGCTTCCACCCATTTGCTGAATGCGCAAACAACCACTAGGACATATTTAAGGTTGTTGCACCGTTCCATCTGGATATAATCCATCTGTAAGACCTCGAAGGGTGCCGTGGGGATGGCAAACCCAGCTCGTGGTACCCGGGTCCCTTTTCCTACATTGTAACGGAGACATACTAAACATTGCTGTACCAGCCTTGTGGCGGTAGACCGGAGTTGGTTGTTATCCCACACCTCCTGTAAGATTTTAGTTATGGTGGCAGCATCGGTATGGGCCGGTAAATGAGTCCTGTTCAACAATGGGAGGAGATAGGCATTTGGCAATTTCCATAATTTTGTGTCCTTGGACCGCCAACAATTCTCTTCGTCAAGCATGCCCTCCTTTTCCCATTGTTGAAGTTCTCCAGGAGTGGCAGTAGAATGGATGTCCCTGATCTGTTGTCTAACGTCACCCCACTTCTCTGCTTGGGATTTTATTATGTACATGGCGGTATGTGTTCTTTCTTGTGCAGTGGCTCGGGCTGTCTCATCAGCTAAGGCATTTCCCAGTCCTATTTCGTCTGTGATTTTCTTGTGGGCATTGCATTTGACAATAGCTAGTGTTCGGGGCATTGTCAAGGCTTGGAGTAATGCAGTTACTAAGTCACCATGCCGGATGGGCGTACCATGTGACGTCAAGAATCCTCTCTCTTTCCAGAGGATACCAAAACTGTGTGCTACTCCAAAGGCATATTGGCTGTCGGTGTAAATGGTGACAGCTAGACTCTGGCTAAGGATACAAGCGCGGGTGAGAGCTATAAGCTCTGCTGCCTGGGCCGAATTCTGAGGTATGCGTGCAGTTTCAAAAATGGTGTTGGTAGTAGTGACGGCATAGGCAGCAGATGTGGTACCATCTGATAGTTTAATACAGGACCCGTCCACCCATAATTGCCCATCCTGTTCTGTGAGAGGGATGTCTTTCAAATCTACCCGCCCCTTAGTCTGTTCTTCTGTTTGGAAGAGGCAGTCATGTGGAGTGTCTGTGGTGTCTGAATCTGGTGTGGGCAGGAGTGTGGCGGGGTTCAAGGTCGTACATCGCTTTAATGTGATGTGGGGTGCTAACAACGTAAGTTCGTATCCTGTCAGTCGTGCACTAGTGAGGTGTTGTGTCTTTGTCTGGTTTAGTAGTATGTCGACTGCGTGGGGAACTAACACCGTCAGTTTAGATCCTAAAACAATTCCCTCACTTTGTCGAATAGAGACGGCCGCAGCCGCGACCGCTTTAAGACAAGAGGGCAGACCTCGGGCCACAGGGTCTAGAGTGGCCGAAAAGTAGGCGCACGGGCGTGGTTTGGTGCCGTGAATTTGGGTCAAGACAGAGAGCGCATCCTGAGCGTTCATGGGTGTAGAGGCAGAAGGATTTAGAGTAGTCAGGTGTGCCCAGTACTGGTGCAGAACAAAGAGCGTGGCGTAAGTCTTCAAAGGCTTGGTCGTGTTCATGTGTTCAAGGGAGGGGTGTGGGTGTGTCTTTTGTAAGTAAAGCAAGGAGTGGCTTAACTACGAGGGAAAAATTTGGAATCCTTTGACAACAAAAAGAAGTGAGGCCAATTAGTGCATGAACATCTTTGGGTAGTAGGAGAAAAAAGGCGTAGTATTGTCTGGATGCGGTCAGGTGTGAGTGTACGTCCCTCCTTAGACAGCAGATGGCCGAGGTAGGTCACCTGCTGTCTACAATACTGTAACTTATTCTTGGACACCTTATGGCCCTGTGATGCCAGAAAGTGTAAAGTAGTAAGAGAGGCAGTGCGAGCCAGGGCCGGAGTGTCCGCAGCCAAAAGAATGTCATCTACATACTGAATGAGGACAGCGCCGGGTGGTAACTGTATCTGGTTGAGCTGTTGTTTAAGGGCTTGGCTGTATATGCTCGGACTCTCTGTGTACCCTTGTGGAGCCCGGCAGAATCTGTATGATCTGTTTCTTATGGTAAAGCCAAAAAGGTAGCGTGAATCAGGGTGTATTGGTATGGAGAAAAAGGCATTCTTGAGGTCTATCACGGTAAAGGTGGTAGCAGTTGAAGGGATCATTGTTAATATAGTTGTTATGTCAGAGACCACAGGATATTGCGGGACCACTATTTTGTTGATCGCGCGAAGGTCAATGACGAAACGGTATATTTTCTCAGAAGTGGACGTGTGTTTCAGGACTGGAAGGATAGGACTATTGCAAATGTTGGATTGGACTTCCTCAACTACCCCTGATGTAATCATATCCTGTACTATAGTCATGAGGGCCTTTTCTCCTTCTGCAGAAATCTTATACTGAGGTAGGCGGGGAAGAGGTGCATTTTGTTTTATTGTTATTTGGACAGGGTCCATGACAATCTCCCCCACATCGGTGTCCGTGACAGCCCACAGGGTAGCTGGTAATTGGGACAAATCCTGCTGTTCGGAATCAGTGAGACAATAAAAACGTGATTCATAACCGATGGGGCAATCATTGTCAAACAATATGACTCGGACATTTTGGGGAGAACAGCGAATGGTGGCTCTGTAGTGTTTTAACAGATCAATGCCCATCAGGTTATCTGGGCAATTTGGGGAGAGCAGAAAAGAGGCCATCACTGTGTTCCCTTGTATGTCCAGGGGTACCTTAGTAGAAAGGGGGTTAGTAGAGGGCGTGCCGTCAAATCCTATGGAGGTGATCGATAAGCCGGACAGGGGTGCCCTAGGAATCAGTTCTTTCGATAGGGCACTTCTAGAGGCCCTGGTGTCAACCAAAAATTTGCCCTGCGTACCAACCACCTTAGCTGTGACATAGGGACCTGTTTGATCGACAAGAAGTTCTACTGGTTCCTTCCCCTGTCCCTGGCTGTCTCATGCATACTCGTTGTCGGGGAACTGATCAGTGGTAAAATCTTGGGAAACAGCCTGCCTGGAATTATCAAAGACGTTGGGACGCTGTCCGCCAAAGGGTGGCGCAGGACCTCTCCCTCTTCCTCTAGGTGCTCCTCGCCCTCTCCCTATGGTATTTCGCTGCAAAAGTGGACAATCTGCATGCCAGTGGCCTGTTTCTTTACAATACGCACACTGGTCCTGGGACAGTTGACGTGGGGGCTGGTGTGTTCTAGCAGCCGCAGGCATATAATTGTTCTGTTGGCCCCTACCGTTTCCTCCCCCTCCCGTGCTTATCTGGGAAAGTATCACCTTTTCTTTTAGGTCTTTTCTTTTTCTGTCTTTTTCCTCCTCTATTTTATTTTGCAGATGTTCGTAATATTGGGCCATTGTCAGGATCTGCGCTGGTGTTGCCGCAGGCCACGTGCTTTCGCTACTCTGTAACCTAGTGGAGATCGGTAGCAACAATCCCTTAACAAAAGTCTGAACTAGTAAGTGTCGGCCTGTCTCAGTCGTCGTGTCCTGTCCACTATAGTCAACAAACACCTGGCTGAGTCGAGAGAAGTAGTCAGACGTTGTTTCCTCAGACTTTTGCTTACACGCAGTAATGACTGTCCAGTCAACCTTTCTGGCCGGAATGGTGGCCTTCAGCTTTGTTACTATGCGACCTGGTAGTGCTAAAATAGCTTCCGCTGGCCTTTCCCCTGGTTTTCTATCCTTATCCATTGTTACTAAATCTTCCCACTTGTGACCGAATACAGTCTGATCGTCTATTTCCCTTATTGGTCTCCAGATGTCTGGCGGCAGTATTAGCCCAAAAATTGATCTATGTCTGTTAAGGTCATGGTGTAGGTGGCAATAACCGTGTCCAACCCTTCGTAGAATCCAATAGGATTCTTCCGGGGTCGGGTAAGTCCTTTTAAAAGCTAAGATGTCAGCTCGAAGCCACGGAGTGTACACCCAATTATATAACGTCCTGCTCTTCGCATCCGGACTATCTAATCCCTCAGCAGTACCCTGTCCTCGAGCAGGGACAAAAACTGGAGCAGCTTCCCTTATTGGTGCCATATGACCTCCCATCGCTCCCTCCACTACTGGTTCTTTTTCCTCTTCCTCCTGGTCTCTCCTCAAACTTTCCATCATTTGTAGTGTAAATGCTAACAAGCTGTGGCTTTCCTCAGCACTTCCTCGTCCCTCTGTCAACTTACGATACAATTCTGTAATATGGCCTGCTGGTGTTACTCCGTGGCGTTTCTCATAAACAGAGTATTTCATGAGCAAATTGCTGTAGGAAGTAGTGTTAAGAACAAAACCACAATCATGAACATTCTGCGCCATCTTGTCTGATGAAAGTTCCTACGTGCACATAAACTACAGTCATTCTGATTGACCACAGCCATTTTGTACTCTGTTGGTCACCTTCATTTCACCCTGTCCTCTCAGCCTTCTGACTCTCTGACCAAACCTGATATGTGTGCTGGGGGCTATAAACTATCTCCACGACAAACATCAACATCACCTGCTGCCTCAAACTCGTCTTTCCTCTCATCCCTGCACAAACAGGTTACAAACACCAAACAGACTCTTGCAAACATGGTTTATTGCACTGCACACAGCAAGACTTGTTTTAGCCAACAATGGGACCTGTTTTTTTATCAATAGAACGGACTCTTAGATCTGGCCGGTCTCACTCGTTTTTAGACCCTGAAGCAAGGTCCAGCTGCAATTAAATTGTCTGTTTTTGACCCGGGCGGGAGGAGAGTTAATGTTGGGCTTATGTAACCATGTTGATGAAACAATGTCGGGCTTGTGTGACAACCTGCCCGGGGCGGAGACTCCAAGCTTGTAACCATGATAAATGAAACAAATACATTGTGTAAAACCTGTATAAAAGGAAGAGCCAAAAGCATTGCCAGCAGAACACCTCACTGAGACATCGCGGTGTCTCAGTTGACGCGATCTCCTCATGAGAAATAAACCTTCTTCTTGTCTTCCAGTTTCCAGCGCCTTGCCTCATTATTTTGATAGCGAACCCAAAGTGAATTAGAGGTGGAACCCTGCACCGGGCAGCATTGAGGGTCTTAGAAGACTCGCTGCCTTTCACAGTAGCCCTTGCAGGGTGGTGCATAGGCTTCATAGATCGCATGGATCTGGTTTGATGTGGAAAGATCCTTCAGGCAGGTGCGAACGAGATCATTCAGAGCCTGTTTCTCTGTAGGTGTAATGCGGGGTGTGTGTGTGTGATCGAACAGAGGGGGCTAAATCGGGATCAGATGGAGCAGGAGGGGCAGTGTGGTCGGGAGGTGGAGGTTGGGCATTAGGGGGTGGTGCATTCTCACCGGCCGGCTGTGGGATAGGATGGGGAGGGACATGGTACGGTGGTGGCAATGGGTGGAGGAGAAACTCCTCCTCCTGGGGGTCCGTTCGTGACAAGGGAGTGTAACGTACAGAGTATTGACCGGACACATTTAACCTGTATTCCCTATCTGCACACGCGATGTTTGAAGCAACCTTTTCACGTCGCAATTCCTCTAATGCCTGTTTATCACTTTTACGAGCCTCTTTCTGTAATCTAGCCTGAGCCCTTCTCACCCTCAGTCCCTTCCTTTTTCCACTGACCCAAGGCATCAAACATTGCTTGTCGGGACCTCCTCCTATGAAGTTGTGCCTCTACGGCCTCAAGCTTCTGGGGTTCGAAAGAGCCGTACATAGGCCATTGAGCCTCTGTATCCTTAGACGTGTATTTATGCCACAATGAGTTATACATTATGGGAGAAATACCGTACTTTATGTACATGTCCTTACTAGGGGTACCTCCCGGAGGAGCCGGCTGACTATCCTCCAGCACCCTTGATCGAGATGTGCAACAACAAAACCATCGTGCAAATTTACTACACACGGGCATGCTTTTCTATGTTATCTTACCAAGCGTCTCCACAAGTTTCTAAGCCGGACAAAAAGTCCACATTACCCGTTTACCTTCACTTTTTGCAAAGAGTGAATAAAAAAAATAAAAAAAACAGATAACCAAAACCAAACAAACAAAAGGTATCGCCAACCAGCGATCCTACCAGAATCCTTTGTCTCGTTCTCCAGGCGGTCTCTTTACTGCAAAGCTCGTCCAAGTCTATCGGGGGCTCCAGTCAGGACTGGTGCCACTTGCGGGGGTCTTTTCAGATGCAGCGAAGGTCGGGTGGTGGCTACGAAGACGAGGGTCTCCTTCGCGTAGGTATACCCCACCACCGTCCGTTCAAACTTCCTCGTAGGGACCCCTCGACCGGGCAGCCGCGTCACTGATGGGGCCTCACGTTTGGGCGCCAATTGTGGATTTGGGGGTCTCCTTGGAAGACCACCCAAAGGTGCAGGGTCCACCCTTAGTCCACGGGTCCGGGATACAAACTGAGACCAACACTGGAGCGCCGAGAGAAAGGATATTTATTACAATCTCATGAGATGGAGAGAGAGCATCAGCAACAGACACCCGCAGCCTGTCTGAGGAGGCAAATCTGCCAAGCACTTTGGTTCCACGTCTCATATACCCTTCATCCCTGTAAAAAGCAAAACGACAATCGTGAACATTACCTGCGCCATCTTGTCTGGTGGAATTCTATGTGCACATAAGTTGCAGTCATTTTAATCTATCTCAGCCATTTTGCACTCTGTTGGTCACCTTTGTTTCACCCTGCCCTTACTAGCATCCCTCTGACCGACCTGGTACGTGTGCTGGGGGCTATAAACTCTATTTGCCGCAACAAACCTCAGCGCCACTTGCTGCCACAAACTCGTTTTTCCTCTCATCTCGGTTTTCAGGCAAACCTTTGGACACTCTACCCCTCACTGCACCTAGTTACACAAACAGGTTCCAAACACCAAAAAGACTCTTGCAACATGATTTATTGCACTGCAAACAGCAAGACTTGTTGTTACCAACAATGGGACCTGTTTTTATCAACAGAACGGACTCTTAGATCTGGCCGGTCTCACATGTTTTAGACCCTGAAGCAAGGTCCAGCTGCAAGATAAGATTGTCTGTTTGACCTGCGTGGGAGAGAATTACTGTTGGGCTTGTGTGACAACCTGCCCGGGGCGGGGACCCCAAGCTTGTGTAACCATGTTTATGAAACCAATGCATTGTGTCAAACCTGTATAAAAGGAAGAGCCGAAGGAGTTATCAGCAGAACACCTCCCTCAGACATCCCGGTGTCTGCAGTTGACGTGATCTCCTCATGAGAAATAAACCTTTTTCTTGTCTTCCAGTTTCCAGCGCTTGCCTCATTATTTTGATAGCGAACCCAAAGTGAATTAGAGGTGGAACCCTGCACCGGGCAGCATTGAGGGTCTTAGAAGACTCGCTGCCTTTCACAAATTGGCGCCCAAACGTGGGGGCCCATCAGCGATGCGTGGGTCCGGTAGAGAGGTCCTAACGACGGAGTGAACGACTAAACGATTGGGGTATACCTGCCTGAGAAGACCCTTGTCTGGCTGCCGATCGACTGAATTTCACCGGTTCCGAACGGGCCTCTCTCGAGTGACCTGCGGTCCTGACTGGGACCTTAGAGGAACGCCGCATTGATTGTTGGAGTGAGAGGACAACCAGGCGCTGGAAGGGGAAGACGAAGAACCGTCCATACGGTCCGGATAAGGTCGTGAAAAAACGACTTAAATTGATTGATTGAATAGTTTGATTGAAATACTAGTATTCCTTTTTTGATATTGAGTTATTTGCGACATTTCCCTGCTTGCAAACAACGAAGAATAGGAATATTCTCTCTCTTTGCAGGCAGCGAAGGACAGGTAGTTCAGACTTTTTGTCTAAATTGATTGATTGAGATATTCATTTTTGACCGATAAATACGTCATGCCGGTTTTCTCTAGATTGTTTGATTGTAATTGTTTTGGACCAGACCGTTCGTTAGAGGTCAGTCAGCTGGCACCGCCGGAAGGCACCCCTAACAAGGACATGTACGTAAAGTATGGATTAGCCACCGTAGCTTATAGCAAACTATGGCATAAATACACTAGGAAGGACCGGGTAAATCAGTGGCCACTGACGGGATCTTTCGATCCCGCTAAAATAGAAACGTTAGAATTAGCTCTCCACAAAAAGAAAACTAGACCAGCCATGTTTGACAGTTTTGGTTTATGGCGAAAAGAGGCAGCTCAAAGAAAGAAAAGGGACGAAGCTAGAAAAGATAGAAACGCGAAAATCAGCTTACCAAGCCTGTAAAAGATTAGAAGAAAAACTAAAAGAAAAGGAAATCGATAACAAGGAACAGGAATCAAAAATATCAGGTCAATGCCCGGTTAGAACGCCCTCGACTCTTTACCCAAGTTACCAGCAAAACAAAGGGTAGATGATGATTTATTGTTAGGTCACCCAATCATATACATGCCACCCCCTTACGCCCCTACTCATCCCGTAGTACAACGCCAGGACCACCAAAGTATAGCCGGAGATGGCACGATCGCCTCAGTCTCCACCGCCTCTGCTCCCACAGAGTCACCCACACCAAATGCCTCATCAAAGGATACAGTAGTAGAGGTAGGATCAAAAGAAAAAGGAGCGCCCAGGGTCCCGCGATTAAGTAAAAATGAGCGAGCAGGCATTGATAAAGTAGTTAAATCCCTCATAGATAGGAAGGAGACAGAAGAGTATGTAACTGACATATGCAACTCCTATGTTGAAAACCGCAAACAATACTTTATTGTACGTCTCTGTTACCACACTCTTACTGCATATGAAGAGAAGTACCAAGATGTAGGGCCCGAGCGGCTAGTGGCTCTCTATAGGAAGGTAGACACCGGAGATGAAGGCGACAACGATGTTACAGAACTCTTTTCATCCACACTGGAGGTATTCCGTCACCTCGTGGAACAAGGACGGATAGATAAGGACAGGACATCTAAGATAGCAGGACCCCCGGTGGAAAAACCAGATAGCATGATGCCGATAAAAGAAGCTGCCCCTCATTGGGTACCTCCTAGAGGACAAGGGACTCATGACGATATGAACCATCAAGACGCTAGAGGAAGGGTGGTCTACAATTGGGTGTATCTACCATGGGACAGACAGGACATTTTGACGTTCCGTAAATCTTTACCGGATTTACGAAAGAACCCCACCGCCTTTTACACCGAGCTAGGTACCGCTCTGGGATCAACAATGACGACACTTGCCGACATAGACTTGTTCTTCGGGTTATGTTTGCCAGCAGATGTGTGGAAACAGATTAGGAAAATAGACCATATCGAACTGCTTGGTTATACCTGGGAACAACTCAACACACTAGATAAACAGCGGAACCCTGGTCAAAAACCGGTTAAAGCAATATTGGACCTCCCTGACAAAATAGTGCAGAAAGTGAAAACGCTGACCCTAGAGAAAAAGATAGACTGGTCCATAGTAACCGCGTGCCGCCAGAAACCACAAGAGGATGTCTCAGAGTATTTCTACAGATTTGAAACGGTGTTCTCCGATTACAGTGGACAAGACATGTCCACCGCAACCGGACACCACTTATTTGTGCAGAACTATGTCAAAGGACTACTGCCAGATGTATCCCAGAAATTACAAGCCAGCGAAAGTAGTTGGGCAGCATCTAAACCGGCGGCCATTCTCCAAATGGCCCAGTACTATGAGCATCAGAGAAACGAAAATGACAGGGCTACAGAAAGGAAAAAGAAGGACTTGAAGGAAAGGGTAATGGTAGCACAACTCCAGGGGGGAATACAGGAAGGGAGCAATATAGGGGAGGATACCAGCAGAATACCCCTAGAGTACAGCCACCTAGAAACAATTCATCGACATCATATGTAGGACGCCAAGACCTAGGACAGGATCAATGTGCATTTTGCAAAGAATATGGACACTGGAAAACCCAATGCCCGGCTTTGTTAGGAGCTGGTAGGGGCAGAGGGCGAGGGAAATAGCAAGTGGACAGAGAGGAAGAGGACGTGGGAGAGGGTACGCGAGTGAAGCAAGCGAGGAAAGGCCAGGAAGAGTGAACACATTCGACCATCCCAAACAGAATCAGTACCAACAGACAGATTATGACAATACGTACGACTTTGCATAGGACAGCCAGGGGCAAGGGAGGGATCCAGTCGAGCTCTATGTTGATCAGCAAGGCCCTTATGTTACCGCTGAGGTCCTGGGCACAAAGTCGCCATTTCTGGTATACACGGGAGCAACACGTAGTGCACTATCCAAACGACTGATTCCAAGGGCACCCTTGTCAGGCTCACATGTGACCTCAATAGGATTTGACGGTACGCCCTCCACCAACCCTTTGTCCCGACCGATCCCTTTTAACCTTGACAACAATAGCGTCGAAACGACATTCCTCCTCTCTTCCAACACCCCAGACGCCATTATGGGTCTCGACCTTTTGAAACACTTCCTAGCGACTATCAGATGCTCACCAGACGGAGTGCGTGTCATCCTGTATGACAACCCCCAGCGCCATAGAGAGAACCCTTCTCAGCACATGTTTCCCATCTCCGAGACTGACGCATCCCTACTGGACACTTTGCCATCACACTTATGGGCTAGGGCTGATTCAGACGTAGGACGAATGATGATTGACCCAGTACACGTAACAATACGACAGGACGCAACCCTACCGAAAGTACCGCAGTACAAAATATCGCCAGAGGGTGAGAAGGCACTGACAGAGATCATACACTCTTTGGTAGAGGCAGGGGTGGTAGAGGAAGTAGTGAGCAACGTTTGTAACAGTCCCATACTACTGATTGTAAAGAGACAGGGAGAGGGAGACGGAAAAGCCTACCGCTTCATCATTGACCTGCGGGAGATAAACAAAATCGTAGTGCCACAATACCCAGTAGTTTCCGACATCACGACAATTTTGACTTTAATCCCCTCCACTGCCACCACCTTCACTGTAATTGATCTCAAAAACGCATTCTTTTCCATACCTATACACAAGGAGAGCCGCTATCTATTTGGATTCACCCTAAACTCCCGTTCGTACAGATTTTGCAGAGCACCTCAGGGGTACACTGAGAGCCCAAGCATCTATAGCCAGGCGCTTAAAAGACAGTTGGACGCCATACAATTGCCAGATGGAGTGGCACTAATACAATATGTAGACGACATCCTTCTAGCAGCGGACACCATACCAATAGCCGTCACAGCCACCATCAAACTACTCCATTTTCTTGCTGAGAATGGTCACAAGGTCTCCCAAAAGAAATTGCAGTTCTGTAAATCACAAGTGACCTATTTGGGTCACCTTTTATCCAAAGAAGGGAGGAAACTCACGCCTGACAGGATCCAGACAATTCTAGACACCCCTATCCCCAAAGATCAGAAACAAGTCCGCTCTTTGATAGGTCTCACTTCATTTTGCCGACAGTGGTTACCGAACTTTAGCCTCATTGTCAAACCCCTTCTCTCCCTCCTAGCTAAAGACATCCCCTCGCCTCTCCCCTGGACCCCCGAATGCCAGTCAGCCTTTAAAGAACTACGCAATGCCCTTTGTTCAGCGCCTGTCCTAGGAACCCCGGATTACTCCAAACCATTCTTCCTCTACACGCACGAGAGGGAAGGATGTGCATTGTCTGTCCTAACACAATCAATTGGTCACAAACAACGCCCTTGTGCATATTTCTCTGCCACCCTCGATCCAGTAGCCAGAGCGCTGCCAGCGTGCCTGTGCGCTGTGGCAGCTGCAGCAGTATCAATACGCCAGAGCAAAGGAATAGTACTCTCCAATCCAGTCACTGTTTTAGTACCCCATGCAGTCGACACACTACTAAACCAGACCAAAACCCAACACTTGACTAGCGCCCGACTGACAGGATATGAGTTGACCCTGCTAGCACCGCACATTACCCTAAAGCGATGCACCACCCTCAATCCAGCCACACTGTTACCCCTACCCGAAAATGATCCTAGCGTGACTCCACTACACGACTGTGTGACACTAACCGATGAACAAACAAAGAGTAGAATAGATCTCAGAGACACCGCCTTTCTAGAACCAGATGGAGAACTATGGGTGGATGGTTCGTGCATCAAACTCCCCGACGGCACCACCTCAGCTGCATACGCTGTCACCACAGCCCGAACCGTTCTGGAAACGGTTTGTATTCCCCAACGTTCAGCCCAGGCTGCAGAACTCATTGCCCTCACACGAGCATGTATCTTAGCGACTGACACGACAGTTAACATATACACCGACAGCCAATATGCCTTCGGGGTGGTTCACCATTTTGGGATCTTATGGAAAGAAAGAGGGTTCCTGACTTCACACGGTACACCCATCCTGCATGGAGATTTAGTCTCCGCCTTGACGCAAGCAGTCCTCCTCCCCAAGAAGTTAGCAGTGATAAAATGCCAAGCACATAGGAAAGTGACTGATCTCATTGGACAGGGAAATGCACTAGCAGACGTTACTGCCCGAGCCACGGCAGGAGACAGAACTACGACACGAATGTATGTGACCAGGTCACAAGCTGAACAATGGACTGACGCTAGGACCACTGCAAGGGACATACAGACTACAGGCATACAAGACGAATTGACCGAGTGGGAAAAGGTGGGACTAAAAGACGAGGAAGATTGCTGGAGAACTAAAGACGGAAATAAATGGCTGTTACCCAATGCCTACCTCATCCCCATATTGACCATGGCACATTTACCAGCACACATAGGCTCCACCCCCATGACTGAACTAATCACCAGAGTATGGCATAACGTCAAGGTAGCAGAATCTGCAAAACACCTAGTACAACAATGTATAGTCTGCCTACAACACAACCCAGGGAAGGGGACAGTAGTACCACGGGAAGGGTTTGGAGTCCCTGACCACCCCTTTGAAATCCTTCAAATGGATTACATTCAACTAGAGATGCCTTGGTCTAAAATATGTCCTGGTGGTTGTGTGCGCTTTTAGCAAATGGGTGGAGGCATATCCCACCCGCGACAATACCGCCTTAGCCACTGCAAAAGTATTGCTGAAAGAATTCTTCCCCCGATACGGCCTTTGCAGAATTTTATGGAGCGACAACGGCCCCCACTTCGTAGCCGAGGTGATACAGAACATACTGAGAGGAGGGTTGGGGGTAAAACAAAAGTTCCATGCCGTCTTCCAACCCCAATCAGCGGGCCTGGTAGAGAGACACAATGCAACGTTGAAACTAAAACTAGCCAAAATAGTTGCCACGACCGGGTTGAAATGGCCAGACGCCCTCCCATTGGCATTGTTATCGATGCGCTCCACCCCAACCAAACACCGACTGACCCCGTATGAGGTGGTCTTCGGCAGGCATTTGGGCGGCACCAAGACCCACCTCCATTAACGATGTCCCGAACATATTAATGTCGGATTACTTGCATAAATTGACAAACGAGCTAACAATTATCCACCAACAGGTGCAGCAAGCCTTGCCTGACGTATCCAGGGGCCCGGGACATGAAATAAAGCCAGGCGACCATGTATTGATTCGCAACTTCCAAAGAACGAAGAATCTGGAGCCTAGGTGGACGGGCCCCTGGCAAGTCCTGATCACCACCCGAACTGCCCTCCGAGTGGAAGGAAAACGAAACTGGCTGCACGCTCATCATTGCAAACGAGTCCCTCCAACCCTGGCAACCTGTGAAGGGGTGGAGGTGCAAGAGGAAGTACTCGCGAGAGACCGACCAGCTCTGAGTTGCTACCCACACGAAGACACCCTCGAACTATCAGAATTTCCCGACCCCACGGTGCGATCCAGGAAAGGGTACAACCTAAGATCGACGAAAGGAGGGAGCTCCAACGACCAGGTCACTAACTAAGTCAAGGTCTCAGATCAGTAGCACAGTCAAACAACGCTACCAGGAAAGCGCCAGACAAAAGGCTGTGGTCCTAACAGTTGTTGAGCTCCTCGAAGATGATGGAAGAAACTGAACACCTGCAAAACCACCGCAAAGACACCAAGACTGCTAACCTGCACAGCACAAAGACAATTGCACTTGTAGCCGCATTTCTCACCTGTCTCCTGCTAATGGTCGTACTCTGGATCATTGAAGAGAATGCACCTGCATACAGAACATTGTCACCCACCATGCAACCAACCACCAAGAAAGAACACTACCTGGTATCACTACCGCCACATCTCTGAGAACGACGCAAAGAATTCTGGAATAATTCTTTCGTGCAGATGTTGCACCAGCACAATCTTGCCACCAATGCTACCAACTGTTGGGTCTGTGGGCTGTTACCACATGCCACTGAACATTCCATCCCTTCGCCCTTTTCTATTCACGGATCTTGCCTTGCCTGGATGATGCTCCTACAAGAAAGTTACAAAGACAATGCCACTTCCGACGGAACAATCGCCCAGTTCTACAACGAGTTCTGGCGAAACAAAACAGGAAGGACAGCCGCCCCCTTCTGCCCTCACACCTTTAATACGACATTCCAGATTAATGTCCCCTCCAAAGAACGAGTGGAAATGCAAGTGTTCAATAATCCTAACAGAGGCACATTTTCCGACCTGACGAAAAGAACTGCTGCAACACTGACTGTGGCCCTATCTGTGGTGAACGTCTCTGGCCTTGTATGCATTGAAGGCCGTGGGACTAAGAATGTGGGTCACAGCATCTGTAGCATTGTAAGGACTTTGAACACTGCCAACCCCCCAGCGCTTGTTGCATCACCCAATATGTACTTTGTTTGTGGAACCAAAGCCTACACCTGGCTCCCAAGAAACTGGGGGGGGCACGTGCTACATCGCCTTTGTTTTGCCACCAACCTACACAGCCCCTGCAGAGCATCATCGGTGCCAGCTGCTGTGTATACATTCCTGATAATTCACCTTCTGTCTATGAAGCAATCGAACATCTCCATAGACCATCTTCAGAAATTCATCAAGGATCAGAGACTTGGACAATTGGAAGTTGGCTTTGGGGCATCTTGAAGGAGTGGGGTTGGAAAATATCAATGATTCTCTTGGTCCCAGTATTGACAATATGTGGTTGTTGTTTGGGTATACACTGTATACCACCTTTGTGTTCTCTTTGCATAACTACCTTGCACCCTAAGACTATGGACACTCAGCTAACAAAAATGAGAGTAATGTATGATCAAGAGATACAGGACATTATGGAGATCGAAATAGACTGACAAGCTGGCTAGTTATGTTCAAAGGGGCCACTGTTAAAAGCAAAACGACAATCATGAACATTACCTGCACCATCTTGTCTGGTGGAATTCTATGTGCACATATGTTGCAGTCATTTTAATCTATCACAGCCATTTTGTACTCTGTTGGTCACCTTTGTTTCAGCCTGCCCTTACTAGCATCCCTCTGACCCTCTGACCGACCTGGTACGTGTGCTGGGGGCTATAAACTCTATTGCCACAACAAACCTCAGCGCCACTTGCTGCCACAAACTCGTTTTTCCTCTCATCTCTGTTTTCAGGCAAACCTTTGGACACTCTACCCCTCACTGCACCTAGTTACACAAACAGGTTCCAAACACCAAAAAGACTCTTGCAATATGATTTATTGCACTGCAAACAGCAAGACTTGTTGTTACCAACAATGGGACCTGTTTTTATCAACAGAACGGACTCTTAGATCTGGCCGGTCTCACATGTTTTAGACCCTGAAGCAAGGTCCAGCTGCAAGATAAGATTGTCTGTTTGACCTGGGTGGGAAGAGAATTACTGTTGGGCTTGTGTGACAACCTGCCCGGGGCGGGGACCCCAAGCTTGTGTAACCATGTTGATGAAACCAATGCATTGTGTCAAACCTGTATAAAAGGAAGAGCCAAAGGAGTTATCAGCAGAACACCTCCCTCAGACATCCCGGTGTCTGCAGTTGACGTGATCTCCTCATGAGAAATAAACCTTTTTCTTGTCTTCCAGTGCTTGCCTCATTATTTTGATAGCGAACCCAAAGTGAATTAGAGGTGGAACCCTGCACCGGGCAGCATTGAGGGTCTTAGAAGACTCGCTGCCTTTCACATCCCCACCCCAGGCGTGTATAGTAAACAAAGAACACCATGATTTTGAAAAGGGGGGATGTATACAGAAAACGATGAACACCATAATTATACAAAGGGAGACGTGTACAGTAAAACAATGAACACCATAATTATACAGGCAGAGGTCAATCTGATAAGTTAGCAGATGGTCACTGTTGGGCCCCTGCAGGGCGTAGGTGAAGCTCTTAATTACACAACAAGCAGAGGTCAATCTGATAAGCTAGCAGATGGTAGCTGTCAAGCCCTGTAGGGCGAAGGGCAGGGTGAGGACAGTAAGCGCAGGTGGACAGTCCTGTTAAACTGGGGTTTAGCAAGAGTTCAGTCAGATTGTGGCAAACAAGGGCATGGGCAGTCCTGCTCGACTGGTTTTAGCATGAGTCCAGGCAGGTGGCGGCAGGTCAGGTCAGAAACAGGGCGTTGGTGGCAGTGCAGAGGTGAGGTGAATCAAGATGTGAAGCCACAGAGCATTTGTGACCCCTGTAGAGAGGTCGCAATGGAGGATGAAGCGCAAAATGGCTGAGCTAATGGCAAGACAACAGACATACTTTTCCACACTGAAACTGGGCGCTGCCACACTTTGCCACTGCATTCAACTACTGTCAAGTATGTCTCAATGGCATAGTTGGGCCAAGTCCAAAGGAGACTTGGTTGCATCAGAAATGAACGGTAGGTTTTGTTTTTCCCCCCACAACTGTGCACTGGACTATATAATCATCTAACGTGTTGGGATGATACAGACAGTTTCAACAGCAATCGTATCTGTAAGAATTTTAACACAAAGCTGGTAAGTGCTGCATGTGTGACTGTTCTCACACTTTGCAACACCCATGCAAAGGCGCTACTGAAGCTCTGCCCAACAGTGACTCTCCTTATGCACAACTTTGCAAGGACCCTAATGAAATATATAAATGGCACACAGTGTAGCAACTTACTCAACCATCGAGCAATCGCTGGAGGTATCACAAGGGGTAATGGAAAATGATATATACACATCAATACAAGGCTATATAATTCGAGACAAAGAACCTTAAAAAGTGATGGAGCATGTTTGCGATTATCAAGTCTGAGGGCCCCGTTTGAAAAAACTGCAGCTTTGAAAACAGCGTCATTTATTCGAATCTGAATGAGGGTTTATAGTGAAACAAACAAAATATTGACAAGGAAGAAAGGACTCCTCCTTCCTACCAAGATTAAATTACATTTAAACATTTGAGGTTGTTTCCTGTTGCAGACAAAACCTCCTTCCTCAGTCAATCAAATGGGATATTTAACCTATCTGGGAAATACTGCAACATTTTAATTCACCTGGTCATAACAATCAACTGCTTAAGGGGGACCAGTTAGTTCTTCCAAGGTGTGCAAGTGTCTCGATGCAGCACTGCACCTGCATGGTATACAGCGTTTAGTTTGCATGCGATACTTCGCATGCCATTACAACGCGGTCGTTACAACGACCGTGTTGTTAGTTCGCATACAACGACTTGCGTTAGGGGGGAGAAGGTGTTGGATTTAAAATCCAACACCTTCCCTAGTGTCCGCATAGACTGGAGTTGGAATAGTAAATTATACTATTCCAACATCCAGCGCCCCCTACTGCAATTCGTTGTTCCGAATTGTGTAGTAAAGGTATGCGAACTAAAGCGGTCGTTGTAACGACCGCGTTGTAATGGCATGCATACTAAACGCATGCTAAGTAACGAGTGCTATTCCACCTGCATGCACTGCTTTTACTAACTTTTGATGAGTTTAAGCTACTAACAATTGTTTTTATAAAAATTTGCAAATTATGCAGCAGATGAATAAGGTGCAAGTCTGGCAAATTCTTGTTTATGCAGAAAGCCCTGCCGGTGAACAATCACCTTTTTAAATTAGCCATTATTACAGGCTGCCATAAAAGGGGGTGTGTGTGTGAGGGGTGTGTGTGTGTGAGGGGTGTGTGCGCGTGTGAGGGGTGTGTGCGCGTGTGAGGGGTGTGTGCGCGTGTGAGGGGTGTGTGCGCGTGTGAGGGGTGTGCGAGGGGTGTGTGCGCGTGCGAGGGGAGTGTGTGCGTGCGAGGGGAGTGTGTGTGTGCGCGAGGGGGTGTGTGCGCGCGAGGGGTGTGTGTGCGTGCGAGGGGTGTGTGTGCGTGCGAGGGGGTGTGTGTGCGTGCGAGGGGTGTGTGTGCGTGCGAGGGGTGTGTGTGCGTGCGAGGGGTGTGTGTGCGTGTGAGGGTGTGTGCGTGTGAGGGGTGTGTGTGCGTGTGAGGGGTGTGTGCGTGTGGTGGGGTGCGTGTGGTGGGGTGCGTGTGGTGGGGTGCGTGTGGTGGGGTGCGTGTGGTGGGGTGCGTGTGGTGGGGTGGGGTGCGTGTGGTGGGGTGCGTGTGTATTTTTTTTTTTTTTTTTTCAGGTGCGGCAATTTAAATTGTTGCTCACTAGAGGTGGGCGAGCCACTGAAGCTCAGGCCAGAGCCAGATGCCTGGCTCTGGGTCAGCTCGAGGTAGTCCCTGAGCTTTCATGTGGCTTCTGCCTGCCCACGCTCTAACCTAATGCACCAACAATTGAGGAAAAAACATTAACCTTTCATGTAAAACAGGAGAGCTAAATAGATATACATCTAGTTGCTGAATGGCACAATGTTAAATTAGAAAACCTGGGATTTTTCCTGACTTCACTGCTTGACCCAATTGTGTGATTATAGAAAAATATTTTATTTCACTGTGTGAGAGCACTTTGAAATACATGAGCTCAGGGTGCATGATATACAAGCACCACTCTTGTAGATGATTTAAATAGAATATTATGTTGCTCCATGTAGGAATCTAGGCCACATATAGGGGGCATATGACAATTGACTTGCCTCTTCATTGTCCAATGGCATTGTTGCCATGGAAGGGTGTGGGAGGCATGAATATTTTTAAGTCCGCTTTTAAAAAATGTCACTTTTAATAAATGCCTCTCAATGCAGTGATATAATCTAATGTAGTAAGTGAAACGCATCAGCATGCTAAAGAAATACGTTTTTAGGGGATTTTTAAGAGTCTTATTTTTTAGGTGTTTGTTGCACAGTTTAAATGCAACATTTTCAGGGTTTGGCTCGTGCTTCGGCTCTTAAAGCCCAGAAAGGCCCTTGGCTTGGCTCTCCCTGTTAATTTGCTGGCTCACCCACCTCTACTTACTGCTCACAGGCAAGGAATCAGACTGCTTAAAGCAATCTGTCAATAAAGATGCTTGGTCACATAAGTGAAGCAATATATGCACCCTGTCACATACAACGGAGGAGGCTGCAGTCTTAAAGGTAAACTATATAAGCTGATGGTTATTCAAGGAAATTATTAATTGCCACAACATCTAGAAATTACAGTCTAATGAACTATGCATTTGTGAGAAGCTCTATTTTGATTATGGTGAAGGGTGGTTGAGCTGTAGGCAAAGATGTAAGGGAAAGAGTATTGTGCATTACCTTCCACTGCTAACAAAGGAGCAATTTCGTGCAAGTGATGTTTGATAGGCACAGATGACCTGCTTTATTCACTTTGAGGACAGTTAGCAGTTCAGCTATAGCGCCCGGATTGGGGGTAACTCCGGGCAGAAGATCGAGTGGTGGGTGAGTGAGCGAGTGTGTGTTTGAGTGTGTGTGAGCGTGTGTGAGAGAGAGTATGAGTGTGAGTAACTCACTAATAAATGAAATGATTCACCCAGAGATATCTTGGTCCATAACAAAACAGACTGAAATGTAAAATAAAAATGCTGGTGACAAGGGTATATTAGACTTAAAAAAAAAAAAAAAAAAAAAGAAATTAAACACTTAATTTCTTAGAGGTCAGGTGGTCTTAGATGAGATTCATTAAGAGGGAGCCAACTCCAGAAAGATGACGGTAACGAGAAAGAATGATCAACCGTACAGCAGGTTCTAGGAACCACAAGCTTACAGCCACTGCGCTGGTGGAATGGCAGGCAAGTGTGGTTCAGAGGAGGAGGTGCATCCCCATTATTGCACCAAAGAAAAATGGGAAGCTACAATACAATAGCCAGCAATGGGGAGACCTAGTTAATGTGAGGGTTCCAACAACATTTTATGCTATCTGAAGATGTTGGAAGAAAGAGTGGTTGATAGTACCAAATGTAATGCACTGTGATAGCGGAGATATGACTGCATCGTTGCTGTAAATGGCACACTTGTTACTTTTAGGGCTCAGACAGGGCCCTATACAGAGAAGTACCTGGCAGGTTCTCAGACAAATCATGGTATCCCAAGCAGAGAGATTACTGCTTGCTTGAGAACAGGAAGAATAGATCCTATACAATGGGATCGATGAGGGCTTTGTGAAAGACACAGAGCTACACCAGCAGGCAGATCTTTAGGGATCCTACCTGAATAGGAATCAGTGGGAAATCACATTTCTTTGAAAATAAAAACGACAGAAAGCTGACCACTACCTGAGAGAGAATTTTTTTTTTTTAACTAGGCAAGGACCTCATTCATTGAACGTGAAAACATGAAAGCTTTATGTTATCCACATTTGTAGGACTTTAGCTTTAAAATGGGAAGAAACATGATCATAACTCCAATGCAGCATGAAAGGAAAGTTCCTTCAGAATCTGGAAATTTGTACCTTCTGGGTCAGAGCACAGAGAGGGATTCTTGTCAATTCACAGGGCCGCTTTAACAGCTAAATGCTTAGTTTCGGAAAAAGGTTTTAACTCTATGCTAAGTGAATTTAAGGTCAAGCTGCTATTTGCAGCTCATTAGGTTCGGAATTCTTGCTTGAATTGTAGATATTTATTTATTGTACATTTCAGAATTTTTCAGCGGGAATGGATTCACTCCCATTGTAGCCATCCAGAGTAGACTCACATTGTGCGTTGCCCTCCTTTACCTGGCCTGTCACTGCTATATGACCCATTGGCAATGACGACATTTAGTCTAATAACGCACATCCCCTGTTCACCACCACAACGCCCCAAGGGCCTGGTGTACATTAGGTACAATTCTAAAATAAATGATTATTTTCTAGAAATTGGTTTTGGATAAATCTTCATTAAAGTGCATTGTGTCCTAGGCAGGAATTGGGAACATATCTTCTTTAAGGAGTGTGGCACAGTGTATGTATGAGGTGTTTGGATTGAATGGAAAAAGGGAAGCAAAGAAGCCAGGGAGACATAAATGGAAGGGGCTGGGGGGGCACTTAGAGTGTGGAGAGCAACATGCAGGGGGCCCCGGGGGTAGCAGAGCAACATGGGGGGGATCCAGTGGGAAGCCAACCAGCATTGGAGGTTGAGGAAGGGGGTAAGCCCCGGGGTAGACATTCGAGCCACACTGAGGGATGGATGGGAATACATGGAGATGACGAAGAACACCGGGGTGGATAAGCACCGGGTGCACCAGGAGGAGGGAAGAGGAGGTGAGCCAGAGAGGTTCCAAGCACCAGAGAACAGCCCATCAATCAGAGGTTAGGCATAGGTGGACAGTTGGTGGCAGCTGGCAATAGGGAAGCCAGGGCAAGCACTGGGTGGAGCCAGGAGGAGAGGGTGAGCAATTTGGAAGGGGGGCAGTTGCAGGGGTGAAAGCAAAGGCAACAGTTAAGGAGAATGTGTGGAGAGCAAGAGTGAGGATGCCAAAGGAAAGGAAAGTTTCAAGAAAAGAAAAAAAGATGGGAAGAGTAGAGAGAAGAGGATTAGCATAAAGAGAACAGATAAAGGAGCAAGATGAGGAGAGAGGCTGCATTAGGGCAGAGCGCACTCTTTGTGCTCGTGTTGAATTCCTTACCGCTCCAGGGCACAAACACTCAGTTCCCACCCACAGGTCACTTGGAAAGCCCAATGGTCTCTGCAAACTGAATCGCGCATCCCAGTGGACTGGACTAGATGGCGCTTGCCTTAACTCTGAGAGGTTGAAACGACAGTGTTAATAAGATGCTGCTCATTTGTTTCAATAATAATTTTAAAAAAACATTCATGTTTGAGGACTAGTCCTTTGAATAGAGCGGTTCCATAAGTACAATTTTCTTTCTAAAGAATGCTGTGTATTTATTGATGCACTGTAATCCATTTTAAGGCCTGGCCTAGAGAGAACTTTAGATGTCTCACCAGTCCCATATCATCGAAGAAAGATATAAATCAAAAAAACTTGCATACATAAAGGGGCATTGGGTTGGCCCTATTTATCCATTGGCCTGTTCAAATGTAATCTTTCTTCCGCTCACTACACCGTACAGTATGAAGCAATGGGTGAGCGTAGTTCAGCCATTTGCTCTCATGTGCTGTGATTGCATTTTTTCCTGATCACAACTGCACATTCATCCCAAAAAACAGAAATGCGTTGTAAGAGCCAAGTCAGGTGGAACAATACTTAACCCATGATTTTTTCTTTACATTCTTTATCCTTTTTCATTTTTTTCCAGTCAGCCATAGGTGTTTTAACTAGGACTTCTCTTTACACTCGTTCTAGAATAGCACCTTGTCTTTGCAGCAGTGAGAAGCATATTTTCCACTAGTGTGCTTTAAAATTAAAGAGTGTTTCAATGCTTGTCCTAAATACGCCTGCCTGCAAAGAAACAACCGTACTGTTGTATCAAAATTATATAGAGTGGTTAATGTTCAATTAAAACTTTTATTGAAAGCATATGACCACCATATTTTAGGCCGAGAATGTTTTGCTTTTTTTTCCCCTTCACAAAAAAAAAAAAATAACCATTGCACCAGCTTGACAAGGCCGGGTCTATTGACTCTGCCAATGCTGCTTGTATCAAGATTTGTTAAAATATGAAAAAATGCTAGGTAACACAGATAACGTCTAACATAATTTGCCTTTAACCGCACAATATACTGCAAAATTAGTCTTTCCTTTTCACATAATACAATGAATACTGTTGCATAACTTTTGTCTCCAGTGCCATAATATTACAGTGGTCATGCCTGTGAAGGCTAACGCACGGTACAGGCTGCTACATGCCAACTTCCCCCTAAGTGACAGTGCAATCTCTACTGCCCAGGCTCTAGGTTATGTAAGCATCCCTTTGTCTGAAGATCACACTGAGGATAACTGGCAGCATAGCACTGTTTTCAGCTCATTGCTGAATTTTAGCTAGTTTCGTTTTTGTGATCGCAGGGAGGGGTTTTGGGACACCTGCTAACAACTTGCAGTGCCTGTAGCAGGGGTGGGCGTGCCAACAAATTAACCAGAAGAGCCGAGCCAAGGGTCTGGCTTGGCTCTAAGAGCCTATGCAGAGCCCAAACCTTGAAAATGTTTGGCATGTAAATTGTGCAATAAATGTGAAAATATGATACCACCTCTTCAAATTTCAAAAACCTTCATTTCTCAAACATGCAGAAGCAGTCCACCTAAGTTCATCTGATTATATCACTACAGTGATCGGCATTTATCAGAAGTGATGGTATGTAAACATGTACTTAGAAACATTCATGTCTTCCATCCGATCACTCCCACCCAGATGACAATAATGCCATTAGCGAACCAAGAGGAACATTAGTCGTTATGCTCACCCTATATGTGGCTTAGGTTATTAGATATGGAGCAACATTATAGTCCAATATATCAGACATGAGAAACTTTTACACAGTGCACACCCTGAACTCATGCATTACAAGGTGCTCTCATACGTGATGTCAAAAATATTGTAATTGTATTTATATAGCGCTTACTACCCCTGACGAGGAGCCAAAGCACTTTTCAACAAGGCGCAGTGAAATAAAATAATTGTCTAGGATCGCACAATCTGGTCAAGCGGGAGCGCCAGGATTGATCCCAGGTTCTAGTTTCACATTGTGCAATCCAGCTTCTAGATGGGTATCGTTCTCTCTCCTGTTTTACAAGAAAGGTTAATGCTTTTGGCTTCATGTGCCAGCACGTGAGGTAACAGCATGGATGGGAAACAAAAGCCAGATGAAGGCTTTGCTCGTTTTGGGCTCAAGGGCACAAAATGACCGCAAGGTGAGCCAGAGAAAGGCTTCTGGTCCGCGCCTTCAGTGGTTCTCCCACCTCCTCTCTAGGGTAGGTTTTTGAGGGTTTAGGTCAAGATTGTGTGCTAAGATCAATTTTCCTTACTGGGTATAGTGTTTCCCCTCATTTAGAGGGACCGTGTCCAAAATACATAGTGAAGGCAAGCACATAAATGCTTGTATGAAATTATAAGTACATACTTAAATACAGCACAAGCAATGGGGTGCAATGGAGCATGATGCAGGAAGGAAGTAATGCAGAATGCGTACTGAAAATCACCCTAGGCTTTACACAGTCATTAAAGCTTTCTTTACAATTTCAATTCTTATGGAAAGAGTATAAGAGTGAAAGTAACCTGAGAAAACGTTATAAAATTTTTTTTTTTAAAAAGGTCAGTCGTGTGAACAAGAAAAGTAGAGAAAGTGAGAGGAAAAGAAAAAAGCAACAAAAAAAAACAAAAAAAGAGGAAAGCGGGTATCTGGGAATAAAAAGAAAAAAAATCAAGTCGGAAAGAAGCCAAGAAAGAGAATGTTACAGGAGGTTATACATGTGGTAGATGCAAGTAAGAGGGCAAAAGAGGTAGGAGCAAAGAGAGGTAGGAGCAAAGAGAGGTAGGAGCAAAGAGAGGTAGGAGCAAAGAGAGGTAGGGGGTAAAGAGGGTAAAGGGAAAGGACAAGAGAAAAGTAGAACGAAGAAAGAACAAAAACATTAAAGTGTAGGATTAAAAGATTAAAATAAAGAGGGTGAGAAAATAAAAAAAATAAAAAAGACAGAAATGCGAACAATGAAGAGTTGTAATCATTTTTTAAGCGTTCGTAAAATGAAAGGAAATGCCCCCCCCCCCCCCAAAAAATAAAAAGATCATATAAAACAGTGGAAAATAAAAGGTAAAATAGTAAAGGTGCAGCACTCTGGAAAAGACGGTGAGGGCTGAGGGGAGAGGGGTGGGGGGTGCGGGGCCAATCCCTCTTCTTCTCTGCCCCTCAGAGGAAGCTGCATCACAACAGACACTGCTAGGCGGCGGCAGCAGCACGGGGTCCCTTCAAAGGGTTGGTTGCCAGGGGAGGCAGGCTCTGGTTCCAGGCATGCGGCCACGGCGGCACTGGGAGCTGGACATGGCCGGGCAGCTGTGCCTGCAGCTGGCAGGGGCTGTGTGCTCGGGCCTCACAGCCCAGCGGGGGCCCTCTGATGTTTGACGACCCCCGCCACAGAGTCTATTATCAGAGCCTCCATGGAGGGCCGAGGATAGGCCTAACTCCTGTCGAAGACCTTCGGGCTGGAAGGAAGATGCATACACTGCAACACGTGTGGAAGCTAGGAGGGGGATTTAACAGAACAAAAAAAAAATCCCACCATTGACTAGCATTTAATTTGAGGCCGTTTTAACAGGGAGAAACTTGAAAGTTACAATATTTTTTTGCTTACTAAAAACACTTATTCGGTTCATCTCCCCTGCTCTCTGAACATTGTAAAGCATACCCTCCCTCTCCTGGGTACTACCTTATCCTGTATTTTTCTCAAATATGATATAATTGTCATTATTGCAATGCTCGCTGTAAATTTGTAAAGCTTGTAAAGGGTCATGTTCGCGCTATAAAAAAGCCGTTCAAAATAAATGTAAATTAAAAAAAAAAAAAAAAAAAAAATGGACAGTGACAGCTCACCAATTTTAACAGGCACAACGCTATGGTTGGAATTGCATGGTACACACCCATATAAATGGTTTACAAGAGGTTGACACGTGTGTGCCTGACTTGAGCACGGTTACTTAATGGTTGGCTGGCCTGCTACACACCTCACTTGCCTGAAAGGTTTACAGTTGTGTATGTAACGCTCCTAAATCCGTGGAAAAGTAAAGAATAATCAAAAAGGGCACCAGTTTTTAAACGGCCCATACATTTATTTTGCATCTATGAAACACTCAGGTGTCATCCTAAAATCTTATTGCATTGATTCAAGTTTTAGGCCTACAGTTCTTCACGCGGTTGGCGCTACAGACATGATTCATTATCGATTTTCCCTTATTGTAGCATCAACCTTTGTTTTCACCAATTCACTCTTAAAAAAAGGTTCATTCATCATTTTACCTGTTGATGGGCAGCATAAAAGCAAAGATGAAGGTGAGAGAGAGGGGTACAGGACTGACCGCAACAGGTGTGAAGTAGGTCAGGGGATAATTTCGATTACGCTGGAGTAATTGGGGTAATTTTGCTAATTCCACATTACTCTGACACAGAATTACCAATAATTCCACGATTTCGCCTTCTCACATAATTAAGAGTAATTTAGGGGAAGGAATCCTACTGCAAGAGCACATTTATAGAGCACAAGCAGCTGCTCGATATTCCTGTTCTGTTGCATTTAGTGCTATTTCTTAGAGCAAAATGCGGCCTCCATTTTGGACAAAGGGGACATTTTTGCGCTATGAAATAGCGCTAAACGCAGAATTACTCTGCTCATGTAACTTAAGCGTATTCTCACAGAATTTGTAGATAATTCCACATGAATATGCGACACGGAATTACATGAGTCACGTCCACCGCTAGCATGAAGTTAGGAAGAATATAGATAGGGCCAAGTGCGAGAGAGGAGGGATCAACGCAAGAGAAAGGGGCTGTTACGGAAAGGAAGTTCTGAGACAGGGAATATTGTTAGTGAGGAGAGTGTGTGAGAATGAGAGCAGAGAAGCAGAGAGCAGGATCTTAAAGAGTGAGAACAATTTAAAATTAAAGGTGTAAAAGGAAGTTGTGCAGAGGGAAGGTACGAGAGAAGGGGGAAGTAATAGAGTAACCTGTGAGGTGAGTTTAAGGAAGGTGACAGGGAAGAAATTATAAACATTTTCTCTGAGGACAGAAACAGATGTGACATTCAAAAGAAAAGAGAGATAGAAGACTGACAGAAGAGTAAATCAGGTAGAGGAGAGGACGAGAAACTGGGGTTTGAGAGGCATTTGTGTAATAAGAGAAAGTATTCATAACATTTTTTTTCTTCAAGAGGCTAGGTTGGAGTAAGAGAAGATGGAAGCTGCGCCAGATGAGCAGGCCTGGTGACATTTTTTTGAGGAAAGAACATAAGGACGATGCCTCAGGTGCCACCAAAAGGGGTGTTGCATGGTCTGCTCAAGCAAAAAAAAAGTCACCATTGTTAGAGGTACTATGTACAAAACATGTACCCAACCCCACCCTCATATGTTGCAAAAATCTGTGCAAAGGTGCCAGGAGAAAAAGGGAGAAGAGTGAGATAGGAGGAGGTAGACAAGAAAATTAGTGAGAAATGGGGGAGAATGGTTAAAAGTATTGATAATGAGAAAAGTCAAACGAGGTGTAAATGAGTAGGGCATGAGCAAGGCAGGTACAAGAAAGAAACGTATGAAACAGAAGGACAAGAAAAGAGGTGGAGGAGAAGAAGGAGAGAGGAAAATCTGGGATGATGTCTGCAAGTCCAGTAAGTCAAGTCTTGAGGTTTATTGAAAAATGTGAACATATACAGGCCTCAATATTGGACAATAATTAGTTGCTGTAGGTCAAGCTTGATGTACATTGAGAGAGATTGGGGGAATTTAGTACTGGAATTCTAGTTTAGGTGCATACCCAAGTCAATGTACCTCTATCCCAGCAGGAATACATTTAAAGGCTGCTCGCAACGTATGTACATGTTGGCTTGCATCATCCACTAAAAATGTAGGAGAGAGCGCTACAAGACTGGGGCTGCTACTCCTGTCCTGAAGCACACTAACAAATCTTAAACTACATGTTGGACATGTCCCTTCTTAGGGGATTTCCCTAAAACTCTTTGCTTTTTCTCATTCTGGTTTTTGCCGATTCTCTTTCCGTGACTTTAGGACTCTGGGTACTTTCCCAGTGTAATGCAATAAGAAAGCGAGCGCAGGAAGTGGTGCTTACTTGATTGGTTTAGGTGTTGTACCTGTGAGTGCCCTGTAAAAAGGTACACCACATACCCAGGGCAGATACTGCACTGGCTGATGGTGGGACGCAGCACTGATTGTGCCACCCACCAGACTAGCCTTCCAAACATGAATCAAGCCTGCCATTGCAGGCCTGTGGGTGTCTAGTTGCGCCTATGCTCAGGTTAGCATTTTTAACTCATTAGCCATCCCTGACTGGGCCTTTCACCACCACTAAACCACCCCTAGGGTAAGCCCTATGGGGTGAAACAAGTGGTAGGCGAAAGGCAGACCAGGTACACGAGTGTTCCAGGGACCCACACCATCTACCTCTGACACCTGGAGAGTGGTGCCCTCTTAGTGCTCACATCGTCTGCTGGATTACCACTGGTAGCACGGTGTGAGAGTGGAACTAAGTATTGTGTCTGGAACCGGATTGCATGGTGCGGAGCTCCAACTGTACCGCCTGCATCTCAGGAGTGTGGCCCCTGCATCGTTGGGCCTCAATATGCATAAGCATCTTGTTGATGGCGAGTGGATTCACTGGTTGCGGGACCCTGAGTGGCCCGCTTCGCCGATCGTGCCGCATTTCTCTCGTGTGACACGCCGACTGCAAACTCATTGCATGCGGTGTCCGATTCATAGGATGCGACTGTTGGAGGTGGGGGTGTACCCGTAGCAGTGCCTCATTCTACCTCATATGGCACTGCTGAACTTGCACCTGTGTGTACGACTGAAATTGTCTGGTGCAACTCAAATCAACGTGTGCCACACTTTATGCCTCATTTCCAGGGAGGTACTGGGTTTGTGATCCTGCATTGTGTGTGACCGGAACGGTCTGGTACGACTTGTACCAATATGGAAAAGTATGTCTGTTATCTTGCCATTCGCTCCACCATTTTGCGCTTCACCCTTCATTACTGACCTTCTCTCTGTATCACAAACGCTCTGGGGCTTCACTCTTGATTTCCCTCATTCCTGCACAGACGCCGACGCCCTGTCCGTGCCCCGGCCTGCCACAAACTGACCAACTCATGCCCAACCAGTCGGACAGGGAGTTTCCCAGACGCTTATCGTCTTCACCCTGCGCACTACGCCCTGCAGGGGCCCAACAGCTACCATCTGCTGATTTATCAGATTGACCACTGCTTGTTGTGTAAATATGGGTTTATGTTTGTTCTCCTTACACGCACAGGGTGGGGATGCAGGGTATACAAGATGCGGAACCAAAGTACTCAGCAGACTGCCTCCTCAGACAGCTATGGGTGTCTGTTGCTGATGCTCTCTCTCTTATGAGATCAAAATAAACATCTTTTCTCTCCGTGCTCCAGTGTTGGTCTCAATTTGTATTCCGGACCCGTGGACGAAGGGTGACCCTGCACCTTTGGGTGGTCTTCTGAGGAGACCCCCAAATCCACAATTGGCGCCCAACGTGGGGCCCCATCAGTGACGCGGCTGCCCGGTCGAGGGGTCCCGATGAGGAAGTTGAACGGACGGTGGTGGGGTATACCTACGCGAAAAAGACCCTCATCCTCGTAGCCACCACCTGACCTTCACTACATCTGAAAAGACCCCCGCAAGTGGCGCCGGTCCTGACTCGGGCCCCCGATAGACTTGGACGATCCTTGCAGTAAAGAGACCGCCTGGAGAATGAGACAAAGGATTCTGGTAGGGTCGCTGGTTTGCGACACCTTTTTGTTGTTCGTTTTGTTGTCTGGTTCTCGTTCACTCTTTGCAAAAAGTGAAGGTAGACGGGTAATGTGGACTTTTTGTCCGACTTAGAAACTTGTAAAAGACGTTTTTTTTTCTGTAAAGATAACAGAGAAACATGCCCGTGTTTAGTATATTTGTACGATGGTGCTGTTGTTGCACATCTAGCTCAAAGGTGTTGGAAGAAAGTCAGCCAGCCCCCCCGGAGGGTACCCCAACTAAGGATATGTACATAAGATATGGTATTTCTCCCATAATATATAACTCATTGTGGCACAAATACACATCTAAAGATATAGAGACCCAGTGGCCCATATACGGTTCTTTTGAAGCACAAAAAATTGAGACTGTAGAAATACAACTCCATAGACGAAGGTCGCGACAAGCTATGTTTGACGCCCTAGGCCAATGGAAAAAGGAGGGAGCTGAGAGAGAAAGAAGGGCCCAGGCGAGGCTACAGAAAAAGGCTCGAAAAAACGATAACCAGGCATTGATAGAATTACAACAAGAAAAAGTTGCGTCTAACATCGCATGTGCGGATAGGGAACGCAGGTTGAATGCGTCTGGTCAGTATCCTGTGCGTTATGCGCCACTAGCGCAAGCGGACCCCCATGAAGAGGAACTCCTCCTCCTCCCGTTACCGCCACCATATCATGTCCCTCACATTCTCCATGCCCCCCCCAGATGGACGAGCAAAGACACCCCGAGAATGCTCAGCCCCCACCTCCTGATCTCACTGCTCCTCCCACCCAAATTGACACCGAACCAACGCCCTCTGCCCGATCCCGAATACCTCGTGTCACCCAAACGGAAAAACTTGCCCTTGAAGGCCTAGCCCGCACCTCCCTGGAGGACCGTTCCACCCCTAATCAGATTCGCGCCATTTACGAAGCCTATACACCACCACAGAAGGGTTATTTCCTACAACGATTTGTTTATGAAGTGTTCTCCCTGTATGAGAAACGCTACAGAGTAGCGCCAGAAGAGCATGTTAGAGGATTGAACCGTAAGCTGATAGAAGGGCGAGAAAGTGTTGAAGAAAGCCACAATTTGTTAGCACTAACGCTACAAATGATGGAAGGTCTAAGAAGGAGCGAGGACGGGGAGGAAAAGTTATCAGTAGTAGAAGGCGCAGTAGGAGGCCACATGGCGCCAATAAGAGAGGCTGCCCCAGTTTTTGTCCCTGCTCGAGGACAGGGTACTGCTGAGGGAGTAGATAGTCCGGATGCGAAGAGCAGGACGTTATATAACTGGGTGTATACTCCATGGCTTCGAGCTGATGTCCTGGCTTTTAAAAAGGACCTGCCTGACCCCCGGAAGAATCCTACGGGATTCTACGAAGGGCTTGACACGGGTATTACCACTTACACAATGACACTAACTGACATAGATCAGTTCTTTGGATTAATCCTGCCGCCAGATATTTGGAGGCCCATAAGGAAAGTTGACGATGAGGCCTCGTTCGGACATAAGTGGGAAGATTTGGCGACAATGGATAGGGACAGAAAACCAGGTGAAAGGCCTGCAGAAGCAATCTTAGCACTACCAGGTGACATAGTGAAGAAGTTGAAGGCAACAATTCCGGCCAGGAAAGTAGATTGGACAGTCATCACGGCTTGTAAACAAAAATCTGAGGAAACCACATCTGACTACTTCTCCCGCCTCAGCCAGGTGTTCATTGACTATAGCGGACAGGACTCGACAACTGAGACAGGCAAACACTTGCTAGTTCAGACTTTTGTTAAAGGATTGTTGCCACCCATTTCAAGCAAGTTACAGAGTAGTGAAAGTACATGGCCAGCGTCCACGCCAGCACAAATATTAACGATGGCCCAATATTATGAACATTTGCAGAATAAAATAGAAGAGGAAAAAGACAAAAAGAGGAGAGACTTAAAAGACAAGGTAATGCTGTCTCAAATAAGTACTAGAGGAGGGGGTATGAATAGAGGGCCACAACCTTTATACCAACCTGCAGCTGCTAGGATACACCAAACTCCACGCCAATTGTCCCAGGATCAATGCGCGTACTGTAAAGAGACGGGCCACTGGCGCGCAGATTGTCCTCTTTTACAGCGAAATACCATGGGTCGGGGAAGGGGGCTGAGTAGGGGAGGGGAAGAGTCCCACCGTCCAACGAACAACGCACCAATGTCTTCGATAACAATAGACAGGCTTTTGCACACGATTTCACAATTGACCACTTCCCGACAGTGAATTTGCATGAGACAGCCAGGGACAGGGAAAGGAACCAGTGGAACTTCCAGTCGATCAATCAGGCCCCTATGTCACAGCTTCAGTGGTTGGAACTCAGGGAAAATTCTTGGTCGACACAGGGGCATCTAGAAGTGCCCTCTCACAAAAACTGATTCCTAGGGCGCCCCTGTCTGGCTCATCGGTCACATCCGTAGGATTTGACGGCACGCCCTCCAAAAACTCCCTTTCTACTGAGGTGCCACTGGACATACAAGGAAACACAGTAATGGCATCTTTTCTGCTCTCCCCAAATTGCCCAGATAATTTGATGGGCATTGATCTCTTAAAACATTACAGAGCCACCATTCGCTGTTCTCCCCAAAATGTCAGAGTAATATTGTTTGACAATAATTGTACCCCTGATTATAAATCCCGTTTTTATTGTCTCACTCAGCAGGACTTGTCCCAATTACCCGACGCCCTGTGGGCCGTAACGGACACCGACGTGGGGGAAATTGTGATGGACCCTGTAAAAATAACAGTAAAACAGAATGCGCATCTTCACCGCCTCCCTCAGTATAAAATTTCTGCAGATGGCAAAAAAGCCCTCATGATTATAGTGCAGGATATGATTGCAGCTGGGGTTGTTGAGGAAGTCCAGTCCAACATCTGCAATAGTCCTATCCTCCCAGTTTTGAAACGTACGTCCACCTCTGAGAAAATATACCGTTTTGTCATTGACCTTCGCGCAATTAACAAAATAGTGGTCCTGCAATATCCTGTGGTTTCTGACATGACATAACTATATTAACAATGATCCCATCAACTGCTACCACCTTCACAGTGATAGACCTCAAGAATGCCTTTTTCTCCATACCAATCCATCCAGATTCCCGATACCTCTTTCGATTCACCCTCAGGAACAGATCCAACCGTTTCTGTAGGGCCCCCCAGGGGTACACTGAGAGTCCGAGCATATACAGCCAAGCTCTTAAACAACAGCTGGATCAGATAAAATTACCACCTGGCACTGCCCTCATCCAGTACGTCGATGACATACTTCTGGCTGCAGACACTCCCGCCCTGGCCCGCACTGCATCACTTACTACTCTAAACTTTTTGGCATCACAGGGCCATAAGGTGTCCAAGAATAAGCTACAGTATTGTAGACCGCAGGTGACCTACCTCGGCCATCTGCTGTCTAAGGAGGGACGTACCCTCACACCTGACCGCATCCAAACAATACTACGCCTTCCTTCTCCTACTACCCAAAGAGATGTTCGTGCACTAATTGGTCTCACTTCCTTTTGTCGTCAATGGATTCCAAATTTTTCCCTCATAGTTAAGCCACTCCTTGCTTTACTTACAAAAGACACACCCACACTTCTCCCTTCGACACATGAACATGACCAAGCCTTTCAAGACTTACGCCACGCTCTTTGCTCTGCACCAGTACTGGGCACACCTGACTACTCTAAACCCTTCTGCTTCTACACCCATGAACGCTTAGGATGCGCTCTCTCAATCCTGACCCAAGTTCACGGCACCAAACAATGCCCATGCGCCTACTTCTCAGCCACTCTAGACCCTGTGGCCCGAGGTCTGCCCCCTTGTCTTAGAGCGGTCGCGACTGCGGCCGTCTCCATACGACAAAGTGAGGGAATTGTTTTGGGATCCAAATTGACGGTATTAGTTCCCCACGCAGTCGACATATTACTGAACCAGACCAAGACACAACACCTCACTAGCGCACGACTGACAGGATACGAACTTACGTTGTTAGCACCCCATGTCATGCTAAAGCGATGTACGACCTTAAACCCCGCCACACTCCTGCCCACACCAGATTCAGACGCCACAAACATTCCACATGACTGCCTCTTTCAAACAGAAGAACAGACTAAAGGGCGGGTAGATTTGAAAGACATCCCTCTCACGGAACAAGATGGGCAATTGTGGGTGGACGGGTCTTGTATTAAACTATCAGATGGTACTACATCTGCTGCCTATGCCATCACTACTACCAACAATATTGTTGAAACTGCACGCATACCTCAGAAATCGGCCCAGGCAGCAGAGCTTATAGCTCTCACCCGCGCTTGTATCCTTAGCCAGAGTCTCGCTGTCACCATCTATACCGACAGCCAATACGCATTTGGAGTAGCCCTCAGTTTTGGTATCCTCTGGAAGGAAAGAGGGTTCCTAACGTCCCATGGTACACCCATCCAACATGGTGACTTAGTAACTGCATTGCTCCAAGCCTTGACACTGCCCCGAGCACTAGCTATTGTTAAATGCAACGCACACAAGAAAGTCACAGACGAAATAGGACTAGGAAATGCCTTTGCTGACGAGACAGCCCGGGCTACTGTACAAGAAAGAGCACATACCACTATGTACATAGTAAAATCCCAAGCAGAGAAGTGGCATGACGTTAGACAACAGATTCGGGATATCCAGTCTACTGCCACTCCTGGAGAACTTCAACAATGGGAAAAAGAGGGCATGCTCGACGAAGAAAATTGTTGGCGGTCCAAGGACACAAAGCTTTGGAAATTGCCAAATGCCTATCTCCTCCCATTGCTGAACATGACGCATTTACCGGCCCACACCAATGCTGCCACCATGACTAAAATATTACAGGAAGTGTGGGATAACAACCAACTCCGGTCTACTGCCACCAGGCTGGTCCAACAATGTTTGGTTTGCCTCCGCTACAATGTAGGAAAAGGGACTCTGGTACCACGGGCAGGATATGCCATCCCTACATCACCCTTCGAAGTCCTGCAGATGGATTATATCCAAATGGAACGATGCAACAACCTTAAATATGTTTTGGTGGTTGTTTGCGCGTTCAGCAAATTGGTGGAGGCCTACCCGGTCAGAGACAACACTGCCCCAACTACTGCCAAGATATTGTTAAAGGAGTTTTTTTCCCCGCTACGGCCTTTGCCGAGTCCTCTGGAGTGACAGCGGGAGTCACTTTATTGGAGTAGTCGTCAAGCACATCTTAGCGGGATTGGGGGTTCAACAGAAATTTCATGCCGTCTTCCACCCCCAATTGGAAGGCCTAGTGGAAAGATACAATGCCACGATCAAATCTAAATTAGCCAAAATAGTGGAAACTACGGGGCTCAGATGGCCAGATGCTTTGCCACTGGCCCTTCTATCAATAAGATCTGTCCCGCATTCTCGCACCTCGTTGACCCCATACGAGGTGGGTTTTGGACGCCCAATGAATATCTGGGGCGCGCCCCCTGCTACCACATTGTCCGATTCCCCTTGTGAATTGCTGAGTGATTATTTGTCTGTACTTACACGAACTTTGTCCTCCATTCATCAACAGATCCAGGAAGCATTGCCTGACCGATCCACTGGGCCGGGACACACCATCCAACCCGGTGATCACGTGATGATAAAGAATTTCGCTCGCAAGAAAACGTTGGAACCCCGGTGGAAGGGTCCCCTGCTAGTCCTCCTGACAACTACAATGGCCCTGCGAGTGGAAGGCAAGAAATCCTGGATACATGCCGTACATTGCCGGAAGGTCCCCAGTATCACCCAAACTGATCCCACCTTGTCCACCTACAAGGAAGTATTAACGTGCGACCCCCCGTGTATGGCCTCCAAGAACCAGAACTCGAATTATTCGAAGATAACACCGTGCCAACCAAAGAAGGATACAACCTCCGTCCACGCACGTCCTCTGGAGCTCCAGCGACCGGACAGGTTAGGTGAGCCAAAAGTCGCAGGGCGGTAGTACAGGCTGGAAGGGTGGATTTGTACTCCTTGTAGTGGGGTACCGAGAAGCCTAGCCAGTGAAGCAACCACCAGCTACCGGCGGCGCGTAGGGCTCAACTTTCCTCTCCAACAGCTGTAGAGCCCAAAAGAAGACTGATTATGACCAATGACGAAACAATGGAACTTTTCAACAAGAAGATAGCATCATGCAACAAACTGCATAATAACAGGTCAATAGCTTTGACGACAGTTCTCTTCCTTACTATTATCTTCGCCATCCTCTTCTGGATCATAGAGGAAGGGGCACCAGCCAAGGATACCATATTGCCAACTGATGCCACGCCTCCTGAACACTCCCATGTCTCCTTATCCCCTTATCTCCAAAATAGGCGACAAGAGTTTTGGAACATCACCTTCATCCAAATGTTGAATCAAAATAATGCAATATTGAATAAAACCAACTGCTGGGTCTGTGGTCTCCTGCCTCACTCCACGGAAAATAACATACCCTTCCTCCCTTACTCTTACTCTATACACGCCTCTTGCGCTGCCTGGATTTCGCTCATCATGGGCGCCCATCAGTCCAACGGCCTTGCCGATATCGTTCTCCAACAATTGCAAGATGAGTTCTGGCAGAACAAAATGGGCAACGCTGTTTGTCCAACTAACAATTCTACACGCATGTCTGAGGACGAGAAGGAGGAAATGCTGGTATTCAACTCTACCAATAGACCTCGCTTCTCCAGCTTCAAAGCAAGGACACCCGCCAAGCGGACGCCACCGCTAGCTGTTGTTCGCATTCCTGGACTTGTATGTATCAGAGGCTTAGGTACTGAGTAAGTTGGGGACAGCTCTTGTACCATAACAACAACTCTGAACACGACATCTCCACCGCCCCTTGTTGCCTCCCCAAGCACCTATTTCGTGTGAGGGACAAAGGCATACACCTGGCTTCACAAAAACTGGGGAGGCACATTATATAGCTTTCCTCCTTCCCCGTGTCTATATTGCTTCTCCTCTTCATCATCGCGCCCGCCGCAGCAACGATGTGGTCGACCAGACAGACACCACCTCGCAACAATTCCTGGATGCCATGAAGGGCTTCCTTCCCTTCTGGGGACCGATGGCAAACAGCGGAGCCATTCGCCACCTCACCAGAGTCATGGAAGCCACCGTCAACATCACAGCTGGTATTTTGGCCAACAACACTACGGAGCTCCAAGCGGTACGCCTCGTCACTCCACAAAACCGCATGGTCCTTGATGTTATCCTAGCTGACCGCGGAAGAGCATGCCGCATCATCGGCACCAGCTGTTGCGTGTACGTCCCAGATCATTCCTCATCTGTCTACGAGGCTATTTCCACGCTTCATCAAATCGCCTCTGATCTCCATCAAGACACCGGCCCATGGTCCCTTGGTTCCTGGATATGGCAACTTCTACTGACATGGGGATGGAAGGTCCTAATGAGTATCCTAATACCTCTTGCATTGATCTTCTTTTGCTGTTTTTGCCTTCAATGTGGTCCCCCACTCTGCGGCCTCTGCGCAAAGGCTATCAAGCCAGTCCCCGTAAATGCACGTCGAGAACGATAAAATAATGACTGAACGCGAGACACAGCTATTGATGAACATTGTAATCGACTAAAAATGGTTTCGCTTATGGCAAAAGGAGGGACTGTGGAAAAGTATGTCTGTTATCGTGTCATTCGCTCCGCCATTTTGCGCTTCACCCTTCATTACTGATCTTCTCTCTGTATCACAAACGCTCTGGGGCTTCACTCCTGATTTGCCTCATTCCTGCACGGACGCCCACGCCCTGTCCGTGCCCCGGCCTGCCACAAACTGACCAACTCATGCCCAACCAGTCGGACAGGGAGTTTCCCAGATGCTTATCGTCTTCACCCTGCGCACTACGCCCTGCAGGGGCCCAACAGCTACCATCTGCTGATTTATCAGATTGACCACTGCTTGTTGTGTAAATATGGGTTTTTGTTTGTTCTCCTTACACGCACAGGGTGGGGATGAAGGGTATATAAGATGCGGAACCAAAGTACTCAGCAGACTGCCTCCTCAGACAGCTATGGGTGTCTGTTGCTGATGCTCTCTCTCTCTCTCATGAGATCAAAATAAACATCTTTTCTCTCCGTGCTCCATTGTTGGTCTCAATTTGTATTCCGGACCCGTGGACAAAGGGTGACCCTGCACCTTTGGGTGGTCTTCTGAGGAGACCCCCAAATCCACACCAACGCAGACCAGACATTGTGCCATATTTCCAGGGAGGAGTGGATTTGTGTTCTGGAGTGCCCAGATTGCTTTGGTGCCACTTTGATGTGTGTTCTACGGGGTGCCTCCTCCTTCCGAGAGGCTCCTCTGCTTCATTCCCCATTCATCGATTGCTTCTTTTTGTGCCCTCAGTGTGGTGGATCAACTGCCCTCTCCTCACCCAGCCCAATGACAGTGTTGCCAGGTAGTATTGCCCAGATCGGGCCTGGGTGGTGAGAGTAATTAACTGGGCTAAATAACGCTTCTAAGAGCGATCGGAAGTGGGTGAAGAGACTGCGGGACTCCCCCCAGAGCTTCGCAGAACTGGGCTGGTGCCTGAAGGCACAGTGTGGAATGCTTTGACTGAACTTCCAGGGTAGTGGCCAAACCTCCATTTGATGATTGCCACCTACTTACCCACAACCTTTTTCCCCCGGGACTCTAAGTGTGACTCCGGCCGCGATCAGCCTAGTATCAGGGGGAAGGTTTTCTGTATCTCCAGCCCGTGGGTGTTGGGTAGTCTGGGTTAGCTGAAAGGTGGAGGCGGGCTTGGGCCACAGGGTGTGCAAGTGCATTATCACCTGACCTGCTGGATATCAGTGCACTTCAATAGAGTGCTGTGTGAGTGCGTTTGTGTGAGTGTGCTCCATACAGATGTGCTTGACATCCGTAGCACCACTATCAGTGCTGAGTGTCTATGGGAATGACTGCCTGTGATTAATTACACCGCACGGCGGTGTTCCCGTACACATGGTTTCCTGGCCAAAAGAATATTACGTTTGACATTGGGTTTTACCCGTGCGACCTTGGCCCACGGGGCTATTTAAAAGCGCTGTAACTATCTTTACGTACACATTTCTGATATTGTTGTGAACAGGGGTGCAACCTACAACTGTGTGGTATTGAATTAGAATAATTGTCAGGGTGGGCGTCATTCTGAACATTTTGCACCGCATAAGGGTTCTGGGGGATAAAGTAGGATTTTCCCCAAGTGTGTATATTAATGATGTCATTTTTAACACAGTTGGGCCTAGTGATATTTCCGAATGTGATTTTTGCACAGCAATACATGATGTTCGTGTTGTGTTAGCTAATGGGTGTTGAATACAAATTTTATTTACATACACCACTTGTGAAATCTCGTGATGCTCAGTATATTCATCATGTGAGTGCTGTGCCAAATGCTTTACGCATTGCCTCTTTGATAAGCCTGAGTCTTCAGTGCCAAGCTACCCAAGAGTGAGCGTAGGTTAAACAGTGAGTGGAATAACCCACCCCTGACAGGAGTGGTAGGTTCTGCCTGGCTAGAGGTTTGCCTAAGCCAACCCGAACGTGCCAGTTCCAACACTACACATCTATCATGACCTTTCGCACACGAGCATGCCATAACTGAGATATACACATAGCTATATCATAGTGCGTATATTCTGACCTTCATCAGGAACTGGTCTTCCAATAAGGAAACATCCCCGAGCACTTAATGTACCTGTTGGCCTGGTATGTCTATACACAAACAGAGCTCTCTGCACACCCCTCCAATTTGGATTGCAACATTCTTAGACATCTCACTAGTTAGAAATTAACAGGGCTCTCACAATACATCTCTATACAGACTTGCACAGTGCACGGATTATTCGACTACTGAAACAGTGGAATATTGAGAGCTCTCCAAGGGCCCACTAATTTTTACCTCTAATATGCAGGACGACGTTTTCAAATCACTCCGTGCACATGTCTGACCTGCAACAGGCACTGCTATCAGACTGGGACAACAGGAGTTCACAGCGTGCCACTATTGTGACCTGAAAGTACATATAGGCTGATAGGCAGTGCTACTGGAATTATGTGGCAGGGGACGACCAAATTATGTGTCAGGGTTAGCTGAATTATTTTGTCAGAAGAGCAAATTATGCAACATAATGCAGCACATTTTGTAGTAGTGTTAGTTTATTATTTTTTCGTTTTTACGTGGGTTAACACAGGGCAAAGTTTCACCACATTATAACAGTTTAACACCCAAATACAGAAATAAGCAACAGAAAGATTACCAGCCAATCTTTGCAAGGGGCCTTACACTGTGCAGCAACATGTGCCACCACGTTTAACTTTTGATCCATTTGTGCTGGAAGCTATTTTTTGGGGTTAAAATCTTCAAATTATGCAGCAATTGAAGGATTATAATGCAAATCTATAATTATGCGGAAAACGCAGCTGCTGCAGAATCCCATAATTCCAGTGGTTCTGCTGATGGTTTCTTGCTTACAGTAACTATGCAATTTCTGACACTTTCTTTCCCTGCTTCACTTGTTGCCATTTTTCAGGAAGGTTTAAAAAAGCATAGCTATCAAGTGGCTCCATCTTAGGTGGGACACCTTTAGCTAGTCCTTACTTTTCAGCTACCAGCACTTTGCATGTTCTGTTTTTCACTAGGAGCTCCGGATTGCAACACAATCTGAGTTGAAAAGCCATAAGCGGCTGGCGTTATCACACAGGACATGGAACAACATCACAAGAATTTAAAATATTTAAAAAAAAAAAAAACATTTTTGGGCTTTCTAAACGTTTTTTTCTTGGGATTAATCAAATGTTAGGCAGTCAAGTAGTGGAGAGGGTGAATTTTCCATCCAAGTGCAGATGCGCGCGTTCCAGCATTAACGGTCAGACATTTGTACTCCTTTAAAATGTTAGGCCATGGTAAAGGCCTCATGTGACGTTTTGCAAAATGTTCTGCACCTAATGTGACGCTGCTCTCTAGCAGCAGAGCCTCGGTACAGGCTAAACTGCTCCAGGGACAGAGCCGGGGAACAGGAGCTGAAGAAAGACAGGATACAATCAGAGCGAGTCTACAGGCACGAGCTACTCTCTACAGGCACGAGCTGCTGCCAGGAGCCTACAGGCACGAGCTGCTGCCAGGAGCCTACAGGCACGAGCTGCTGCCAGGAGCCTACAGGCACGAGCTGCTGTCAGGTGCTCCGGCCGACCTCCTAAACAAGCACTGGCATAGCCAATAGGTCTCGCCTTTGGGGCGTTATAAGTGTTTAGCCAGAGCTATTGACTTTGCCAATGTCTTCAAGCTGTGCTGTAGAGAAGTGTGGCTGCTGTGCAGCATGCTGAAAAGTTATAATAAAAAATTGTCAGAAGCATTTGTTACTTTATATATGACCAAGAAGGCATTATGTAAAACTGAACGACCATATTAAAAAAAGTATTTACAATAAAAAATTCTCAGTTTTCTTTTGTTCTTGCAATGCTGGCAACTTGTTTCTGCCTATTGCAATGGTTGTTTGTTAAAGCTTTTTTTTTGAGGGGGCATAAACAATCGGAGGGTGAAGGTTGGGAACTAGTACCTGTATTATAACACTAGCAGCGGCCAGACGCTAGGGGAGAATCAACAGATGCCAGATTCCGAGAGCAGGCTGAGGTGGTGCTGAGTGATGCTGAGGTGGTAGTGGTGGTGACTGTTGCGGAGACGATGCTGAGGTGATGCTGAATGATACTCAGGTCTTGCTGAGTGATACTGCTGTGGTGCTGAATGATGCTGTGGTGGTGCTGAATGATGCTGTGGTGGTGCTGAATGATGCTGTGGTGGTGCTGAATGATGCTGTGGTGGTGCTGAATGATGCTGTGGTGGTGCTGAATGATGCTGTGGTGGTGCTGAATGATGCTGTGGTGGTGCTGAGTGATATTGTCTTGGCGTTGAGCGATGCTGTGGCGGCGTTGAGCGATGCTGTGGCGGCGTTGAGCGATGCTGTGGCGGCGTTGAGCGATGCTGTGGCGGCGTTGAGCGATGCTGTGGCGGCGTTGAGCGATGCTGTGGCGGCGTTGAGCGATGCTGTGGCGGCGTTGAGCGATGCTGTGGCGGCGTTGAGCGATGCTGTGGCGGCGTTGAGTGATGTGTTGGTGCTGTGGTTGCGCTGTGCTGGCTCTGATTGATGCTGTGGTTGCGCTGAGTGATGCTGTGGTTGCGCTGAGTGATGCTGTGGTTGCGCTGAGTGATGCTGTGGTTGCGCTGAGTGATGCTGTGGTTGCGCTGAGTGATGCTGTGGTTGCGCTGAGTGATGCTGTGCTTGCGCTGAGTGATGCTGTGGTTGCGCTGAGTGATGCTGTGGTGATGCTAAGTGATGCTGTGGTGATGCAGAGTGAGAGATCGAGTGAAGATATAATGCCCAATTAGAGAGGGTGGTGAGAGAGAAAGAGAGAGAAAGGGTGTACATAGAATAAAGAGTGGAGCGGGATAGAGAGAGAAAGAAGGGGAGAGGGAGTGAATGAAGGAGTTTGAAAGAGAAACAGATAAAGGGGTGAGAGAATGAAAGGCTAAAAAAGATAGAGAGGGGAGAGTTAATTAAGTAGAGAGAGAATTAGAGAGGGGAGAGAGAGAGAGAAGGAGAGAGACAATAAGAGTGGGGGGTGTGGAGTTTAAATAGAGTGAAGAAGTGTTGCGGAAAAAGTAACCTTAAATATAGCTTTGCGCGAATAAATATATAAAAAAAAAAAAGAGTGAGACAAAAATACTGGTAATTAGGCTGTGACTCCCAATATAAAACAAATAGCGATATAAGGTGAAATCAACCCACCGAAGCAATATTTCTAACTAGACAAAAAAAAGCTTGCATTTCAATGCTAATCGCTGTTGTTTTTCATGTGACTGTAGTCCAGGGCCGTCAGTTGGTAATGTGAGCTGCTGCTGCGATTGAAACATCAGAGTCCAGAGAGTTAATGAGCCATGACGAGGAAATGAGGAAGAGATAGGAAACCCAGATGGCAGCTGCGCGCGTGCACGCTATCGTGAACGCAAGCTGGTCGCCAGCCGAAAGCCAGTGGGTTTGCACTTCCAAAACCCACTTACTAAAACTCTCGGCCAGACCAGCGCAAGCGCTGGTGCAGGCCGAGACCTAAAAAGTAAACGGGCTGCACAGGGTCTGCAGCACTGGAATACTCTATGGAGAAAGAAAACACACAACGCCACACAGCACGGCGATGCACCATAAAAACGACAGTGAGAGGACACAGCAGGAAATGTTATGCAAGACAAACCGTGTAGGTCAGTATATGATCTAAAATATGTATGCAGAGTGAGAGCTCACAGCACAGGAAGGGGACACCAGAGAGAGCATGGGAGGGAGAAGTGGTACAAAGCACAAGATTAAATAATTTACTGCTTCAGAAATTAGTTTGAAGGGTAAACAAGCACTGGCAAAGCCAATAGGTCGCATCTATGCAAGATCTATTGCTGTGCGACATGGCTTAAAGCAGACGGACAAAAAGAGCTATGAAGTGGCCAGTGCTGACCATGTCACCTTTTGAGTTCCTCTGCTGCTAGTCTGGATGCTGCATATGTCAGCTTTATTGCCTGCTTGGTGCCATGGCATCTTCCTAGGTAGACAGATACTGCAACAAGGACTCAGAGAGATCCCTTCCAGGCTTGGTCCCGGCCTTGGAGGGCCAAACGTCATGCAGATACAGAAATTCAAGAAGCACCTGAAGAACCAAGCCAAGTGTACCCTTTCACAATACCAATTCCAGGTGACCAGAATTTATGCTGTGTGCTGGAGGTAGCTAGGGGTCCAGCTCACAAGTAGGCGGAAGATCTCATTTCAAGTGTCGGCAGTGAGACCATGCAGCTATTTTCATGGGCTTCTCGCAACAAAAAGTGTGGGATGCTTGGACAAAAGTTGCGTGAAAGACAGCCCAAGCCAGGCACATGCTCAATAACTTCAAGAACATGATGAGTGACGTAGAGAAACATGGCCCTCTCCACAGGGTTAGCCCTATGATGATCACACTGCAGGTTGCGTGCACAAAGCTCTTGGTGAAGAGCACACTCATTCACAAAGTACTTTATGGAGCACTCAAAGGGCCAATACAAATCAATACTACCACTAACCTGGACATTGTGTAATCAAGACACAACTCCCGCAAAGATGCACAGGGTGACAGGTGCAGGATCCCCCTCTCCTTTCCCAGCAGCAGCCTAAGGTTTCTGAGGTTGCACTGAAATTGGTACGGTGGCGGTCCTTTGATTTGGGGTGAGGGAGGGCACACGATACAGGCAAGGTGACTTTTTCTTTGAGGGAAAGGACAGCTGCAACAGACTTTAATAGTATTTCATTTCAACCAAGGGACTAACAAAATCAGAAAACTTGTTCAAAAGTGCAGACCTATTGTCCTCTGACAATTTTAGACTTGAATAGAAAAGTTTACATTTTTAAGTATTGAATAACAAGGAGGCTTCAGCCTTCGCCGATTAAAATACCACTTTCGACAGGTTTGGCAGCAAGGTACTGGAAGAACAGAATGCTCTGACCCGGCCACAATTTGTCAAATGGAGAGCTGGCATGTGAACTGAAGTCTCCCTATAGAAATAATGACTTTCTTTTTGTCATAAAGTTTCAGAAAGGGGTTTAAACATGGGTATGGTGCCACCAGAAATAAGAAAAATGGCACCATTGCAGGACCCCACCAATCTCTCATTCTCTTATTCTCCCTCCAATGCAAGGCTTCCCCCTAGGACCAGGGAGCACCTAGTCATGAACTGGACCACGAGGGTTGGAATTTTTTTTTACTACAACTGGCAGATCCTTAAGTATATGCAAGACCTATTTAACTGCATCCAGTTCTACATTAGTTGCAATTACTTTTATTTGGTTTAATTCAAGTTTCAATTCAACTTTCAGAGAGGTTTTTACTTCAGCTGATTTCCAAAACTAGCTCCACATCTAGTCTAATGAGTTGTGGTGGGAAGATAGTGAGGGTCACTTCTTAAAGGAAACAACTGTGTCACTTTCAAGGTTTAAGGTGCACCTCCGTTGCCTCCCATGTTGAATTGTTTCAGCACTCTGGACAACCCCGGAGCTATCCACGGTGACAAAAGTCCACAGGCTAACCACAGGCCATTTGTTTCTGTTGAAATACAGCTGACCGCGATCATTTATTAGATGGGAAGCAAAAACCCATACTGACGCTCAAATCATCAGATGGATCTGCAAAAAACTATTTCCGGTCATTTGGAGAGTTTCAAGGAAAAGCTTCAGCTAGGACAGTGTAGCTCTTGAAATCCAGAAAGTCTGTTTCATTCGGATCTAGGGCCTAGGTGCAGACATTACTGATGTTTACTAACCAGGTGGTTTATTTTATGCAGTTTTTTTCTCTTTTATATAGATAGGTCTATAGGATTTATAGACAGTGCTGGTTTTTCTGGCATTTGTTTTGCGCCTTATAAATAACCTAAACATATCTTTGTGGAAGTTAATGCTAAGATAAACAATTTTTCACAGTTTGTGCCAATGTTTACTGTTAGATAATTTAAAACTGTTATTAAAGTGATTTCCGCTGCAAAATAATAAGCCTGGAAAGACTTTACACCTTTATTGCGAGGAGCGTGTTCTAGTGTATCTCGTCTCAACCTTTACTCACCCTCCACTGAACAAGGCTTTAAACAACCCATCCAATCAAAGTGGTAAAGAAGCTGTGCTCACCGGATGGTGAAACAAGAAAAAAGATGGAAGTATGTCAAATAAGCAAGCAAGCAAATGAGTGACAAGAAAAATAGACCACTGTTAAGCAATGGACTGGAACAATACCCACTATAATTTCACAAAGCCCACTGCAATTTTTTGTTATGGACCACAAGAGGTCTTTCACAAACAGCCAGCTTTTAAGCTATCTGTTGACTAGACCTAAATATCTGGACTGACACCAGTCTGCCCACTGACCTCACTCTCAGAGGGATTTATTTTGGTCTCTGCGCAGGTGAAGATCAAATTTCCATTAAACTGCAAAGGCAGGGGTCAAAGTGAGAGGATTTCTTACAGGTAAAGAATTCCTCTATTGTAGCCAACCATGTCCACAGGTCTGTACTGTTTAACGTATGCAGGTAAGAAGTACTTCTTTCTGTTTAAGTCTTTTGACACAGATTTTTTCAACCGTCATTTAGCGGAGTAGAGGCCACCTATATCAAAAGTGAAAAATAGACCAGGAGGGAACACTGCTACTTCTTCGAGGTCAAGAGTACTGCTCCTGCCTCCTATAGTCACACGTTGGCCCCCTTCCCTCTCTTCCGCCACTGGTCACAGGGCCACCACTTAATCACACCTTGACCTGTGGACGCAAAACCACATAGTGTCTACTCTTCTTACTCATGTGCAATTCACTAGTAGGCTCAACCTCCTTGGTAGACCTCAGACAGTGCAAAAATACTGGCATTTCCAGGAACTTTGGGATAAAACGCCCGTTGCTTCGAATTAAGACCGACCTTAGACATTACTGCCATGGTCTTCTCTGTATCCAATTTTTAAGAGGGCTGGGCTGAGGGCGGCCCCTGGGCATACACTGTAGGGCAGATCATGTTGGAAAAGCAGACAAGCGCCTGGAGCATTCACGAGGCACACACTTGTACCACTCCTAACTGAACCCTATGTCCTAAGCTATCCTCAAATGCACAAACTCATTCAGAAACGTCCACCTAGGGACGGAATGGTCCAGCAATCGGGATACACATACAGCCACCTCCACAAGGTAACTGTTCTTACCTGGCATGCAGTATTGAGGTCTCCGCTCTAGAAAGAAACGCTTGCAGTACATTGATGCCCAACTCTGGAATGGCGCACTCAGGGCACAGCTCTAATTTCTGTATCTAAGCCGTAAACACAATCTTTCTCCAGGGAAAATACACTACGTAAGCTAAAACAATTGGCATGACAATTAGACACTGCCACCTGGTAGGCTTTTTAATATTCCACCCTACCATCACCACGTTGCTTCCACTGCTGCCATTAACATGATCCAAGCAGTTAATTCCCAAAGCGCAGGGCATTAACAACCACCACTGCTGAGCATCTTCATTTCAGGGTGCTGAATTTAAAATGGCAGATAATAAATAAAAGCATTATTTTTCTAATGCTACAAACTATTGCTACTGAATGGCACAAGCTTCAGAGGAGGCAATCTAATTTTTCCAGACCTCCTTTTTTCACTACCGTCAACAAGCGGCATGCATTTCATTATCTTGTTATATGTCAATTTGCTAGGAGGGTGCAGATAGGCCTTCAGCAATTTCCCTGGGATACAAATTGGCCTTGAAGAAAATCTGCTATCATGATTTCTTTTTTCACCAGCCTGAAAAACACAATCTACTTCCCAACAAGGTTTATTTCTCTCTCTTCCCCTTTCTTTCTCGGTTTTTGTTTAACACTATAGATTTCTGATGTGCATTGCTTCCTTTCACTGGGACTGCCCCCTATTAAATTTTATCCCACGCACTCCAGCTTTCTACTTGAATGCTCTTTAGCCACTTTTCTTGACAATTCCACCTTCCCTTTTAGCCAAACCAGGCGGCTATAAAGTTGCCTAGCCAGTATTTATTGAGTTTTTCATAAAGCACTAACCTGATGAGAGGGTATCAGAACGCTGTACAGGATAAAACAAGCAAATAAAAGTTAACAAGTTACCGAGGGGATAGCTGGGGCATGGAGAAAATTCAGCACATTAAAATAAGTTACAGTAACATGGGTACAGCAGTTCTAGCAGATTCAGGATTTCTGTGCTAGTCCGTCATTTTTTTCTTTATATGGCCAGATCAGTCTGCTTATTAGCCATCTTTCGAGCAGTAGTGCGTTCATGCCCTTCTTGAAAACCAGATAGTAGGACTAGGAGTTTGCACGTAAATCTGGTAATAGTTCAATGTCTTTAGAGGGCCCCCACTGAAGGAGAAAGAATAGGATCTTTCTTTGTTGAATATGGGCTTCTCTAGGAGTAGGGAGATGGAACCCCTGAATGAGCAGCAGCCTCTGGAGATGGAGAGTCGGTGGGGCCGATATTCCAGGGTTCCATGGTGCAACTGTGTGTTACAAGCCATCTTTACGATGCAGAGTTCTTCCATGGGCAGCCATTTGAATCGGATCAGAGATAGGGTGATATGTTCAAAGCGACTCACCCTCTATTCTAGTCTGGCGACCGCATTCAGCATTTCATTTAACGGAACCAGGTGAGATTTTGGTGTGGAGGTTAGCACCGCATTACCGTAATCCAATCTAGAGATTACAAAGCTTGTAACACATTATGGAGGTCGGGCAGAGGAATAAAAGGCTTAACTATTTTATGTAGGCTCAGTTGATACAAAGCACACTTGGTAGTGGAGTTTGAGAAACTCAGTACAGTCAATGATTTCAGAGCGAAGTCAACAGCATTTCAGTAGTTTAGCCAATTGTGTACTGGAGGTAGGTTTTGAGGGGGAGAAATGAGAAGGACGTCTGTCTTCAATGGGTTATGTTTGAGGTGGTTTGTTGACAGCAAGGCTTGTACTTTGATCAGAGTTTGATTAAGATGCAGTGCAGCCTCTAGAGAAAAGATTTCGAGGTAAAGCTTTTTGTCATCTGCAATGTTACTCTAATGGAAGATGAAGGTTAGTGGTTCCATGTAGAGGTTGAAGTGTGTTGCAGCTGAACTTGAGCCCTATGGAACCCCTTGATTGGCAAGAGCAGGATTTGATAGGAAGCCACACCAGTGCAGCAACTAGATGACCTTGGTTGAACAGAATATGTGAATGTCCAACAATGACAGTTCTGGAACAACCTTGAAATTAAAACCTAACTGAACATAGTCATCTTGGCATTTCAATCATGGTCCCAGAAAAAAAAAGCCTATGAAATCCACAAGTGTTAAACTCACGCTTTGACAAGAATATAAAGTCTAGGATATTGCAACCTCAAATAGCATGCCTATCCTGAAGAAAGTGATTGCAAAGATGTCCACACGTATCCTAAGTATCTGGGCCAGCATTTAGCACGTGCTAAGCCCACACCCAGGGCGCCAACTTTCAGAAGGGTGCAGGAGCTGCCTCAAAGTCTCACTCCAAAATGGGGTGTTATGTTATGTTAAATGGCTATTTATAGAGCGCGCAGCTACTCAATTGAGTGTCCCGGCGCTGAAGCAGGATGAAGGCCTAGCTAAGCAGTGCACATAATTAACGAGATCCAGTGGGAGCCAAGTTCGGTTTCGCCCAGTGAACTACCCAACCAAAGTAAGCTCTACTTAACATAACATTCAAATCCTCTCTCTAAACATGGTGTTTTGCAGATATCCAACATGATTACATGTCCAGCAGCCATACCTGAAACATTGCCACAGGAAATAGTTTGCTGCCTTTGGCTATGTTTGTGCTATACAAATAACACGCAAATACATACCTACATTAGTCATAACTGTTCACACAATGGCTGCCTTGCCCGGGTCCCCACAGTTCTCATACTCACTGCTTTGCCCCAGTTAACTATTGATTTTTGCACAAAAGTATGAGGTGGATTGTGCAATCACTGTTTAACTCGCAAATGAAATGAAATGAAATTCGTACTTGTAAAGCGCACTGCTGCCCCCAACAGAGGCGTCCTGGCGCTATACGCATACAGCTGTGGAACCCTTCCTGCCTATTCCCTGTGAGATGTCCACTCCTGGGCACCCCCAAGGTGAAGCCAGGCATCCCAGCGCTGGTGGGGCCGTTGTGGAGATTAAGCAAGCTATTGCCCAGAGTTGCAGAGTGGGACCCATGATTAGAATAGGCACCGAGGTGAGAATTATCAGGTCCGAGGAAATTGAGCCCAAGACCCGCAGAGGCAGGAATTGAACCCTGGTCCCGGGCCAGATCTCTGCATCAGGGTCTGCCGCTCTAACCATTGAGCCACACTTCTCCATTCATACTGACTTGCACACTTACTGCCTTACCTAGGTTGTGAATCGTTTCTGCAAACCCTACCTTAAAAGCCTGCCATTGCTTCACATAGTTGGCTTGCTTAACAACCCCATTAATTATGTTGGGTTCATGCGGATTTGAACATTCGATTACTTTACTCAGATCCCTACTTGTTCACACACACATGGGTTCCTTTTAATCTGCACATTCACTACATCACCAGAAATTTCTCTTGTATTGAATTCTCACTGCCTCATGCCTTAAATCATTATCCATGGGTAACCATGGGCAAGCCAATTGTATGGGTTTAAACTAGGGGTGGGCGGAATTTGCGTAGTCGCCCTACGCAAAGCTCCGCGAAACGGTAAAACATCTCCGCGAACACGCGGAATTGCTTGTTCCGCCCGTTCGCGATGCTTTTTTCCTGTTCGCGAATGCTGTTTGCGTGCTTGGGGGGAAATATCTCGCGAACACGCATTTTGAAAGCGCGAACAAGCAAAAAATTCCACGAAGCAGCGGATCGCAGAATTTTTGGCAATTCCGCGTTCATATTACTGCTACTTACAGATTAAGATGGTAATAGCTGTATGATACAATCATAGTGCTAACTTGTTCACAGCAAAGTTTAGCGAAACGTTACTTATCTAAAACAATCTGTTTGCAGTTTTTAGTGCTGTAGATTCACATTGCTGTGCACACTCATCTAGTGTTGGGCATGGACGCTGCAAGTAGTTTTTCTTTAAAGAACAGGTTTTGGCATGGAGGAGTCATGTGGTACCTCCTCAATGCATCATGACAAGGACTCCACTTTATTTTGTATTTTTCCTCTACAGGCAAGTTTGAGTAAGTGTCAAGATGCAAAGCTGTAAAATCTAAGAGCATTGATACCTGAATACGCATTCGTAAGATAGTGATTTTTAAACAAGAGCTTGCATCTGGGGAGGTGGGAAGGTGCATGTGAACCTTCAGCACTATGAGCTGCAGCTTAATCGTTACAGGAAAGTAACATTTTCTGTTTGCAGCATGTGTTGATGTAGATCACATTCTGTACACAGACTGTAAAGCAATGCCCACCTACCTAAATCGGTGGCTTGCAAGCAGCAATGGAAGATATTTGAAACCATGCTTTAAGTACCCTTTCACCGAATTGTGGTTCTTGTTGTGCATGAATGTTCACACCGTAATTCTTAGTAAATGAGTGGATCGTAGATAAAGTAGTAGCTTTACATATGCCTACAAGAAGATTGTTGAAAACGCAAGTCATGGTGGCTCCCTTTTTGCTAGTTAAATGGCTCTGGCTACAGAGAGTAGTGTGCACTGGTTTGGCATAGCAAACTTTATTGCATTTGACAATCCATCTCAGAAGGTCCACTTTAGAAATTGGTTTTCCCAGTGAGGCTGCAAGAAAGTTACAAAGATCTGCTTGGTTCCCTTGAAAGGTTGAGTGCATTTCTAGCACAGAGGTGGAGTATCTGTTTCGCAGCTCAGGCTCTGGAGTTCGAGGAGTCTCTGCGTCAGAAGGTGCCTTTTAGGCTTGAACTGCTGAGGGAACAATGGGCAGCACCAACTGCACAGACCTCTTTGGAGGAGATTCAGGGTATACCACAACGGCCTCTCTGCACCATTTCTTGCTCTTAAGACCAGGCTTAATTCTAGGTCAAATCCCAAAGGGAAAATACTCTGTGTGTTGCATATGAAAAGCCCTAAGTGTGCTCTTTCTCCTGGGCGTAAGTTTCAATGGGGGCCCTGAAGAGTGGTCTCCAAAGTCATTAAAGGACATGTACTCTGCTCCCTATGGATCCTGGACTACCCGAGGCCCTACTCCTTCTGCTGTCAGAACAAGATCATTCTAATTTTGACACCGTGCTCAAATGGTGGCTCAGGAGAGTCTGGGAGTGGCATCCTATTATGCTTCCACAGTCTATCCTTTTAGTGTAGGATGGTCTTCTTGAATCCACAGCTTTTCGAGCCAACCAGGCAGACTTGTCATGGTGCTTTGGGAAACCATTTATAGGCCTGATACTGTTCAGACCTTGGTAACTTACTCTTGCAGTCGGACCACAATTTAAATGGTATATTCTATATATTCCCTCCGCCCCCCCCCCCCACTCACAAATGAATCCTTCACATAACCTGTCGCCAGACTTTTATAGGAATGGGCTCCATAGCAGTAGATCGTCTTACAACGCTCTGGTGAAGCAGTCGATGGCTGCATAAAGATCTCACATTTGAAAGTTGTTCTCACTGTGTCTCTGTATTGAAATGCTCAAGGTTCGTGGCTTCTGTAGCTGAGCAGGTCCTGAACTCTTGAAGATGAATCAGAACCGGATGGAGAAAAAGCAGGGTCTAAGGAGACTATGCCCTGGTGCATTGTGGGTTACAGGGGAGGTATCAAGAGGCAACTCAAAATTGAAACCTCTTCTGCAAAGAAAAATAACTTTAAAGTGCCCAACGCTCAATGGAAGGAGCTGGCACTCAATCTGACATACAGGAGCATATCCTACAAACCTTACCAAAGGAAAGCAAAATGAGAAACAGCAGGGACATGGCTGATCTATATTAAATCCAGGATGAAATCACAGCATTGATGATGATGGATGCTATTCTTCTGAAATTAGTTTGTTACAGATTATGAGATCACTACATCTTTGTTTTGAAGGTGGAAAGCTATAGTTTTAAGACCAACCGGATATGGCAGTATATTAATCCGAAATGGTCCAGGTCTCCTATATAGTGCACAATGCCGAATTGGGGATCTGAGCCAAACACTGGGTGGTATTGGCACCATCAGCTCAGGGTCAGGCTGCTGTCCATTCCCACATAATACCTGCAGCTTAAAGTCGGGATCCGATTGACTCCACTCCCAAGCTCAGTGTCCAGATCAGTCAAGAGTTAGTGACAGCAGAGGAGCAGGCTAGCATCCCTAGGGCTAGAAGAGAAGCCAGGCATGCATACGATACAGCTCATAAATCAGAGCAGAAGCACTTGTGACCTGTGCACCAGGCTCTGCTACCAGCTTCGGACAGTGGATTGGTGCCAGACAATGGGCCATAGATACGGTGGGGGTGGTCTTAATGGAACCCCCTTGCTTCAAAGGGAGCAGATGCAGCTGTGAGCATTCAGCCTGGTGCACACATCTAGGTTCACCCGCCAGCTGTACAGACGACTATATGCAATTTCCAGGAAGAGGGACACCAATATGCTGTGCAAAATGTGCCACTTAACTTCAAGATAAGCAGCCTTTAACTTCAAATGCTAGACTGGTTCTTACTAAAGTATGCATCAGTGGCTAGTTATCTTAACATGTTTCCATTGTACGTTATTATAACTGCATTAACAGAGCACTTCACACCCCTGGTAAGGCATCAAAGGGCCGAAGGAGATGGGTAGCACACTACATGATATAAACTATTTGGTTGGAAGATGCTCAAATGCAATGTTGCCTATATGGGAATTGATGTTGTTTCAAACATGAAGACAAGAGTGATACTCTAAGGATATCGGCTGCTGCACTTGAGGCAGGTAGTGGGGTGAGGATGAGAGGGATAGAATGTTTAAGCTTTACAATACATTTATGCTATTTTTGTTTACCTGGGTGGTATTTTGATGTCATACATGATGAGTAGTGCCATAGCGGACTGCACTTTGTCACACGGTCTAATGTTTGGAGTGGAATGTAGAGATAGACGTGGGCGGGTGCCTACTGTCCTACGTCTGGGATAATTCAGGCTTTTCAGTGGCAATAGAACTAAATCTAGTTTACATATGGCCTTCTGGGGAAAAAATAACTTGTTAGTTCGTATTATTCTGTACCAATGGTAAGGGAAAATGTAAGTATTTATTTGCTTGTCTTTGCTGTCAAGAAGAAATTTGAAGGTACAATTCTGCATCACTAGTTCGAAAGAGCCAGATCTTCAATTTCTTACTGCTTTCGTGTGCCTAGACTAACTACCTCTAAATGGGTGTCTAAAGGCAAGTTAGGATAGCCTGATCCATGCCAGAGCTTCAGAATAGCCACATAAAATAAACGTGCAGAGGGACTATTTAGAACTTAATTATATAGTGGTTTTCTGAAAAAGTGGCATGGGTCCAGTCGTCTCCGACTTGCATTCGACAACCCTGATTTAAAAGAAAGATCTGCTGGTGTTCAGTGTGGTACACATGATGTAATCAACTCCCTCGTGCATGGGCACAAGAGTGACTTAGAACGAAAGATTCCCTGTGACCAAGGAACACAAAAAGGATCATTATGTACCGGCCCACTTCGAACCAAACACCAACTGAGTGAGCAAAGTTTGGGTACAAGCCATCTGCTTGATCTCGGTTGCTGGCTTGACGCTTCTAGGCCGGTCAGGCTAAGGCATACTAACTTATAAGTCACCAGCGCGAAACTGCGGAGACAACTCTACACTTGATCGACTGGCCTTCAAGTGGTACTAGTGATTTAGGAAACTTCCTCATTACCTAGTTTGCAACACAATGTAGGTCAGTCCAAAGATTCATTATATTATTTTATCAGGTCGGTTTCACACAGGTCTCTCAACACCAGTCTATGGTCAAGGAGTTTAAAGTTCTATGTAAAAATTCAAAGGTTCATAAAAACAACAAATCTATAAGTGCTCTATATGGATAAGTTTTTAGGTCGAGCCAGGGCAGCGCATGCGCTGCTCTGCGAGGCATGCTGCATTGAGGGAGGGACTTGAAGCTCCGCCCACTCTACGTCCACATTTTTCATTGGCTTGTATCATTGTCCACTGTAAACTGTGGCTGTTCATAGGTCAAAAGGCTTAGTAGTCCCTCCTTAGTAACGCCTTTTCTCATTTTGTAACCTCCAATGGCAACACCCCCTGTTACGTTTTGTTGCTCAGTAGGCTTTAATTGCAGACTCCGAGCACTATTTTCTCAAATAGCTTTGTCCTGCCTGCTGTTGCAGGCAGGACATGCTCTCTCCTAACGCTTTTTTTAATTTTTGTAGCACGCATGTTGTTAGAATTGGGGGTCTGTAGTTGGCACAGGTAGGTACTTGTGACAAATAGGGACCCTCGCCTCTAGTCAGGGTAGGGGGGTACACTCCTAAAATAACCCCTGCTCACCCCCTTGGTAGCTTGGCACAAGCAAACAGGCTTATCTCAGAGGCAGTGTGTAAAGCATTTGTGAACACATACAGTAATCTAGTGACAACACTACAGATGGACACCACACCAGGTTTATATCAAAAATAAGTATTCTTTATATAGTTTTAACACAAGACCATAAACGACAAAAATCCACAATACTGTACTTAAAATGGTAGGTTTAGCTTAGTTCTTTTCAGATCTTAAAATGCGACACTGAGTCAATGTACCTTACGATGCGTCACGTTTCTACAACGGAAGTGTTGCAGAGATGGAGATGCGACAAAGTTCTGGTGCAAAGAAATAAAGACGTCAAGTTCTTCCTGATGCGGCACGCTTCTCCGATGTTGCGAGAAGTCTCGACTCGATGCGTCAGCTGCAGCGGCGACACCCTTGTTCCGTGATGCGACGACAGCGGCTTTGGCGGCGACACTCTTCTCCGACGTTGCGAGACGCTTCCGCTCGATGCGACGACTGCAGCGGTGACACCCTTGTTTCGTGATGCGACGGCAGCAGCTCCGACGGCGGCACGCTTCTCCGTGGATGCGAGGCGCTTCTCTCGGTGCAATGCGACAGCTACAGCGGCGATATCTACGATGCGACGGCAGCGGCTGCGACGGCGACACGCTTCTTCCTCTTGAGTCGCGCTTCCAGCTCCTTGCGACACGCAGTCCCTTCAGAAGGCCCAAAACAGCAGCAGGCACTTCCAAAGGATTCTTGGGGAGCTTGTGGTTGAAGTCTGTTGACCCTGAGACTTCAGCAGGAGGCAAGCTCTTTTCTCAAGCCCTTGGAGATCCTTCACAAGTTGATTAAAAGTGCACACAAAGTCCTTTCTCCTTCCTTTGGTAGTCAGGCAACCACTGCAGGCAGATCCCTCTAGCTTAGGGATAGTCTTCTCCTCAGTTTCTTCTTGGTTCCGCTCCTCAGCAAAGGTTTCTTCTCGTTTCCCAAAGTGATCTAATTTCCTAGGGGTCTGGGTCCCCTTTTTATACACAGTTTGTCTTTGTTCTCTGAAGGCAGAGAGGCCTCTGCCTAGCCCAATACCAGTTCTGGTCAGTCCTGGAGCACTTTGTTTTTCTGACTCCTTCTTTCCTTTCAGAATGTGGGGCAGAGTGCTCAGCCGCCCGGCAGGAGGTGGAGCCAGCATTGTGGAAGGCAGGCACAGCCCTATTCAGACCCAGGTGCAACTCCTCCCTCCACTCTGGATGCAGATCTTTCTATTCAGCCCTGTGCTACTCACCCTGTCTCCTGTAGCCACCCCCAGCCCCTGTCACTCAATCTCCAGACAAGGAATACACAACCTGGCAGAGGCAGGCTTGGAAGTTTAGGCAAGAAAATACCCACTTTCTAAAAGTGGTATTTACACAGAATGTTAAAACCAACTTCACTAAAAGATGTATTTTATCATTCTGAGTTCAGGCATACTAAATTCGTTTTTCTACCATGTTCCCTGGGTCAGTTCTGACTATAAGGTGTAATAGTCAGTCTGCCCATTCTGGCCTATGGGGAGCAGGTAGCCTTGCAATAGTGAAAAACGAAAATGGCTGTAATTCACTATTAGGACATGCCACACACACCAGGGCATGTCCCACCTTGTACTTACAATGCACCCTGCCCTAGGGCCTACTTTAGGGGTGACCAACATGCAGTAAAGGGAAGGTTTAGGGACTGGTAAGTGGGTGTACTCACCAAGTCGACATGGCAGCCCTAGGCTGCACACAGGCTCTGCAATGGCAGGCCTGAGGCACATTTACAAGCCACTTCTGTGGTTGGCACAACCAGTGCTGCAAGCCCACCAGCGGCATTGGATTTACAAGCCCTGGGCACACTCAGTGCACTGTACTAGGGACTGACAAGTAAACCAATCATCCAATCATGGAGTCACTAATCCATCACACAATTTATAATGGGGAGAGCATATGCACTTTAGCACTGATCAGCAGTGGTAAAGTGCCCAGAGATCATAAAACAGCCAACAACAGATCAGAAAAAATATAGGAGGAAGATAAAAGTTTAGGGATGACCCTGCAAAAAGGGCCAAGTCCAACACATGTGCAAAGCAATAGGTCTTGCATTTGCGAGAGTTTAAGCTATTGGCATTGTAAATGACAATGCCTTTTGTTTATCGGTTTTAAAAACAACACAAATAAAAGGCATTATCAATTACAATGCCAATAGCTCAAACTCTCATAAATATGGGACCTGTTGCATTGCAAATGCTTGTCTTAATAAGCAACAAGTTACCCCATACACTACTAACTCACCTCTGCTCTTCAAGTGTTTTTAATAGTCACCGTGCTCCCCTCTATTATTTTCAGAGTCCATACATTCCCTTTTTTGTAATAAAAACGACTCAACAGTACAAGGTTGCTTTTGCACCTGCAATTCCAAACTTTAGGATCGTTTTCGGTTATTTTTAAATGTATGAAGGATGGCAGCCATTTTTAAAGGGGACCCTCACTTCCTATCCAATACCGGGCTCTGCAGCTGGTTGCATGCTACCCTCCCTTGACACTCCTCTGGAGTTTATAAGCCCCCATCAATGCCCAGGGCTATTGAACAAGTAACTGTCAGATTTGATTGTTTAAAAACTACCACTGCAAGATGCGCAAATGTGCTGCATTTACAAAACTTTTGACTAACAGCATCGATACGTTTCCCATCATCCAAACCCACTTTTGTAAAACCCGGCTTTGTTAATCTGCCACAAATTATAAAAGATTAAAAACAATTCTCACGTTTCTATCCCCTCATCTTAGAATCTCAACAAATATCCAAATAAAGAATTAACAGCCATGCCCACACAAATATGGCTTCCTCAGTAGCATTGAGACATTGGTTCAAGTGCCTCAAGCGGTTGCCACTGAAGTCTTGTAAACTCTTTGCATGGACAGCAGTGCACACTGGGAGGGTAAAAGAGAAAAGTGACCCCCCCCACCCCCATTCTGCGCTTAACACTACTGTTCACACAGATAGGGCCAGTGTAATCGCAGTCTATGCTCCCTCATACACCATCAAACTGTACGCCTCATCAGAGTGAGGTGGCCCGAAGAATAGGGTGGGGATGGAAAGATAAGGATTGGATGTTAGGGGGAGGCAGTGCTGCCCCCAAAGCGGATTCTCATCCTTTTCTGCCGCCTTATCTGAAAAGGCACTAAACAAAGTTCAGCAGCCTCCAATGCATTCTCCGGCTACGGCCGATAGCAGGTCGGGCTGGCGGATGTCCCTTCGTTAATGGTTAGCGGGAGATTACTTAAGGCTGCTGGCAATGAGATGGCGGCTGCAAGCCAAGAGCTGGAGCTGGCAAAGTTGCTCCTCAGAGCTCTACTTAGCCTTGTTCCTTAGCGAACTGAATGCTAGAGAGATGTTGGGGTGCGGTGTTGATGGGGTCCACAGTGCCTCAGGAAACCCACCTCTCACCCAACCCAGTAAATTGTATCCCCACCTGTGAAAAATTGGATGCCGCATCTGTGAAGAATTGGTATCATGCCTTTCTTTGCAATTGTAACTATCCCTCCTTTCTTGATGTAGGCCATTCCCCACCGGTCTACCTTCAAATGCAGAGCTAGGTGCGGCCGTAAGCGGTCTGCCACAAAATCTAACCTCCTGTAGTGCCTTCTTCAGGAGGGAGATTGGTGTCAAATGTAAAGAAATAAACACATGAGTAATGACGATGTAGCCAGCTACCACAGGCCACAACCAACACAAACTCATTTAACATGCAAAAACTGAGGATGGCAAAAGGAACACCACGCAGAGCACAGGACCTAATGTTGCTTGGCAGCTCGTAAGTGCCACTGGTTTCCAGGACCACGCTCAATGGCCAGAATGATACAGATTAGGCTGGAGTGAGCAAGTTCCCGCAGTTTAGGAGACATGACAACTAGACAACCATCACCATAACCGTGGACTAGCAGCAGAGACTGTGGCGGGTTAGATGGCGGAAAGAATAGGGGTGCATCTTTAGGTGCAAGGAGGGGAAATCCACAATTCAGAGAATTGGAGGGATTGCCTCACTACAAAATGCCGAGACTGGGAGGAGATTCACATTTGGTAGATGGAGGCAGAGAATTACACTGGACAAGGACACTAGAAGGAAAGGCGTCTGCATTGTGGAGGAATTTAAACATTGGACTGAAGTACAGCAGCAGCTGTTGAATTCAGGGGTTACAAGAGGTGGTTCATGTCAACTATCCCCTATTTCATCTCATGCTAAATTTCAGTCCATAAGACTGCACAGTGGTTAGATTATGAATAATCAATGAGGCAATAGAAGCGTAACTTGGTGCAAACTTTCAGAGCAACGCTGCACTGCGCTTCCACAGGGCGCAGCGCGCTTCCACATGGCGCACCGCTGAAACCACTCCTTTAGAACAGTGGGATCTGAAGCAGGGGAACCTGGTCAGAAGGAACTGGTGTTAAGAACAAAACGACAATCATGAACATTCTGCGCCATCTTGTCTGATGAAAGTTCCTACGTGCACATAAACTACAGTCATTCTGATTGACCACAGCCATTTTGTACTCTGTTGGTCACCTTCATTTCACTCTGTCCTCTAGCAGCCTTCTGACTCTCTGACCAAACCTGATGTGTGCTGGGGGCTATAAACTATTTCCACGACAAACATCAACATCACCTGCTGCCTCAAACTCGTCTTTCCTCTCATCCCTGCACAAACAGGTTACAAATACCAAACAGACTCTTGCAAGCATGGTTTATTGCACTGCACACAGCAAGACTTGTTTTTGCCAACAATGGGACCTGTTTTTATCAACAGAACGGACTCTTAGATCTGGCCGGTCTCACTTGTGTTTAGACCCTGAAGCAAGGTCCAGCTGCAATTAAATTGTCTGTTTTTGACCTGGGCGGGAGGAGAGTTAATGTTGGGCTTGTGTAACCATGTTGATGAAACAATGTTGGGCTTGTGTAACCATGCTGATGAAACAATGTCGGGCTTGTGTGACAACCTGCCCGGGCGGAGACTCCAAGCTTGTAATCATGATAAATGAAACAAATATATTGTGTAAAACCTGTATAAAAGGAAGAGCCAAAAGCATTGCCAGTAGAACACCTCCCTGAAGACATCCTGGTGTCAGCAGTTGACGTGGTCTCCTCTAAGAGTAATAAACCTTTTTCTTGCCTTCCAGCTTCCAGCGCCTGCCTCGATTATTTTAGATAGCGAATCCAAAGTGGATTAAAGGTGACCTTGCGCCGGGCAGCATTGGGGATCTCAGGAGACTCGCTGCTTTTCACAAATTGGCGACCCAACGGGGGCCCATCAGAGACACGTGGGTCCAGTAGAGAGGTCCTAACGACGGAGTGAACGACTAAATGATTGGAGTGCACCTGCCTGAAAGAGACCCTCGTCTGGCTGCCAATCGACTGAACTTCACCGGTTCCGAACGGACCTCTCTCGAGTGACCTGCGGTCCTGACTGGGGCCTTACAGGAACGCCGCATTGATTGTTGGAGTAAGAGGACAACCAGGCGCTGGAAGGGGAATACGAAGAACTGTCCATACGGTCCGGGTAAGGTCGTGAGAAAACAGGACTTAAATGGATTGATTGATAGAAATACTAGTATTCCTTTTTGAGTTATTTGAGACATTCCCTGCTTGCAAACAACGTAGAATAGGAATATTCTCTCTTTGCAGACAGCGAAGGACAGGTAGTGCAGACTTTTGTCTAACATTAATTGAGATATTCATTTTGACCGCTAAATACGTCATGCCTGTTTTCTCTAGATTGTTTGATTGTTTTGGACCGGACCGTTTGTTAGAGGTCAGTCATCCGGCACCGCCGGAAGGCACCCCTAAGAAGGACATGTACGTGAAATATGGATTAGCCACCGTAGCTTATAGCAAACTATGGCATAAGTACACTAGGAAGGACCGGGTAAATCAGTGGCCACTGACGGGATCTTTCGATCCCGCTAAAATAGAAACGTTAGAATTAGCTCTCCACAAAAGAAAGCTAGACCAGCCATGTTTGATAGTTTTGGTTTATGGCGAAAAGAGGCAGCTCAACGAAAGAAAAGAGATGAAGCTAGACAAGATAAAGAAACACGAAAATCAGCTTACCAAGCCTGTAAAAGTTAGAAGAAGAACTAAAAGAAAAGGAAATCGATAAAAAGGAACAGGAATCAAAAATATCAGGTCAATGCCCTGTTAGAACGCCCTTAACTCTTTACCCCGAGTTACCAGCAAAACAGGGGGTAGATGATGATTTATTGTTAGGTCCCCGAATGATATACATGCCACCCCCTTACGCCCCTACTCATCCCATAGTACAACGCCAGGAACACCAAAGTATAGCCGGAGATGGCACGATCGCCTCTGCTCCCACCGAGTCACCCACACCAAATGCCTCATCAAAGGATACAGTAGTAGAGGTAGGATCAAAAGAAAAAGGAGCGCCCAGGGTCCCGCGATTAAGTAAAAATGAGCGAGCAGGCATTGATAAAGTAGTTAAATCCCTCATAGATAGGAAAGAGACAGAAGAGCATGTAACTGACATATGCAACTCCTATGTTGAAAACCGCAAACGATACTTTATTGTACGTCTCTGTTACCACACCCTTACTGCATATGAAGAGAAGTACCAAGACGTAGGGCCCGAGCGATTAGTGGCTCTCTACAGGAAGGTAGACATCGGAGATGAAGGCGACAACGATGTTGCAGAACTATTTTCATCCACACTAGAAGTATTGCGTCACCTCATAGAACAAGGACAGATAGATAGGGACAGGACACAGATGATAGATAGGGACAGGACAACTAAGGTAGCAGGACCCCCAGTGGAAAAAACAGATAGCATGATGCCAATAAAGAAGCTGCCCCTTACTGGATACCTCCTAGAGGACAAGGGACTAATGACGATATAAACCATCAAGACGCTAGAGGAAGGGTGGTCTACAATTGGGTGTATCAGCCATGGGACAGACAGGACATCCTGACCTTCCGTAAATCTTTGCCGGATTTACGAAAGAACCCCACCGCCTTTTACACCGAGCTAGGTACCGCTCTGGGATCAACAATAATGACACTTGCCGACATAGACTTGTTCTTCGGGTTATGTTTGCCAGCAGATGTGTGGAAACAGGTTAGGAAAGTAGACCATACCGAACTGTTTGGTCATACCTGGGAACAACTCGACACACTAGATAAACAGCGGAACCCTGGTCAAAAACCAGTTAAAGCAATATTAGACCTCCCTGACAAAATAGTGCAGAAAGTGAAAACGCCGATCCCAGAGAAAAAGATAGACTGGTCCATAGTAACCGCATGCCGCCAGAAACCACAAGAGGACGTCTCAGAGTACTTCTCCAGATTTGAAACTGTGTTCTCTGATTACAGTGGACAAGACATGTCCACCGCAACCGGACACCACTTATTTGTGCAGAACTACGTCAAAGGATTACTGCCAGATGTATCCCAGAAACTACAAGCCAGCGAAAGTAGTTGGGCAGCATCTAAACCGACGGCCATTCTCCAAATGGCCCAGTACTACGAGCATCAGAGAAACGAAAATGACAGGGCTACAGACAGGAAAAAGAAGGACTTGAAGGAAAGGGTAATGATAGCACAACTCCAGGGGGCGAATACAGGAAGGGAGCAATATAGGGGAGGAAACCAGCAGAATACCCCTAGAGTACAGCCCCCTAGGAACAATCCATCTACATCATATGTAGGACGCCAATACCTAGGACAGGATCAATGTGCATTTTGCAAAAATATGGACACTGGAAATCCCAATGCCCGACTTTGTTAGGAGCTGCTAGGGGCAGAGGGGCGAGGGAAATAGCAAGTGGACAGAGAGGAAGAGGACGTGGAAGAGGGTACGCGAGTGAAGCAAGCGAGGAAAGGCCAGGAAGAATGAACGCATTTGACCATCCCAGACAGAATCAGTACCAACAGACAGATTATGACAATACGTACGACTTTGCATAGGACAGCCAGGGGCAAGGAAGGGATCCAGTCGAGCTCTGCGTTGATCAGGAAGGCCCTTATGTTACCGCTGAGGTCCTGGGCACAAGGTCGACATTTTTGGTAGACACAGGAGCAACACGTAGTGCACTATCCAAACGACTGATTCCAAGGGCACCCTTGTCAGGCTCACATGTGACCTCAATAGGATTTGACGGTATGCCCTCCACCAACCCTTTGTCCCGACCCATCCCTTTTAATCTTGACAGCAATGGCGTCGAAACGACATTCCTCCTCTCATCTAACACCCCAGACGCCATTATGGGCCTCGACCTTCTGAAACACTTCCATGCGACTATCAGATGCTCACCAGACGGAGTGCGTGTCATCCTGTATGACAACCCCCAACGCCGTAGAGAGAACCCTTTTCAGCACATGTTTTCCATCTCTGAGACTGACACATCCCTACTGGACACTTTGCCATCACACTTATGGGCTAGGGCTGATTCAGACGTAGGACGAATGATGATTGACCCAGTACACGTAACAATACGACAGGACGCAACCCTACCGAAGGTACCGCAGTACAAAATATCGCCAGAGGGTGAGAAAGCACTAACAGAGATCATACACTCTTTGGTAGAGGCAGGGGTGGTAGAGGAAGTAGTGAGCAACATTTGTAACAGTCCCATACTACCGATTGTAAAGAGACAGGGAGAGGGAGATGGGAAAGCCTACCGCTTCATCATTGACCTGCGGGAGGTAAACAAAATCGTAGTACCACAATACCCAGTAGTTTCCGACATCACGACAATTTTGACTTTAATCCCCTCCACTGCCACCACCTTCACTGTGATCGACCTCAAGAACGCCTTCTTTTCCATACCTATACACGAGGACAGCCGCTATTTTTTGGATTTACCCTAAATTCCCGTTCGTATAGATTTTGTAGAGCACCTCAGGGGTACACTGAGAGCCCAAGTATCTATAGCCAGGCGCTTAAAAGACAGTTGGACGCCATACAATTGCCAGATGGAGTGGCACTAATACAATATGTAGACGACATCCTTCTAGCAGCAGACACCATACCAATAGCCGTCACAGCCACCATCAAACTACTCCATTTCCTTGCTGAGAATGGTCACAAGGTCTCCGAAAGAAACTGCAGTTCTGTAAATCACAAGTGACCTATTTGGGTCACCTTTTATCAAAAGAAGGGGAGAAAACTCACGCCTGACAGGATCCAGACAATTCTAGGCACCCCTGTCCCCAAAAATCAGAAGCAAGTCTGCTCTTTGATAGGCCTCACCTCGTTTTGCAGACAGTGGTTACCGAACTTTAGCCTCATTGTCAAACCCCTTCTCTCCCTCCTAGCTAAGGACATCCCCTCACCTCTCCCCTGGACCCCCGAATGCCAGACAGCCTTTAAAGAACTACGCAATACCCTTTGCTCAGCACCAGTCCTAGTGTGAAAAGCAGCGAGTCTCCTGGGATCCCCAATGCTGCCCGGCGCAAAGTCACCTTTAATCCACTTTGGATTCACTATCTAAAATAACGAGGCAGGCGCTGGAAGCTGGAAGGCAAGAAAAAGGTTTATTACTCTTAGAGGAGACCACGTCAACTGCTGACACCAGGATGTCTTCAGGGAGGTGTTCTACTGGCAATGCTTCTGACTCTTCCTTTTATACAGTTTTACACAATGTATTTGTTTCTTTTATCATGGTTACAAGCTTGGAGTCTCCGCCCCGGGCAGGTTGTCACACAAGCCTGACATTGTTTTATCAACATGGTTACACAAGCCCAACATTAACTCTCCTCCCACCCAGGTCAAAAACAGACAATTTAATTGCAGCTGGACCTTGCTTCAGGGTCTAAAAACGAGTGAGACCGGCCAGATCTAAGAGTCCGTTCTGTTGATAAGAACAGGTCCCATTGTTGGCAAAAAACCAGTCTTGCTGTGTGTAGTGCAATAAACCATGTTTGCAAGAGTCTGTTTGGTATTTGTAACCCGTTTGTGCAGGGATGAGAGGAAAGACGAGTATGAAGCAGCAGGTGATGTTGATGTTTGTCGTGGAAATAGTTTATAGCCCCCAGCACACATCAGGTTTGGTCAGAGAGTCAGAAGGCTGCTAGAGGACAGGGTGAAATGAAGGTGACCAACAGAGTACAAAATGGCTGTGGTAAATCAGAATGACTGTAGTTTATGTGCACGTAGGAACTTTCATCAGACAAGATGGCGCAGAATGTTCATGATTGTGTTTTGTTCTTAACAGTCGCCCCTTTGAACATAACTAGCCATCTTGTCAGTCTATTTCGATCTCCATAATGTACTGTATTTCTTGTTCATACATTACTCTCATTTTTGTTAACTGAGTGTCCATAGTCTTAGGGCGCAAGGCACTTATGCAAAGAGAACACAAAGGTGGTATACAGTGTACACCCAAACAGCAACCACATATTGCCAACACTGGGACCAAGAGAAACATTGATATTTTCCAACCCCAGTCCTTCAAGATGCCCCAAAGCCAACTTCCAATTGTCCAAGTCTCTGATCCTTGATGAATTTCTGAAGACAGTCTGTGGAGATGTTCGATTGCTTCATAGACAGAGGGTGAATTATCAGGGATGTATATGCAGCAACTGGCACCAATGATGCGACATGCTCCTCCACGATCCGCTAGTACCACGTCCAGGACCATGCGGTTTTGTAGGGCCACCAGACGGACCGCTTGAAGCTCGGCAGTGTTGTTGGTGAGGATGCCAGCTGTGACGTTCAGGGCGGTTTCCTCCGCTTGAGACAGATGTCTGATGGCTCGGCTGTTTGCCATCGGACCCCAATAGCGGGACGAGCCCTTTTGCTGCGTCAACGAACTGTGATGCGGCAGAGTCTGCTTGATCAGTGTCTTTAGAACGCTTTTCTCGATGATGCTCTGCAGGGGCTGTGTAGGTCGGTGGCAAAACAAAGGCGATGTAGCACGTGCCCCCCAGTTTCTTGGGAGCCAGGTGTAGGCTTTGGTTCCACAGACAAAGTACATATTGGGTGATGCAACAAATGCTGGAGGATTGGCAGTGTTCAAAGTCCTTACAATGTTACAAGTGCTGTGACCCACATTCTTAGTCCCACGGCCTTCAATGCATACAAGGCCAGAGACGTTCACCACAGATAGGGCCACAGTCAGTGTTGCAGCAGTTCTTTTCTTCAGGTAGGAAAATGTGGCTCTGACAGGATTATTGAACACTTGTATTTCCACTCGTTCTTTGGAGGGGACATTCATTGGGAATGTCGTATTGGAGGTGTGAGGGCAAAAGGGAGCTGCTGTTCTTCCTGTTTGGTTTAGCCAGAACTCGTTGTAGAACTGAGCGATTGTCCCATCGGAAGTGGCATTGTCTTTGTAACTTTCTTGTAGGAGCATCATCCAGGCAAGGCAAGATCCATGAACAGAAAAGGGTGAAGGGATGACAGGGGTGGAATGTTCAGTGGCATGTGGTAGCAGCCCACAGACCCAACAGTTAGTGGCATTGGTGGCAAGATTGTGCTGGTGCGGCATCTGTACGAAATAATTATTCCAGAATTCTTTGCGTCGTTCTCGGAGATGTGGCGGTAGTGATACCAGGTAGTGTTCTTTCTTTGTGATTGGTTGCATGGTTGGTGACAATGTTCTGTATGCAGGTGCATTCTCTTCAATGATCCAGAGTGTGACCCTTAGCAGGAGGCAGGTGAGAAATGCAGCTACAAGTGCAATTGTCTTTGTACTGTGCAGTTCAAAAGTCTTGGTGTCTTTGCGGTTGCTTTGCAGGTGTTCCGTTTCTTCCATCATCTTCGAGGAGCTCACCAACTGTTAGGACCACAGACTTTTGTCTGGTGTTTTTCCTGGTAGTGTCGTTTGGCTGTGCTACCGATCTGAGACTCTGACTCAGTTAGTGGCCTGGTTGTTGGAGCTCCCCCCTTTTCGTCGATCTTAGGTTGTACCCTTCCTTGGATGGCACCGTGGGGTCGGGAAATTCAGACAGTTGGAGGGTGTCTTCTTGTGGGTAGCAACTCAGAGCTGGTCGGTCTTTTGCGAGTACTTCCTCTTGCACCTCCACCTCTTCACAGGTTGCCAGCGTTGGAGGGACTTTCTTGCAGTGGTGGGCGTGCAGCCAATTTTTTTTTTTTCACTCGGAGGGCAGTTCGAGTGGTGATCAAGACTTGCCAGGGGCCCGTCCACCTGGGCTCCAGATTCTTCGTTCTTTGGAAGTTGCGAACTAGGATGAAGTCCCCAGGCTTTATCACATGTCCTGGGTCCCTGGATATGTCAGGCAAGGCTTGCTGCACCTGTTGGTGGATAATTGTTAGCTTGTTTGTCAATTTATGCAGATAGTCCGACATTAATATGTTCGGGACATCGTTAATGGAGGTGGGTCTTGGTGCCGCCCAAATGTTCATAGGCCTGCCGAAGACCACTTCATACGGGGTCAGTCTGTGTTTGGTCGGGGTGGAGCGCATTGATAGCAATGCCAATGGAAGGGCGTCGGGCCATTTCAACCCGGTTGTGGCAACTATTTTGGCTAGCTTTAGTTTCAATGTTGCATTGTGTCTCTCTACCAGGCCCGCTGATTGGGGGTGGAAGACGGCATGGAATTTTTGTTTTACCCCCAACCCTTTCAGTATGTTCTGTATCACTTCGGCTACGAAGTGTGGGCCGTTGTTGCTCCATAAAATTCTGCAAAGGCCGTACCGGGGGAAGAATTCTTTCAACAATACTTTTGCAGTGGCTATGGCAGTATTGTCGCGGGTGGGATATGCCTCCACCCATTTGCTAAAAGCGCACACAACCACAAGGACATATTTTAGACCATGGCATCTCTCTAGTTGGATGTAATCCATTTGAAGGACTACAAAGGGGTGATCAGGGACTCCAAACCCTCCCCGTGGTACTACTGTCCCTTTCCCTGGGTTGTGTTGTAGGCATACTATACATTGTTGTACTAGGCGCTTTGCAGATTCTGTTATCTTGACATTATGCCATACTCTTGTGATTAGTTCAATCATGGGGGTGGAGCCTATGTGTGCTGGTAAATGTGCAATGGTCAATATGGGGATGAGGTAGGCATTGGGTAACAGCCATTTATTTCCGTCTTTAGTTCTCCAGCAATTTTCCTCGTCTTTTAGTCCCACCTTTTCCCACTCGGTCAATTCGTCTTGTGTGCCTGTAGTCTGTATGTCCCTTACAGTGGTCCTAGCATCAGTCCATTGTTCAGCTTGTGACCTGGTCACATACATTCGTGTCATGGTTCTGTCTTCTGCTGTGGCTCGGGCAGTAACGTCTGCTAGCGCATTTCCCTATCCAATGAGATCTGTCACTTTCCTATGTGCTTGGCATTTTATCACTGCTAGCTTTTTGGGGAGGAGGACTGCTTCCGTCAAGGCGGAGACTAAATCTCCATGCAGGATGGGTGTACCGTGTGAAGTCAGGAACCCTCTTTCTTTCCATAGAATCCCGAAATGGTGAACCACCCCAAAGGCGTATTGGCTGTCGGTGTATATGTTAACTGACGTGCCAGCTGCTAAAATACATGCTCGTGTGAGGGCAATGAGTTCTGCTGCCTGGGCGGAACGTTGGGCAATACGGGCTGTTTCTAGAATGGTTCGGGCTGTGGTGACAGTGTATGCAGCGGAGGTGGTGCCGTCGGGGAGTTTGATGCACGAACCATCCACCCATAGTTCTCCATCTGGCTCTAGAAAGGCGGTGTCTCGGAGGTCTACTCTACTTTTTGTTTGTTCATCGGTTAGTGTCACACAGTCGTGTAGTGGAGCCACGTTAGAATCGTTCTCGGGTAGGGGTAACAGTGTGGCTGGATTGAGGGTGGTGCATCGCTTTAGGGTAATGTGCGGTGCTAGCAGGGTCAACTCATATCCTGTCAGTCGGGCGCTAGTCAAGTGTTGGGTTTTGGTCTGGTTCAGTAGTGTGTCGACTGCATGGGGTACTAAAACAGTGACTGGATTGGAGAGCACTATTCCTTCGCTCTGGCGTATTGATACCGCTGCAGCTGCCACAGCGCGCAGGCACGCTGGCAGTGCTCTGGCTACTGGATCGAGGGTGGCAGAAAAATATGCACAAGGGCGTTGTTTGTGACCAATTGATTGTGTTAGGACAGACAATGCACATCCCTCCCTTTCGTGTGTGTACAGGAAGAATGGTTTGGAGTAATCTGGGGTTCCTAGGACTGGTGCTGAGCAAAGGGTATTGCGTAGTTCTTTAAAGGCTGTCTGGCATTCGGGGGTCCAGGGGAGAGGTGAGGGGATGTCCTTAGCTAGGAGGGAGAGAAGGGGTTTGACAATGAGGCTAAAGTTCGGTAACGACTGTCTGCAAAACGAGGTGAGGCCTATCAAAGAGCGGACTTGCTTCTGATTTTTGGGGACAGGGGTGTCTAGAATTGTCTGGATCCTGTCAGGCGTGAGTTTTCTCCCTTCTTTTGATAAAAGGTGACCCAAATAGGTCACTTGTGATTTACAGAACTGCAGTTTCTTTCGGGAGACCTTGTGACCATTCTCAGCAAGGAAATGGAGTAGTTTGATGGTGGCTGTGACGGCTATTGGTATGGTGTCTGCTGCTAGAAGGATGTCGTCTACATATTGTATTAGTGCCACTCCATCTGGCAATTGTATGGCGTCCAACTGTCTTTTAAGTGCCTGGCTATAGATACTTGGGCTCTCAGTGTACCCCTGAGGTGCTCTACAAAATCTATACGAACGGGAATTTAGGGTAAATCCAAAAAGATAGCGGCTGTCCTCGTGTATAGGTATGGAAAAGAAGGCGTTCTTGAGGTCGATCACAGTGAAGGTGGTGGCAGTGGAGGGGATTAAAGTCAAAATTGTCGTGATGTCGGAAACTACTGGGTATTGTGGTACTACGATTTTGTTTACCTCCCGCAGGTCAATGATGAAGCGGTAGGCTTTCCCATCTCCCTCTCCCTGTCTCTTTACAATCGGTAGTATGGGACTGTTACAAATGTTGCTCACTACTTCCTCTACCACCCCTGCCTCTACCAAAGAGTGTATGATCTCTGTTAGTGCTTTCTCACCCTCTGGCGATATTTTGTACTGCGGTACCTTCGGTAGGGTTGCGTCCTGTCGTATTGTTACGTGTACTGGGTCAATCATCATTCGTCCTACGTCTGAATCAGCCCTAGCCCATAAGTGTGATGGCAAAGTGTCCAGTAGGGATGTGTCAGTCTCAGAGATGGAAAACATGTGCTGAAAAGGGTTCTCTCTATGGCGTTGGGGGTTGTCATACAGGATGACACGCACTCCGTCTGGTGAGCATCTGATAGTCGCATGGAAGTGTTTCAAAAGGTCGAGGCCCATAATGGCGTCTGGGGTGTTAGATGAGAGGAGGAATGTCGTTTCGACGCCATTGCTGTCAAGATTAAAAGGGATGGGTCGGGACAAAGGGTTGGTGGAGGGCGTACCGTCAAATCCTATTGAGGTCACATGTGAGCCTGACAAGGGTGCCCTTGGAATCAGTCGTTTGGATAGTGCACTACGTGTTGCTCCTGTGTCTACCAAAAATGGCGACCTTGTGCCCAGGACCTCAGCGGTAACATAAGGGCCTTGCTGATCAACGCAGAGCTCGACTGGATCCCTCCCTTGCCCCTGGCTGTCCTATGCAAAGTCGTACGTATTGTCATAATCTGTCTGTTGGTACTGATTCTGTCTCGGATGGTCAAATGCGTTCACTCTTCCTGGCCTTTCCTCGCTTGCTTCACTCGCGTACCCTCTCCCACGTCCTCTTCCTCTCTGTCCACGTGCTATTTCCCTCGCCCCTCTGCCCCTAGCAGCTCCTAACAAAGCCGGGCATTGGGATTTCCAGTGTCCATATTTTTTGCAAAATGCACATTGATCCTGTCCTAGGTCTTGGCGTCCTACATATGATGTAGATGGATTTTTCCTAGGTGGCTGTACTCTAGGGGTATTCTGCTGGTTTCCTCCCCTATATTGCTCCCCTCCTGTATTCGCCCCCTGGAGTTGTGCTATCATTACCCTTTCCTTCAAGTCCTTCTTTTTCCTTTCTGTAGCCCTGTCATTTTCGTTTCTCTGATGCTCGTAATACTGGGCCATTTGGAGAATGGCCGTCGGTTTAGATGCTGCCCAACTACTTTCGCTGGCTTGTAGTTTCTGGGATACATCTGGCAGTAGTCCTTTGACGTAGTTCTGCACAAATAAGTGGTGTCCGGTTGCGGTGGACATGTCTTGTCCACTGTAATCAGAGAACACAGTTTCAAATCTGGAGAAGTACTCAGACGTCCTCTTGTGGTTTCTGGCGGCATGCGGTTACTATGGACCAGTCTATCTTTTTCTCTGGGATCAGCGTTTTCACTTTCTGCACTATTTTGTCAGGGAGGTCTAATATTGCTTTAACTGGTTTTTGACCAGGGTTCCGCTGTTTATCTAGTGTGTCGAGTTGTTCCCAGGTATGACCAAACAGTTCGGTATGGTTTACTTTCTTAACCTGTTTCCACACATCTGCTGGCAAACATAACCCGAAGAACAAGTCTATGTCGGCAAGTGTCATTGTTGATCCCAGAGCGGTACCTAGCTCGGCGTAAAGGCGGTGGGGTTCTTTCGTAAATCCGGCAAAGATTTACGGAAGGTCAGGATGTCCTGTCTGTCCCATGGCTGATACACCCAATTGTAGACCACCCTTCCTCTAGCGTCTTGATGGTTTATATCGTCATTAGTCCCTTGTCCTCTAGGAGGTACCCAGTAAGGGGCAGCTTCTTTTATTGGCATCATGCTATCTGTTTTTTCCACTGGGGGTCCTGCTACCTTAGTTGTCCTGTCCCTATCTATCTGTCCTTGTTCTATGAGGTGACGCAATACTTCTAGTGTGGATGAAAATAGTTCTGCAACATCGTTGTCGCCTTCATCTCCGATGTCTACCTTCCTGTAGAGAGCCACTAATCGCTCGGGCCCTACGTTTTGGTACTTCTCTTCATATGCAGTAAGGGTGTGGTAACAGAGACGTACAATAAAGTATCGTTTGCGGTTTTCAACATAGGAGTCGCATATGTCTGTTACGTGTTCTTCTGTTTCTTTCCTATCTATGAGGGTTTTAACTATTTTATCAATGCCTGCTCGCTCATTTTTACTTAATCGCGGGACCCTGGGCGCTCCTATTTCCTTGGTTCCTACCTCTACTACTGCCTCCTTTGATGAGGCATTTGGTGTGGGTGGCTCGGTGGGAGCAGAGGCGGTGGAGACTGAGGCGATCGTGCCATCTCCAGTTATACTTTGGGGGTCCTGGCGTTGTACTACGGGATGAGTAGGGGCATAAGGGGGTGGCATGTATATCATTGGGGGACCTAACAATAAATCATCATCTACCCCGTTTTGCTGGTAACTTGGGGTAAAGAGTTAAGGGCGTTCTAACAGGGCATTGACCTGATATTTTTGATTCCTGTTCCTTTTTATCGATTTCCTTTTCTTTTAGTTCTTCTTCTAACTTTTTACAGGCTTGGTAAGCTGATTGTCGCGTTTCTTTATCTTGTCTAGCTTCGTCTCTTTTCTTTCGTTGAGCTGCTTCTTTTCGCCATAAACCAAAACTATCAAACATGGCTGGTCTAGCTTTCTTTTTGTGGAGAGCTAATTCTAACGTTTCTATTTTAGCGGGATCGAAAGATCCCGTCAGTGGCCACTGATTTACCCGGTCCTTCCTAGTGTACTTATGCCATAGTTTGCTATAAGCTACGGTGGCTAATCCATATTTTACGTACATGTCCTTGTTAGGGGTGCCTTCCGGCGGTGCCGGATGACTGACCTCTAACAAACGGTCCGGTCCAAAACAATCAAACAATCTAGAGAAAACAGGCATGAGGTATTTAGCGCTCAAAATGAATATCTCAATTAATGTTAGACAAAAGTCTGCACTACCTGTCCTTCGCTGTCTGCAAAGAGAGAATATTCCTATTCTACGTTGTTTGCAAGCAGGGAATGTCTCAAATAACTCAAAAAGGAATACTAGTATTTCTATCAATCAATCAATTTAAGTCATGTTTTCTCACGACCTTACCCGGACCGTATGGACAGTTCTTCGTATTCCCCTTCCAGCGCCTGGTTGTCCTCTTACTCCAACAATCAATGCGGCGTTCCTGTAAGGCCCCAGTCAGGACCGCAGGTCACTCGAGAGAGGTCCGTTCGGAACCGGTGAAGTTCAGTCAATTGGCAGCCAGACGAGGGTCTCTTTCAGGTAGGTGCACTCCAATCATTTAGTCGTTCACTCCGTCGTTAGGACCTCTCTACTGGACCCACGTATCTCTGATGGGCCCCCCGTTGGGTCGCCAATTTGTGAAAAGCAGCGAGTCTCCTGGGATCCCCAATGCTGCCCGGCGCAAAGTCACCTTTAGTCCACTTTGGATTCACTATCTAAAATAACGAGGCAGGCGCTGGAAGCTGGAAGGCAAGAAAAAGGTTTATTACTCTTAGAGGAGACCACGTCAACTGCTGACACCAGGATGTCTTCAGGGAGGTGTTCTACTGGCAATGCTTCTGACTTCCTTTTATACAGTTTTACACAATGTATTTGTTTCTTTTATCATGGTTACAAGCTTGGAGTCTCCGCCCCGGGCAGGTTGTCACACAAGCCTGACATTGTTTTATCAACATGGTTACACAAGCCCAACATTAACTTTCCTCCCACCCAGGTCAAAAACAGACAATTTAATTGCAGCTGGACCTTGCTTCAGGGTCTAAAAGCGAGTGAGACCGGCCAGATCTAAGAGTCCGTTCTGTTGATAAGAACAGGTCCCATTGTTGGCAAAAAACCAGTCTTGCTGTGTGTAGTGCAATAAACCATGTTTGCAAGAGTCTGTTTGGTATTTGTAACCCGTTTGTGCAGGGATGAGAGGAAAGACGAGTTTGAGGCAGCAGGTGATGTTGATGTTTGTCGTGGAAATAGTTTATAGCCCCCAGCACACATATCAGGTTTGGTCAGAGAGTCAGAAGGCTGCTAGAGGACAGGGTGAAATGAAGGTGACCAACAGAGTACAAAATGGCTGTGGTAAATCAGAATGACTGTAGTTTATGTGCACGTAGGAACTTTCATCAGACAAGATGGCGCAGAATGTTCATGATTGTGTTTTGTTCTTAACACTAGGAACCCCAGATTACTCCAAACCATTCTTCCTCTACACACACGAAAGGGAGGGATGTGCATTGTCTGTCCTAACACAATCAATTGGTCACAAACAACGCCCTTGTGCATATTTTTCTGCCACCCTCGATACAGTAGCCAGAGCACTGCCAGCGTGCCTGCACGCTGTGGCAGCTGCAGCAGTATCAATACGCCAGAGCGAAGGAATAGTGCTCTCCAATCCAGTCACTGTTTTAGTACCCCATGCAGTCGACACACTACTGAACCAGACCAAAACCCAACACTTGACTAGCGCCCGACTGACAGGATATGAGTTGACCCTGCTAGCACCGCACATTACCCTAAAGCGATGCACCACCCTCAATCCAGCCACGCTGTTACCCCTACCAGAGAACGATCCCAACGTGGCTCCACTACACGACTGTGTGACACTAATCGATGAACAAACAAAAAGTAGAGTAGACCTCAGAGACACCGCCTTTCTAGAGCCAGATGGAGAACTATGGGTGGATGGTTCGTGCATCAAACTCCCCGACGGCACCACCTCAGCTGCATACGCTGTCACCACAGCCCGAACCATTCTAGAAACAGCCCGTATTGCCCAACGTTCCGCCCAGGCAGCAGAACTCATTGCCCTCACATGAGCATGTATTTTAGCAGCTGGAACGACAGTTAACATATACACCGACAGCCAATACGCCTTCGGGGTGGTTCACCATTTCGGGATTCTATGGAAAGAAAGAGGGTTCCTGACTTCACACGGTACACCCATCCTGCATGGAGATTTAGTCTCTGCCTTGACGGAAGCAGTCCTCCTCCCCAAAAGCTAGCAGTGATAAAATGCCAAGCACATAGGAAAGTGACAGATATCATTGGACAGGGAAATGCGCTAGCAGACGTTACTGCCCGAGCCACGGCAGAAGACAGAACTATGACACGAATGTATGTGACCAGGTCACAAGCTGAACAATGGACTGATGCTAGGACCACTGTAAGGGACATACAGACTACAGGCACACAAGACGAATTGACCGAGTGGGAAAAGGTGGGACTAAAAGACGAGGAAGATTGCTGGAGAACTAAAGACGGAAATAAATGGCTGTTACCCAATGCCTACCTCATCCCCATATTGACCATGGCACATTTACCAGCACACATAGGCTCCACCCCCATGATTGAACTAATCACAAGAGTATGGCATAATGTCAAGATAACAGAATCTGCATAGCGCCTAGTACAACAATGTATAGTATGCCTACAACACAACCCAGGGAAAGGGACAGTAGTACCACGGGGAGGGTTTGGAGTCCCTGATCACCCCTTTGAAGTCCTTCAAATGGATTACATCCAACTAGAGAGATGCCATGGTCTAAAATATGTCCTGGTGGTTGTGTGCGCTTTTAGTAAATGGGTGGAGGCATATCCCACCCGCGACAATACTGCCATAGCCACTGCAAAAGTATTGTTGAAAGAATTCTTCCCCGGTACGGCCTTTGCAGAATTTTATGGAGCGACAACGGCCCACACTTCGTAGCCAAAGTGATACAGAACATACTGAAAGGGTTGGGGTAAAACAAAAATTCCATGCCGTCTTCCACCCCCAATCAGCGGGCCTGGTAGAGAGACACAATGCAACATTGAAACTAAAGCTAGCCAAAATAGTTGCCACAACCGGGTTGAAATGGCCCGACGCCCTTCCATTGGCATTGCTATCAATGCGCTCCACCCCGACCAAACACAGACTGACCCCGTATGAAGTGGTCTTCGGCAGGCCTATGAACATTTGGGCGGCACCAAGACCCACCTCCATTAACGATGTCCCGAACATATTAATGTCAGACTATCTGCATAAATTGACAAACGAGCTAACAATTATCCACCAACAGGTGCAGCAAGCCTTGCCTGACGTATCCAGAGGCCCAGGACATGTGATAAAGCCTGGGGACTTCATCCTAGTTCGCAACTTCCAAAGAACGAAGAATCTGGAGCCCAGGTGGACGGGCCCCTGGCAAGTCTTGATCACCACTCGAACTGCCCTCCGAGTGGAAGGAAAAAGAAATTGGCTGCACGCCCACCACTGCAAGAAAGTCCCTCCAACGCTGGCAACCTGTGAAGAGGTGGAGGTGCAAGAGGAAGTACTCGCAAAAGATCGACCAGCTCTGAGTTGCTACCCACAAGAAGACACCCTCCAACTGTCTGAATTTCCCGACCTCACGGTGCCATCCAAGGAAGGGTACAACCTAAGATCGACAAAAAGGGGGAGCTCCAACAACCAGGCCACTAACTGAGTCAGAGTCTCAGATCGGTAGCACAGCCAAACAACGCTACCAGGAAAAACACCAGACAAAAGTCTGTGGTCCTAACAGTTGGTGAGCTCCTCGAAGATGATGGAAGAAACGGAACACCTGCAAAGCCACCGCAAAGACACCAAGACTTTTGAACTGCACAGTACAAAGACAATTGCACTTGTAGCTGCATTTCTCACCTGCCTCCTACTAATGGTCACACTCTGGATCATTGAAGAGAATGCACCTGCATACAGAACATTGTCACCAACCATGCAACCAATCACAAAGAAAGAACACTACCTGGTATCACTACCGCCACATCTCCGAGAACGACGCAAAGAATTCTGGAATAATTCTTTCTTACAGATGCTGCACCAGCACAATCTTGCCACCAATGCCACGAACTGTTGGGTCTGTGGGCTGCTACCACATGCCACTGAACATTCCATCCCTTTCATCCCTTCACCCTTTTCTGTTCATGGATCTTGCCTTGCCTGGATGATGCTCCTACAAGAAAGTTACAAAGACAATGCCACTTCCGATGGGACAATCGCTCAGTTCTACAACGAGTTCTGGCTAAACCAAACAGGAAGAACAGCAGCTCCCTTTGCCCTCACACCTCCAATATGACATTCCCAATGAATGTCCCCTCCAAAGAACGAGTGGAAATACAAGTGTTCAATAATCCTGTCAGAGCCACATTTTCCTACCTGAAGAAAAGAACTGCTGCAACACTGACTGTGGCCCTATCTGTGGTGAACGTCTCTGGCCTTGTATGCATTGAAGGCCGTGGGACTAAGAATGTGGGTCACAGCACTTGTAACATTGTAAGGACTTTGAACACTGCCAACCCTCCAGCATTTGTTGCATCACCCAATATGTACTTTGTCTGTGGAACCAAAGCCTACACCTGGCTCCCAAGAAACTGGGGGGCACGTGCTACATCGCTTTTGTTTTGCCACCGACCTACACAGCCCCTGCAGAGCATCATCGAGAAAAGCGTTCTAAAGACACTGATCAAGCAGACTCTGCCGCATCACAGTTCGTTGACGCAGCAAAAGGGCTCGTCCCGCTATGGGGTCCGATGGCAAACAGCCGAGCCATCAGACATCTGTCTCAAGCGGTAGAAACCGCCCTGAACGTCACAGCTGGCATCCTCACCAACAACACTGCCGAGCTTCAAGCGGTCCGTCTGGTGGCCCTACAAAACCGCATGGTCCTGGACGTGGTACTAGCGGATCGTGGAGGAGCATGTCGCATCATTGGTGCCAGTTGCTGCATATACATCCCTGATAATTCACCCTCTGTCTATGAAGCAATCGAACATCTCCACAGACTGTCTTCAGAAATTCATCAAGGATCAGAGACTTGGACAATTGGAAGTTGGCTTTGGGGCATCTTGAAGGACTGGGGTTGGAAAATATCAATGTTTCTCTTGGTCCCAGTATTGGCAATATGTGGTTGCTGTTTGGGTGTACACTGTATACCAATTTGTGTTCTCTTTGCATAAGTGCCTTGCGCCCTAAGAATATGGACACTCAGTTAACAAAAATGAGAGTAATGTATGAACAAGAAATACAGGACATTATGGAGATCGAAATAGACTGACAAGATGGCTAGTTATGTTCAAAGGGGCGACTGTTAAGAACAAAACGACAATCATGAACATTCTGCGCCATCTTGTCTGATGAAAGTTCCTACGTGCACATAAACTACAGTCATTCTGATTGACCACAGCCATTTTGTACTCTGTTGGTCACCTTCATTTCACCCTGTCCTCTAGCAGCCTTCTGACTCTCTGACCAAACCTGATATGTGTGCTGGGGGCTATAAACTATTTCCACGACAAACATCAACATCACCTGCTGCCTCAAACTCGTCTTTCCTCTCATCCCTGCACAAACAGGTTACAAATACCAAACAGACTCTTGCAAGCATGGTTTATTGCACTGCACACAGCAAGACTTGTTTTTGCCAACAATGGGACCTGTTTTTATCAACAGAACGGACTCTTAGATCTGGCCGGTCTCACTTGTGTTTAGACCCTGAAGCAAGGTCCAGCTGCAATTAAATTGTCTGTTTTTGACCTGGGCGGGAGGAGAGTTAATGTTGGGCTTGTGTAACCATGTTGATGAAACAATGTTGGGCTTGTGTAACCATGCTGATGAAACAATGTCGGGCTTGTGTGACAACCTGCCCGGGGCGGAGACTCCAAGCTTGTAACCATGATAAATGAAACAAATACATTGTGTAAAACCTGTATAAAAGGAAGAGCCAAAAGCATTGCCAGTAGAACACCTCCCTGAAGACATCCTGGTGTCAGCAGTTGACGTGGTCTCCTCTAAGAGTAATAAACCTTTTTCTTGCCTTCCAGCTTCCAGCGCCTGCCTCGTTATTTTAGATAGCGAATCCAAAGTGGATTAAAGGGGACCTTGCGCCGGGCAGCATTGGGGATCTCAGGAGACTCGCTGCTTTTCACACTGGGAGAGACCACCCACACATTGCACACTGAAATCCATGCATGGACAAAACATAGCACTTTCCACAACTATAATCATCAAAAAACAACAGCTGTAAATGTCACACCACACCTCTGTCCCCTCTACATTATACCTCAATTTAAGTAATGTGGAAAAAACTGCCCATACTCCATCTGCGAGCTGTCTACTGCACTGGACCCATAGAACATTTTGCAAAAGATTGAAGAGTCAATTTTCAAATAGCTAGGCTATTGCTCATTTTGAGGAATCCTCATAACATACGCAACAGCCAAGGTGTTTCGTTCCCTCAAAGACTGCTTCATCAGGGCACGAAAATACGTAACTGGAAAATCCAATATGCAAAAACTTTTGCATTCTAGCAGATACCCACAATTCATAGTTAACACGATAGCCAAACACAACATATGACAAACGATTCCTTTGGTCCGATATACGAGAAGAACTGGATGATTGTACACAAAGAAATATTTGTAAAATAGAGGATTTTAGATTTGAAATCATACCAAATTCAATAACCCAGCTGACTCCCTGCTCACTTGTCCATCAAGGATAGGTGGTTATCGGACTGTTTCAACCTCCCTAGCTTCCTCCCTCCCCTTCACTGTTATGCCTAATTATAATGTTTTGCTTATAGCTTTATGCATCCTTATGTGCTGCTATGTAATGTTGGCCTAATTATGTTTGCTTATATCTTTACGATACCAAAGGGGATGATGGACGGAGCGTTAGAGCAAATCAAACACTCACCCCCAGTCAACTGATCTGGGTTTAATCCATCATCATTCTTTAGCTCACTCCACCACCCCAGTTCAGACATGGCCATATGCAAATCAGTCTGACCCTGTGCCTCATGGGAACAGTCCAGCCCGAACTGCCAAGCCATGTCTTCCCTGGACCGGAAACAAGCATCCTGGGACCGGTTTCGGGTTCAAAACCCTCATCAGCCAGGCTAAAAAATGATGATGGATTAAACCCAGATCAGTTGACTGGGGGTGAGTGTTTGATTAGCTCAAACGCTCCGTCCATCATCCCCTTTGGTATCGCTTTGTTCGCCCTAAGTTGGCAGTGTATGCCCAGACGTGGGTCCCTTGCTCACTTTGCCACTGGATTCAAGCTAGCCTGGCTGATGACGGCTGAATAGCCAGAAACCGGTCCCAGGATGCTTGTTTCCGTTCCAGGGAAGACATGGCTTGGCAGTTCAGGCTGGACTGTTCCCATGAGGCACAGGGTCAGACTGATTTGCATATGGCCATGTCTGAACTGGGGTGGTGGAGTGAGCTAAAGAATGATGATGGATTAAACCCAGATCAGTTGACTGGGGGTGAGTGTTTGATTAGCTCAAACGCTGCGTCCATCATCCCCTTTGGTATTGCTTATATCTTTATGCATCCTTATGTCCTGCTATGTAATTCAACTTGTTTTCCCTTGTGTATGTAAAGCGCTCTGATACCACCGGGTCTAGCTAGCGCTATATAAATAAATACCCCACACATTCTATTGTGTGTACTTGGGATATGGAATATGCGCACCACATGAATATGCGCGATTGTCCCTCCTCCGCAGCACAAATTGTCTGCTGTTAATTTATTCTCACCCACATGCGGAAGCTATAAGGTTTTCACTTTTGGGTGAAGTGTGGGTTTGTACTTCTCTACAACGTATCTGGGCAACTTACCTTTCTAATACAGTATTTCGAAGATTTCCCTAGAAAGCCAGCATTGCGACGCATAAATCGCTAGCGCCCTGAAGCGGCTGCGAACGCGAAGGCAAAAAAAAAAAAAACAATAAATAGGGAGAATAAGGTTTCACGCAGAAGCGCGCGCACAAAAACCAGGGGAAAGGATGCCAAGTTGGCACGCAGGCGGGCGCGGCTGGCTGGACCCCACTGAAAATATGTCCTCCTTCTGGGGCACACTAACAAACAGAAGGGCCTGCTGGCTGCCGGACACACACAGAAAGTAGGCCTCGGCTTAGCCTGCACATTTTCAAATACCTGGCATTTCCCCCAGCCCCCAACCCTCCGCACGCGCTCTCGCCTTCTCTAAATAAACAAGAGCCGCCTTTGTTTAAATTAGAAAAAAGCCATCTTGCAGGGTACAATTACATCATCAACAGATTTTTTCTCCTTTTGGTTTGCTGTATCAATCATGCATTGCTCAGGGCCTGGCGTGGAAGGCGGGCCTCCTCTCTGTGTTCAGCTCCAGTCTTTGATCTCAGGATTCATCACTCGAGGCCTGGAGCACGGACAGCCATTCACTGGCTGTGAGGGAGGGCGTGTACTGTACACATACTAGCCGGAGAGTGTGTGTACACACGAGAGTAAGAGGCAGAGGGAAAGAATGAGCGAGTGTGTGAGAGCGCGATAGAGACCCGTAATCGGGAACAAGAAAAAAAAAAAACGTGTTTACAGGGGGGAAAAATTTCAAATTAATACAGGCAGAGTTGAACGTGTGTATATATACACACACACACAGAAAAGACTGCGATATACAATAAGCTTAAAAATAGGGGTGCACAGATGATAAATGAAATACTGACACCATGAAAGGGAGAAAAATTGTGAGCAACTGTTGACGATCTGATTTTTTGCATTGTCGGTTAGTAGTAGCTGTGTTCCATTTTGCCTATTACAATGATTAAATGACTGTGTAAATGAAAATTAACTAAGTGAAAAGAAAATCAGTTTGAATAACCAGTAAGTGTTTATGAGACATGCTTAGGATAATACGTGCCTGGCACTTCTGTTTCCTGGAGTTTTATACGGCGCTTACTTGACCCAAAGGGTTCAGAGCCTTTACATGAGCACTAGTTACGTTACAGACAGACATTCGTTTTTTGTTAGGCACGGGGAGATGAAGCGATTTGTCCAGAATCACAGGATGTTGAGCGTCCCTGCCGAGACTCGAACCCGTTCCCCAGTGTCGAGGTCGACTGCTCTAGCCGTAAGGCCACATCCTCTCCCTTTGAATAGAAAAGTGTTTACTACCACTGTTATGGCACGAGAGCGCATTCGGAATCCGAGCACATTAAACTGGCTGCATCCGTGGTTTTAATAGGATTGTTACGTCTGGTTGAGTCAAATCACAAAGATTATTTAAGGTTTAATTTAGAAGCAGCTTGTGTGGGTTAGGGTGAAAGTAAAACGGGGTGTGAAGTGAATGACGTCTGCAATGCGTTGTGTGTTTGGCGGGCGTGCCATGTATTTCAGCTCACAACGCTGTCACTTTATAAAGGATGAGGGCCCAGCCTCCATGAAAAGGTCAGGGAGAGTCCATTACTGAGTACCTGCACTACTTCAATTTGAAAGGGAGAGAGAACCTGCAATTCTCAGCACTGCTGCAATACATTTAATAGGCGAGTGCCAGCACTTCTCAGGAGCAAACAGGTATTCTAAATCGGGGGTACCTGCACTTCTATAATTCCATTTAAAGCACTGGTTGAATTCACTTGCTGACTGCATGGTCCTGGCTGTGCTCGGCTACTTTTGATGGCTCTATGGCTTTCTGTTCCAATTTATGCACTTGCTAGCTTGAAAACCTCCCACAAATCGGTTTCCAGAACTGTTTATAAGCTTTGAAAAATAGCAATTCCAAACACCGCCCATCATCATGTCATGACTGAAGCATTCCATATTTAACCTAAACTAAATGTGCACACCAAGGAATGGGGTCTTTCCTGCTGTATACGTACATCATCTGATGCACAATCTCAAAGGTGCACAGTCAGCACAGAGGGGCAGACTGCCTTACCTGTAATGTGGCAGTGATGCAAATCCTACACACTCGAAGGATCCAATGTGCAGACTGACAACAGACCGCGCCGAGGATTGACATTGTGAATGGAACTGCCCCCTCCCCACTTGGCATTCTGCCCTACTGTCCTCAGTTCAGTGCTTAATTTGTAAATAAGTGCCATGGCTCTCATCAGGAGGCCGCTGCACCTTGTACCACACATAGCCCCAGCCAGGGCCGCCAATGATAGTAACAGCACAAGTACTAACATCGCACTCCTACAAGTGCGACAGTTCGGACTATTTCAGGACCCCAAAGCAATAAGAATGGCTTGGGTGTCAGGTAATATTCAATTTTAATGTATATTGAGTTAATAATTAACTGTCTTTGTGCTCATCTCTAAGTTAGCAAGACAGCGCCACCTTGTGGCGCACTGTCACAGACGCCGGTGCTGACAATTAAGTGCTGGTGCCGAGCACCGAAAACCAGCAGCTTAAATTAAGCACTTCCTTAGTTTAACCACGTAAGTGCTGTGTCAGCCTTGGGTTTTACCCACACTGTATAAAACTGCTAAGTACACAAAATGACCGTCTTTCATAGTGTGCAGCACTTCAATGCCTTTCGGCGAGGTTTGTGGTGTATAAATTCCACATGCATACATGGAGTAAAGCATCAGATGGAAACAAATATGCAGCTTCCGCAGGCTTTGTCTACCATTATATTAACAAGATGTAATGCACAATCTATAGGTTGCCAATGCCAGATCTAAACATTTCCCACCACCCATCAACACAGGAAGTAACTTAAATGAATTTCCCATCATCCATCTGGACAGGAAGTAATATTACTATTTTTTCTGCAAAAACTTTAAAAGAAGAAGCCAAGCAAGAGGACTTAATTTCCCACTAGCACAGGAAATTACATCATGGCACCCTGGACTACCCCTCCACCCCCATCCCCTCCCAGGAACTATTTAAGTGACAGCTGCATCAAAGAGACACCGCTCATATGTACCTGTCCATGCCTGGAACGCTCCCAGTGTCATGAATCCAGGTCTGATCACCGCCCAGCAATACTCTGCAGCACTCCTTAGGTCGCTAGGCCCCAGACCCTGTTCTCCCAACTAATGATGCGCCGTACCTCACACAAAGGTAGGAGCTTTCACCTTTAGACACTGCTGGTTCCCCAGCTGCCACTCACCCACCCCTGAACACAAATACTAACAGCGCCCCCAACACCCCTTCCCAACACACACACCACACAAGCACCAACGGCGCCTACTCTCCCAGCCTACACCACACGCCATACCAAACCCCCACGTCAACTTCCACTCGCATGCATGCTTCTCAACACACAATCACTCAGCAAACACAACCAATATAGGGTACCTTCTTTGCAGCAATGCACCAGACATACTCTTCATCGTAGACTTTGCTCAATCCCTCATAGGCTCCCGACATCACTACAGCAATCCCAGTGGCTACAAGATCACTCAACAGGACCGCCTTCACAAACCAGGAAGAGGGCTCGCTACCATATACAAGGAATTCATCAAATTCACAACATCCACAGAGAATGCCACCCCATTCATGGAACACCTGCACTTCAAGCTGCAAAATCTCAGAAATATTCACCCTGAGCGGAACCCTTGCTTACATACCACCCAGACCCATAGCCACCTTTACCAACCTCATTATCGACTTTGCGCTCCACGCAGCATAGACTCCAGAGTCTACATTCTCCTCAGTAATCTCAACTTGCACCTGGAAGACCAAGACCACCCATGCCCCACAGCACTCCTTGGACGTTTGAGCAACATCGGACTCACCCAGCTCTTCACAGAACCAACATACACCGCAGGACACACACTGGACCCAGTCTTCACCACAAGCAACATCATCAAATACAATTCCACCACATAGACCGACCAGACATCATCCACTTCCCAAATCAACACATCTCAAGTCAACACCTATACCAGGTTCAGTACTCTAAGCTGAAGCGAAATCACAGAAGCAGACTAAGACTGGCTCCGCGCCGCCAGCACTGATCAGCCTAGCCCTACAGACAACCTCGACAAGGACATAAATAACTGGATTAAGAACTGCGCAGACTCCCTCGCACCCATCAAACCCAACAAGCATAGTAGATCAAACAAGCAGGATACCTGGTACACAGAAAACCTCAGAGACAGCTAGAAAAATGCAAAAAAGTTAATGGAGAGCCAGCCTCAACACCACTGATCGCATCGGAGTGCAGCCTTGCAGCACTATCGCCAGCAAATTGTAGAGACACCAAGAAAAAAGCACTAGTGAACCACATCGAAGGATTTAACCTTGCCCTCAGTCACTGTAAATAACAGTGTTGCCTCCCAACAACTCTGCGACAACCTATCCAACTTCTTCCAAAGCAAAACAGGAAACATCTACAGCAACTTCGTACATCAACCCAACCCCAGAGAACTCATCGCTAACCTACCCACCACCAACCAAGGCAGCCAACTGACCGAATGGACAAACCTTATCAGAAACTACACAGTGGCAATCATGCGGACCATCCACTCAGGGGCTCCAACGAACCCATTCCCCCACCGCATCTACAACCTGGAAACATCACCAATTAGCACCACCCTGACCCATATCATCAACATCTCCATCATGTCCACCACTTTTCCAGATGAATGGAAACTTGCAGAAATCAATACCCTCCTCAAGAAGCCCACAGCTGACCTAAATCAACTGAGCACCTTCTGACTCATCTCCGTGCTCCCCTAACCAACCAAAGTGATTGAGAAGGCCATTAACAAACAAGTCACAACCCAACTCGCACTTCAGCATCTTCTAGACAACACACAATCTGAATTCAGAAAGAACCACAGTACTGAAACAGCACTCATTGACCACATTCAAGACATCCCAGACTGAGTAGAAACGGCGCTGCTGCACCAACACAGTCTCCCACAACATCCTTATCAGAAGACTCCACGAGATTGGTATACATGGATCTGCTCTCAAATGGATATGTTCCTTCCTCACAGGAAGAACCCAAAGGGTCAGGATGCCACCCTTCACATCAGACACCAAGAACCCGACATGTGGAATCCAACAGGGATCATCTCTCAGCCCCACTCTCTTCAACATAAACATGACACAACTCGCCAACATCATCACCGTCATCTCCTACACCGTTGACACCCAACTCATCCTCTCCCTGACTGACAAGACAAACACAATCTGAACTAACTTTACCAACTGCATGACAATGGTAGCAGACTGGATGCAAATGAACTGCCTGAAGCTCAACTCTGACAAGACTGAAGTACTGGTCTTCAGCAACAAGACCTCTCCATGAGATTTCACCTGGTGGTCGTCTGAACTAGGAACATCCACAGACCATGCAAGAAATCTAGGGATCATCCTAGATGACAAGCTCAACATAACGGCTCAAGTCAATGCAGTGTGCACCTCCTGCTTCCACATCCTATGGATGCTGCAAGAGATCTTCAAATGGTTGCCTCAGAACACCAGATGGACCATTACACAAGCACTCACCAGCAGGTTTGACTACGGCAACACTATGCTGGAATCTCCAAATAACTCCTACACAGACTCCAGACCATCCAGAACGCAGCCGCAAGACTTCTACTCAACCTCCCACGCCGAACCCACATCACACCACACCTCAGGAAGCTTCACTGGCTTCCCATTCACAAGCGCAGCCAATTCAAACTTCTCAAACACACATACAAAGCCCTACACAACACAGGATCAGAATATCTGAACAGCCGCATCCACTTTTACCAACTCACGAGACACCACGCTCTGTCTCACTCTCATACACACCCGGCATCCACAAAAGCAAAACTGGAGGTAGGTCATTCTCCTACATCACACCCAAGACATGGAACAACCTCTCTCAACACTCGGGAGCCTGCTCCTCATTTATTGAGTTCCACAAGAAGCTGAAGACCTGGCTCTTCATATAAGCACCTTGGGACCACATATCTACACACCTTGCCCAAGCACCTGGATACCCTCCCGGGTTTTTAGTGCGTTATGCAAATCAACATAACAAAAAGGTGCCCACCAGGAACTGGACACTGGCAACTGCAGAATACAGTTGCTCTGTCAAAACCATGTTAGCGGTCAGCAAGTGCACTCAGAGTTTAAAATCTTTTTTTTAATTTTTTTTTTTTTAAGAAGGTCCTATTGATACACAAGAACCCCACAGGGCTGGGAGCTACAGCGTGCGGAAATGACTAAGTGGAATGGGCATGATGCCCCCTCCAGAGCCAAGCATTAGCCTAACACCACCCCCACCAAGGATTCAAGAATGAGGAGGTCCAGTGGTCACCTCAAACAAGCAACTTAAAGTAAAACAATTGAGAGAGAAAAAACCACATGCTAACTCTAATTGACAGGGCATGAATACAAGTGTTTGGAGTGCAGTAGGCTATGTGAAGCTCAACAGTAACATATTCAAGAGTTTAATCAACACTTGAATAAACAGCATTCCCAAACCTAGAGTTTTTAGCTGCGCCTAAACAGTGCACATTTGCGCTCAGTGAAATCTATTGTTAACGAGGGAGAAAAAAGCTATAAAAGAGGCTCAAAGCAATCAATTTCTTAACTTTACTTACCATTTGTTGTTTGACATCACTATTATTTCCTTGCTCGTTAATGGTCAGATCCTTCTCCTCACCTCCAAATGGGGCTTCAAGATTATCTTGCTGTGGAGCATGGACCAAGTACAGTTTGTCGTCTGCTGATGGGGTCTTCCACTGACTCCAGGGTTCTACAGGTACTTTTTTTATTTTTATTTTTTAGCATGGACTCTTTTAGAGTACTTGTGTCTGCAGTCCCTCTCCCTTACCCCGCCCTCCTTTTGCTGCTCCCTCCTTTGTGTCTTTCCCCCTGCGCTCATCCCACTGCCCGATATTTCATTCTCATCTCAACCTCCTATCTGTCAGTTGTTTCTTTACCACCCCCTCCCCCTATTGTCTGTTTCTTTGCTGGACAACATGTCTAAAACAAAACATTGACAACGCAAATAGATCTCACATAGACAAAGCCTATTGACTTTGCCAATGGTTGTTTTCATTGTTTCCAACTTTGAAACACAGCAAAACCGACCATTTCACAGATAAACCACAGTTTTAGAATCCATTTCAACAATTACATTTTCGCAAGTAACACCCGAGGTCTTGAGTTACTGGAAGGGTGATTGAGGTCTTTTCGAGGAGGTAGCACTAGAGAAATATTCTGTCCCCAGCTTTTCCCTTTTCCAAATCCTTCAGCTGAGGTCCTAAAGTTAAATACAACTCATTAGGGTGAGGGCTCCACCACATGCTAACAGAAGGGGAAGTTTGTCAATCACTGAAACAAACACAGGTGCCCCAAAGTCATAAAACAGAGTCAACATGTGACGCAACAAAAGTCCATCAGAAGAAAAAAAAAGCATATATTACTCACCAAAGAAAGAGTAATCAAAAGCCTTGATTAAGTGCTATAAATGTCTGATCTCAAAGGCTTAAAATTCAAATTCGATGGTTCAACAGATGGTTATCCCAGCACCAAAAGCTGCAGTTTGGATGTATGGAACAAAAAACAGAAAATGTGTGGTTACGAGAGTCGATCACGTTACGGCGTTATGTCTATTTTGTAACTCCACGAATCACCAAAGGAGCCCAAACAAACAATTTTATTGTTACACACCACCGTTCATGGTTGCTTGAAATATGACAGACGGAAACAATGAAACAGACACACAGCAGCATGTTACAACCCATTTCCAAAAGCCCCATGATTGTGATAGCAGGGCTTCAGAAGTGCCAGTAAGCACAGCACTCAGTACATGGGATAACATTTTCTGTTATCATTTCAATAGTATTAAAAATGAACCACGAAATGGTTTCTTTGCACAATAACACAACCGATAAAAGGGTGACTGCATATCTCTGCCCAAGAATCGTAGTTGCATATGGGACACCTTATTGGTTAGGCGAGGCAGACTCCTACCAGGGTGTGGAATTTTTAAAAATTATCTACTTGTCCAAGTGACGGGATACTTCAAAAACCTACTGGTCGTGGAGAAAAAAAAATCCTCTTTTGGGGTCATGCAATGAGGTGGCAACTTGTGATAGATTTCACATTACATCAGATCTTCGATAATACTCTTTATGATTAGGCTAAAGCTTAGAGTTAATCAGGGTTTTGATTCCATAAAGCCTTTGATTTTGCCACCTTTCAAGAGGCACAGGAAGCGGTAGTTCCAGCATTGGCATGCCCGGTGAGTCTGTGCACCACCGCAAACTAAGATGCTTAAGGGTATTCACCTGTATTTTTGATCTGAGCAGACTTTTGAATGAGCAAATATACGTGTATATTTGCACATATGAACCTAGAATTCACAAAAGTTTGCTTGCGGTATAAAGTTTATAGGTCTACTTCCCTAAACTCTAGTGAATTTCTTTAATTTCTAAATCTGCACCAATGCAAGAACATGCCTGTGGGTGCACTTTTGTGAATTTCTTTAACAACTGGGTACCAATTGTATTTTTCCGATGTACATAATGGTTTTACGTGGACTCTCTATTAGTTATCAGTCTTTAAAAAAAATATTGTTATGCAAACACATTGTACTAAATAACGCCACAGAGAAGTGCAATACAGTTTTGTAAACTTTGTTCCCCAAGTTGAATTTTTGTAGTATTTTGAAAGCACACAATCCCCAACTTTGCTCTCCTGCTTCTGCTTGTATTTCCATACAATCAGGGAGCATTCTGGCTGCCTTATAGGTACTTTTGAAATGTTCAATTTCGCATGTGTACATGTTTTTAATAGAGGACCACACTAATGCAAGCGGATATCACACCTAACTGCATTTTCTTAGAGTGCTCTCCCTAATGAAGTATTTGCATTAATAAACCAAATTTGCAAGTTTGAACAACTTATACACGTGGATACAAAATCTGCCTTAATTGGAGACCATCCTCTTTCACAGATCCATACAGGGGGCAAAATACTTGAAACTTGTTGTCCTCGTCCCCAAAGAATACGTCCTGTGCATAGCTTTTTATCACTTTTGCACCATCTATCACTCATAGCTAAATTCAATGCACTTTAGGGGGAAAAGTGCTCTGTCTGAAATGGCTTAATTTTAAAACACAAGTCATTGGCTCTTCCCGTTAAGAAAAACATGAGATTCTCAGAACTAGACAACATCTCTCAATCACTACTGATCGATATTAAATATCTGCAGCACCTGCGAGGGTAAATACACAATGCAGAAGGGTGCCTAAATGTTAGCCAGAACAGAGGCAGGGTCATTCTTCTTTTCCAACTCCACTGTAATCTCTTCTAAGAATAGGCTTAGCTAGGGTTACATTCACATGTATAGCACTTTAAGGCCATATGTATGATCCTGTAGCATTTCTCTGAACTTGGGCACCTTTTAGATTCTAGACTAAGCTACGCTTTAAGGAGGCCATTTTTTCATTCAGGTTCACTAATATGCAATGAGCGTCCATCAAAATAGGTTTTATTCCAATATCCATGGGGAACAACATGTTCATTATTTCTCAAATCCCAGCATGTCTGCCATCATTCCCCAAGATACACTTTGGGCAGGCTAGGTGACACTTCAGAGAAGAATAAGGAATGCCACTATCCATCATTACGCAACAAGTGGATTGTGTTTCTTTTAAGTATCCAGGTCTTCTCCTACAGCTTTTTTTCTACTCAAAGAAAGTTTGGGATTGGGTAGGCCATTTAGTTCATAGTGTCTGACTTACAGATTGAACAAATAATAATTTGTTTCAAGGAATTTGAAATGATGGTATTCCCAGCCCCCTTCTCTTTACATTAATCGGAGCGTATATATGGAATTCTGAAAATTCTCTCCAGATTTTCTCTTCCAATTATATATAACAATTCCCACAAAACCCCTCCCTTAAAACGCCAACTTAAAAGCTCACTGTACGGTCACTCATCTCTCTCCACTAAGTTACATAAAGAAGTGCCACATTCTCGTGCACCATTACCCTATTACTAATCAAATATCAATGACAAGTGACTCATTGACTAAAGTTGTCTGTTTAAGTGATGCATTATGAATTCATTAACTATTAACACATTCAGATGGAACAGTTAGATAATTCCACTTAATGACCATGGTAATCAATACAATTACATACGTTTCACAGCACATATGAACAGATTGAGATACAGAGTGAACCTACATAAATCAAAATAGGCCTTGCAGGTTTAAATTCAATAGATACATTGTGTTCCAAGACAACACCCTACATGCCTGATGATTACACATGAATCACGCTTAAGCTACAACTGCTGGAGTGAATGGGATCAACTTTTAACTATGCCAAAGAAGAAAAAGCCAAAATTGCATTAATTATAAACTGTAAGGGAGACAGCGCAAAACATAGCATTAAAGTAGTATTCCCGTAAACGTCTGCAGCACCATTTTACAATGCAATATGAAACATACATTCTCAATATAAAGCTATGTAGCATTTCTGTAGAAGTTTGATGCAGGGGTCAGTGGAATCTAAAGGATTGTTTCAGATAATTTATTTGAAAAACTGAGACCTTGCGGCAAGCTAATGTCTGGTCTCATTTCCTTGCATGCTCTGGCTCGGCATGGGTATAAGCCATTTATGTTTTAGCCAAATCCCATCCACCCAACGCCCCAAGTTAACAATACATCTTCGCATGTGTTCTTCACTTCCGCCCCTCATGCACATTAGAGTTCGAACATGCTAACAATATAAGGTGCTAGTCAGCGACTGGCTTGGGTCTAGAGTTGGCTACTGTACACGAGTCCACCCAAGGCTGGGTCACTATACAAACAAACACTAAAAACTAGCTACAACTGAGGTGCAAACAGAGGTCTGCAATCACCCTTACAACTACATAATTCCTTGTCTAGTGGATTACATTTAAGGGTAACTTAGTGAGATTTATTAGCACATCAAGAAGAAAGCCCGACCACATTCTGTGCCAATATCAAAACACACATACAAACTCCGTTTTAAGCAGTGTTGTCAACCAGGAACAAACTTACAGGTAAAATCAGAATCTGCAGCCTTCTCCTCAGCCACCCTCGGGATCAGGGACTTTGGTTGTCATTTTTTTTTCCAGTGTGCACCTTTTGGGCCCCAGTCCACAATGCCTCCACTTTAGTGGACTAAAACAATCAGGCCTGAGAGGATTTACCTTTAAAGGAATTTAGCAAAGTACGCAACTCCTTCCTACAGGAGGCTCAAGCAAACAGGTGGGGGACCGTACCGACAACTATTCCTATCCACCCACGAGGCTTCACCCCCACTCCTCCATCTGAGGTGGAAATCTTCCCCCGGAATGACAGAGACAACGTTCTTGCGTTAGAGAGTGTAACAATTCTCTGGCCTTATTTATTACAATCCATGAACACGGCATCAAAAAACATTCTACTGCATTCTTGCATATTATTTACAATATGTACATCACTTCATTGGGGATAACTAATACATGGAATCTCCTAACAATAGTTCTCGGAGTCATGATTGACCACCCCTCAGGCACCTATGGCATCGACTATTCCAATAGTCTCAGAGGCTATGATCCCCCCCAAACAAGTTGCACATTACAAGGTAAACTCACCTTCTCCTTCAAGATAGAGGGAGTGTGGTCCAGAATGAAATCTGTACCCCAAAATAACCATGTCAGAGCCAACCCAAAGAAGGGATCCCCACCGGTACCCAATGGGAGATGGGCCTGGGCAACCGGGCCATACCTTGGTCCCCTGGGGCAGTCACCTTCCCCCGGCTTCCCCAGGGCAACGTAACTGAACTGAGTACTGTGGGAGGCTTTGGACAATTGATGTAGCGGACGTTCGGAGCCATTCCCTATATACTGCAGTACCCCAGCCCCAGTTTGAGCCAAAGGCTTTCAATTCCATCCTGAATTCGCCTGCACTTCTATTCCTGATGACAAGGTTGCCCACCGGCTTGGTATCCAAACAGGACTCCTTCCTTGCCAACCCACCCCAACCCCCTAAGAGGCTATCTACAGGGATGGACGGGTGGGAAAAAGTCTTCCTGCTGGTCCAATGAAGATAAGCAATCCCAGGTGCAGGAGGGTCGGCGGTCGTCTGGGGCAGCTAGTCAAAAACCAGGTAGTAGTGAGCTGAACAGTGCCCCTCCTTTTAACCCACCTGTTTGCACCTACGGTCCGACCAGGCGACCCCCATCGGTGTCGTGGGATGCCAGCGAAAATTCAAACATATGGCAGCCACCTTCAGCCGGTCCAATCCGGTTGCACCTGTCTTGGGGGCATTGCCCTCCAGTTCAATGTGCACACGACACTGCACCAAAAAGAAATCTGTTCCAAGTAGCCCAGGGCTTTGAAAAGTCAGGCATAGGAGGCATCACCTTCTCTAACCTGGAAATTGCCATCTAGCTTTCAGAGGCATGCACTCAGTTAACCATCCAGCACTCCACTAGTGTCCCAATTAAATTCTTAAAGAGGTATCTACTAAACTGCCAACTTTGGTGTACCTGTTAGACTCAGCAATGCAACTCCACTTGGGCACATTACTTAAGGGTCATGAAGCTCCTTCAGGGATGCGGTGCTAAATTATTTCAATATTCATCCACCTAAAACCTTTTCACCAAAGTTACTAGCAAATAATAGAGTTTGACATAGCAACTGTGATCGAACCATAACAATATAGTACTGCCGCCTGTGACTGCAGAATGAGTCAGTGATACAGGACGGGACCAAAGCGCACAGACCCTTTGAAACTGTACAGTCTGCGTCAGCGTCTATACATCACAACAAAACACACATTTTCAAAACATAAATAGACAGCACCTTTAAGATGTAGGGGAAAATTATTTCGTCAGCTGCAACAGTGCCTTTTAAAAACAGACTGATGTGAGATATCGGAATAGGAGACTCAAGCGCAATAGACTTTTCCAGAATATAATGGTCATAGCTGATCATAGTCTGAATAGAAAATCCAACACTATTCTAGGCAGGGGCGGCTCCTCCATTATGGTGGAGGAGCATCGCTCCTCTTCTCAGAACCAGGAGGTAAAAAAAATAAAATGATAATAAAACTGTTAATCATCATTTTATTTTTTTTCCTGGCTGAGCTGAGTGACCAGAGTCTAGGGAGGGATGGGGCCATCGTCTAGGACGGCAGAAGACTGAGCCGGGAGAAGGAGAGTTGCACACTGTAAGTGCGCATGTTCTTTTGGCCTGCCGTTTTAGGACGGCTAATCCGACATGAAAAACAAAATTAGAGATGCACCACTTTGCAGCAATATTCCAAAAAAGTCCTTTAAACAATAATTCTCTAAGAATCCACCAATTCGTTGTACACTGGTCAAGTTTTTCTTTTCCTTTATTAGTTCTTTCTTTAAAAGACAGACAGCCAACGCGTTTCGTCCTGAAAAACAGGACTTCTTCAGGGCTGTAGATTAAAAACATATAAAAAAAACTACTTTAACAGTACAATACAAACTTTTAGTTCAAATGTATACAGCATTTGAAATGACATAAAAACACACAGAATCACGAACATTCAACAAGAGTCACATATCTAACTTTACAGGAGAAGGAAAAACCAAATTCTGTGACTGCAGTGAACCTAGACATTTTATTAGATATAAAACAGTTTGTAGAATTTACACAACTTTAAAGAAACACAAAGACACAAACATCATATATAAAAATTGATGAATTAAATCATTAGAAAACAGAACACAGAAAAAAGGGGGTGGTTAGTCACCAAAGATTCTTCATAATATGCATGAACAGCACCAAGAGGATAGACATCCAACCACTGAGAAGACCAAATCTGGGTATCACTTTTAAACCCATCAATATGTAGTCTATTTGTCATGGGGTAATCCCCAGCATCCCGTAATCTATCGCAATTGTCCTATGAGGCAAAAGAGACCTCCAAAATCAATTCTGTGCATGATGCGACACGAGGGTTTAAGACACATGCAGTATATAATCCTCACCATACCCAAAACAAAGAACCATAACAACCACAATAGCAAAAGTCGAAACAATGATGACGATAGTACCTACCAATGTAGGAATTATGTAGAGAATTTGAGGGGATAATCCTGACCAAATGTTATTTTGCGACAGGGGTGGTATTTAGACCCCTGGGTTCCGCTAAACAGTTCATCAAAACAAGTGGGAAAAAGGAAAAAAGAGAGGAGAAGAAAGGGAGTGTCAGTCAAATCTCTGGGAGCATAGTATCACTTGTTTAAAACCCTGTCTATTTGCCCAGTTATTGTGTATAGCTTTTATATGAACATACCTCATCTATCTGAGCCGATACGTAATCCGATCAAAACGAAAAGATGATGTAAGGTTGGTTATTCTTCCAATTTTCTTAATATCACTTGGTAATTTTATGGCCAGAGGTGGAGCCTGTGTGGTATGCTAGCCACAATAATGTAATGCCACAATACAATTGTTACTCCCTAGGCCATATCGAAAATACAGCCAATATCCCTGTAGGGGAAAGAAAACCATATAAAGGAAAAAACACTAAAATGCATCCTTCAAATAAAGGATTTATTTCAAATACATATCCGATTATCCATCCCCACTAATCGTCCAAAATTGTATACAGGTACTGAAAAACCTTCTAGTGTGCATGCTTGTTTTTGATTGGGCAAAATGCACAATATTATCTCCAGCCTCAATATTTAAGCAGCCAAGCTAGAAGCTCAAACAACGCTCAATTGCCAAACGTTTGGCAGAGAAACAATTGATAGCGTAAAGACTACCTAATTCAATGTTATCAAGTATGTACATCGAATTAACTTCTGTGCACTTGCATCACCTATTCCACCTGCTCTCAACAAAGCCATGTATACAAAGAAGATATATAGCCCAAAGACCTTGTCTTTATTGGTACCCACATTTGTCATTATATCGCGGGGAAAACGTTTCTTTCTCATAGCTAGATCTGATTAGAATTATATGTGGTCTTAATAGCCTCACACGGTGTATATATATATATATATATATATATATATATATATATATATTAATATGCCTATTCCAAGAGGGTTTTATCGGTGATATGTGTGTGCCACACTTCTGTGAAAGGTATAGTGGGTTACTTTTATTGATGATGTTTTTTAATAAGTTATTGAAGTAACACACCATTGTTTGTTCATGTCTTCCCACTTTCTTGTATATTGATTTCTAATACTCATGTGCATTTTTGTTCGCACTGGATATTGACCCAAACTGGCTTATGGGGCCACTTATTGTGGTGGTTCTGATTGGCGGATTTGGCTTATTTCGTCAGGTTTAGACTGGGCTTAGAACTAGTTCCAATTTGGAACATGTACACCGTACCCGATTTATTATGGCGGCATAACATTTGGCCCACATGCATATAAACAAACGAGGTCTTTTGGGTGACCATCAAATTTGTTGCTTAGATACGGGTGGACATGTTTTCAATTTCGTTTCATTGGTGATTTTTTTGGGTCGTTGTGATTTATTTGTTTTTGTTTGGGCACTGTTACCATTTATTCTGTTTACAAATACTTACAACTTCTCCAACATGGCAGTGTTTTGTAATATTAGAACTGCGGTCTATGTCTATAGTGACGTCACATATGTGGGTCATGTGACCGGACCATGCGCATCAAGTCTTTTACTGCTATTTTGAGCTGTTGGTCACACAATTAATTTTCCTCCGTTGGCTGATTTTCAAATCGGCATGGTCCACCTGTTTTGCTTACAAATGTTTACAACGACTCAAGTATTGCAGTTTTTTGTAATATTGAAATTGCTATGTCTATAGTAACGTCACGTATGCGGGTCACGTGACCGGATTGTGCGCATTTACCGCTTTTTTGAATTTTTCTTACAAATGCTTATAATGACTCAAGTATGGCAGTTTTTTGCAATATCGAAATTGCCGTCTATGTGTATAGTAACGTCACGTATGCGGGTCACGTGACCGGACTATGCACATTTACCGCTATCGTGAACTGTTGGACACACATTCATCTCTCCTTCGTTGGTAAATTTTTTTAATTGGCATGATCCATCTGTTTTGGACCGGACGTAGTTACCGTTTACTCTGTTTTCAAGGGTTTATAACCACTTTAATATGGCGGAGATTTGCAATATCGTATCCGCCGTCTATTTCTATGATCGCGTCGCGCATGTGAATCACGTGACCGGACTATGTGTATTTAGGTTCTCCTACCGCAATTTGAATTGTTGGGCGGCAGGAGAACGCCATTTACGATGTGGAGTCGGACTACACAATAACGAGTAAGTGGGGTTCCTTGTTTACATAGGGGTGATTACTGGATTGAGCTTGGACTATAACCGAGATGGGCGAGCTAATCGGAAAAAAGGAGTTTGGTTATATTTTGATGTATTGCATGGCCCATGCTCCCATCATAATATTACGGGTGTAGCACATGTCCCATTGCGAGTAAAATTGTATGCTTCCTGTTCGGGCACCTTATCTTGGGTGGGGGGCCTTTTTCACCAATGGCTGTCCTTTTAGATATGAGATTGTGCTCCTTGCATTTTGTTTTGGAGTTTAATTTGACCGCGTCGGTATCACTTTTTAGACGTTTTTCCCGCGATATAATGACAAATGTGGGTACCAATAAAGACAAGGTCTTTGGGCTATACATCTTCTAATGTTCTTTGTATACATGGCTTTGTTGAGAGCAGGTGGAATAGGTGATGCAAGTGCACAGAAGTTAATTCGATGTACATACTTGATAACATTGAATTAGGTAGTGTGAAAGGCAGCGAGTCTTCTAAGACCCTCAATGCTGCCCGGTGCAGGGTTCCACCTCTAATTCACTTTGGGTTCGCTATCAAAATAATGAGGCAAGCGCTGGAAACTGGAAGACAAGAAAAAGGTTTATTTCTCATGAGGAGATCACGTCAACTGAGACACCGGGATGTCTGAGGGAAGTGTTCTCCTGATAACTCCTTTGGCTCTTCCTTTTATACAGGTTTGACACAATGCATTGGTTTCATCAACATGGTTACATAAGCTTGGGGTCCCCGCCCGGGCAGGTTGTCACACAAGCCCAACAGTAATTCTCTTCCCACCCAGGTCAAACAGACAATCTTATCTTGCAGCTGGACCTTGCTTCAGGGTCTAAAACATGTGAGACCGGCCAGATCTAAGAGTCCGTTCTGTTGATAAAAACAGGTCCCATTGTTGGTAACAACAAGTCTTGCTGTTTGCAGTGCAATAAATCATGTTGCAAGAGTCTTTTTGGTGTTTGGAACCTGTTTGTGTAACTAGGTGCAGTGAGGGTAGAGTGTCCAAAGGTTTGCCTGAAAACAGAGATGAGAGGAAAAACGAGTTTGTGGCAGCAAGTGGCGCTGAGGTTTGTTGTGGCAATAGAGTTTATAGCCCCCAGCACACATACCAGGTCGGTCAGAGGGTCAGAGGGATGCTAGTAAGGGCAGGGTGAAACAAAGGTGACCAACAGAGTACAAAATGGCTGTGATAGATCAAAATGACTGCAACTTATGTGCACATAGAATTCCACCAGACAAGATGGCGCAGGTAATGTTCACAACTGTCGTTTTGCTTTTAACAGTGGCCCCTTTGAACATAACTAGCCAGCTTGTCAGTCTATTTCGATCTCCATAATGTCCCGTATCTCTTGATCATACATTACTCTCATTTTTGTTAGCTGAGTGTCCATAGTCTTAGGGTGCAAAGGTAGTTATGCAAAGAGAACACAAAGGTGGTATACAGTGTATACCCAAACAACAACCACATATTGTCAATACTGGGACCAAGAGAATCATTGATATTTTCCAACCCCACTCCTTCAAGATGCCCCAAAGCCAACTTCCAATTGTCCAAGTCTCTGATCCTTGATGAATTTCTGAAGATAGTCTATGGAGATGTTCGATTGCTTCATAGACAGAAGGTGAATTATCAGGAATGTATACACAGCAGCTGGCACCGATGATGCGGCATGCTCCTCCACGGTCCGCTAGTACCACGTCCAGGACCATGCGATTTTGCAGGGTAAGCAGACGGATCGCTTGGAGCTCAGCAGTGTTGTTGGCGAGGATGCCAGCAGTGACGTTCAGGGCGGTCTCTACCGCTTGGGACAGATGTCTGATGGCTCGGCTGTTAGCCATCAGACCCCATAGCGGGACGAGCCCTTTTGCTGCGTCGAGGAACTGTGATGAGGCAGAGTCTGCTTGATCAATGTCTTTAGAACGCTTTTCTCGATGATGCTCTGCAGGGGCTGTGTAGGTTGGTGGCAAAACAAAGGCGATGTAGCACGTGCCCCCAGTTTCTTGGGAGCCAGGTGTAGGCTTTGGTTCCACAAACAAAGTACATATTGGGTGATGCAACAAGCGCTGGGGGTTGGCAGTGTTCAAAGTCCTTACAATGCTACAGGTGCTGTGACCCACATTCTTAGTCCCACGGCCTTCAATGCATACAAGGCCAGAGACGTTCACCACAGATAGGGCCACAGTCAGTGTTGCAGCAGTTCTTTTCTTCAGGTAGGAAAATGTGGCTCTGTTAGGATTATTGAACACTTGCATTTCCACTCGTTCTTTGGAGGGGACATTAATCTGGAATGTCGCATTGAAGGTGTGAGGGCAGAAGGGGGCAGCTGTCCTTCCTGTTTTGTTTCGCCAGAACTAGTTGTAGAACTGGGCGATTGTTCCGTCGGAAGTGGCATTGTCTTTGTAACTTTCTTGTAGGAGCATCATCCAGGCAAGGCAAGATCCGTGAATAGAAAAGGGCGAAGGGATGAAAGGGATGGAATGTTCAGTGGCATGTGGTAACAGCCCACAGACCCAACAGTTGGTAGCATTGGTGGCAAGTTTGTGCTGGTGCAACATCTGCACGAAAGAATTATTCCAGAATTCTTTGCGTCGTTCTCGGAGATGTGGCGGTAGTGTACCAGGTAGTGTTCTTTCTTGGTGGTTGGTTGCATGGTGGGTGACAATGTTCTGTATGCAGGTGCATTCTCTTCAATGATCCAGAGTGCGACCATTAGCAGGAGACAGGTGAGAAATGCGGCTACAACTGCAATTGTCTTTGTGCTGTGCAGGTTAGCAGTCTTGGTGTCTTTGCGGTGGTTTTGCAGGTGTTCAGTTTATCAGGACTTGCCAGGGGCCCGTCCACCTAGGCTCCAGATTCTTCGTTCTTTGGAAGTTGCGAATCAATACATGGTCGCCTGGCTTTATTTCATGTCCCGGGCCCCTGGATACGTCAGGCAAGGCTTGCTGCACCTGTTGGTGGTTAATTGTTAGCTCGTTTGTCAATTTATGCAAGTAATCCGACATTAATATGTTCGGGACATTGTTAATGGAGGTGGGTTTTGGTGCCGCTCAAAGGGGTGGTCGGGGACTCCAAACCCTCCCCGTGGTACTACTGTCCCCTTCCCTGGGTTGTGTTGTAGGCAGACTATACATTGTTGTACTAGGCGTTTTGCAGATTCTGCTACCTTGACGTTATGCCATACTCTTGTGATTAGTTCAATCATGGGGGTGGAGCCTATGTGTGCTGGTAAATGTGCTATGGTCAATATGGGGATGAGGTAGGCATTGGGTAACAGCCATTTATTTCCGTCTTTAGTTCTCCAGCAATCTTACTCGTCTTTTAGTCCCACCTTTTCCCACTCGGTCAATTCGTCTTGTGTGCCTGTAGTCTGTATGTCCCTTACAGTGGTCCTAGCGTCAGTCCATCGTTCAGCTTGTGACCTGCTCACATACATTTGTGTCGTAGTTCTGTCTCCTGCCGTGGCTCGGGCAGTAACGTCTGCTAGTGCATTTCCCTGTCCAATGAGATCAGTCACTTTCCTATGTGCTTGGCATTTTATCACTGCTAACTTCTTGGGGAGGAGGACTGCTTGCGTCAAGGCGGAGACTAAATCTCCATGCAGGATGGGTGTACCTTGTGAAGTCAGGAACCCTCTTTCTTTCCATAAGATCCCAAATGGTGAACCACCCGAAGGCATATTGGCTGTCGGTGTATATGTTAACTGTCGTGTCAGTCGCTAAGATACATGCTCGTGTGAGGGCAATGAGTTCTGCAGCCTGGGCTGAACGTTGGGGAATACGGGCTGTTTCCAGAACGGTTCGGGCTGTGGTGACAGCGTATGCAGCTGAGGTGGTGCCGTCGGGGAGTTTGATGCACGAACCATCCACCCATAGTTCTCCATCTGGTTCTAGAAAGGCGGTGTCTCTGAGATCTATTCTACTCTTTGTTTGTTCATCGGTTAGTGTCACACAGTCGTGTAGTGGAGTCACGCTAGGATCATTTTCGGGTAGGGGTAACAGTGTGGCTGGATTGAGGGTGGTGCATCGCTTTAGGGTAATGTGGGGTGCTAGCAGGGTCAACTCATATCCTGTCAGTCGGGCGCTAGTCAAGTGTTGGGTTTTGGTCTGGTTTAGTAGTGTGTCGACTGCATGGGGTACTAAAACAGTGACTGGATTGGAGAGTACTATTCCTTCGCTCTGGCGTATCGATACTGCTGCAGCTGCCACAGCGCGCAGGCACGCTGGCAGCGCTCTGGCTACTGGATCGAGGGTGGCAGAGAAATATGCACAAGGGCGTTGTTTTTGACCAATTGATTGTGTTAGGACAGACAATGCACATCCTTCCCTCTCGTGCGTGTAGAGGAAGAATGGTTTGGAGTAATCCGGGGTTCCTAGGACAGAGCGCTGAACAAAGGGCATTGCGTAGTTCTTTAAAGGCTGACTGGCATTCGGGGGTCCAGGGAGAGGTGAGGGGATGTCTTTAGCTAGGAGGGAGAGAAGGGGTTTGACAATGAGGCTAAAGTTCGGTAACCACGGTCGGCAAAATGAGGTGAAACCTATCAAAGAGCGGGCTTGTTTCTGATCTTTGGGGACAGGGGTGTCTAGAATTGTCTGGATCCTGTCAGGCGTGAGTTTCCTCCCTTCTTTGGATAAAAGGTGACCCAAATAGGTCACTTGTGATTTACAGAACTGCAATTTCTTTCGGGAGACCTTGTGACCATTCTCAGCAAGAAAATGGAGTAGTTTGATGGTGGCTGTGACGGCTATTGGTATGGTGTCCGCTGCTAGAAGGACGTCGTCTACATATCGGTCGGTACAAAGGGTTGGTGTGTTAAGAACAAAACGACAATCATGAACATTCTGCGCCATCTTGTCTGATGAAAGTTCCTACGTGCACATAAACTACAGTCATTCTGATTGACCACAGCCATTTTGTACTCTGTTGGTCACCTTCATTTCACCCTGTCCTCTAGCAGCCTTCTGACTCTCTGACCAAACCTGATATGTGTGCTGGGGGCTATAAACTATTTCCACGACAAACATCAACATCACCTGCTGCCTCAAACTCGTCTTTCCTCTCATCCCTGCACAAACAGGTTACAAATACCAAACAGACTCTTGCAAGCATGGTTTATTGCACTGCACACAGCAAGACTTGTTTTTGCCAACAATGGGACCTGTTTTTATCAACAGAACGGACTCTTAGATCTGGCCGGTCTCACTTGTGTTTAGACCCTGAAGCAAGGTCCAGCTGCAATTAAATTGTCTGTTTTTGACCTGGGCGGGAGGAGAGTTAATGTTGGGCTTGTGTAACCATGTTGATGAAACAATGTTGGGCTTGTGTAACCATGCTGATGAAACAATGTCGGGCTTGTGTGACAACCTGCCCGGGGCGGAGACTCAAGCTTGTAACCATGATAAATGAAACAAATACATTGTGTAAAACCTGTATAAAAGGAAGAGCCAAAAGCATTGCCAGTAGAACACCTCCCTGAAGACATCCTGGTGTCAGCAGTTGACGTGGTCTCCTCTAAGAGTAATAAACCTTTTTCTTGCCTTCCAGCTTCCAGCGCCTGCCTCGTTATTTTAGATAGCGAATCCAAAGTGGATTAAAGGTGACCTTGCGCCGGGCAGCGTTGGGGATCTCAGGAGACTCGCTGCTTTTCACAAATTGGCAACCCAACGGGGGGCCCATCAGAGACACGTGGGTCCAGTAGAGAGGTCCTAACGACGGAGTGAACGACTAAATGATTGGAGTGCACCTGACTGAAAGAGACCCTCGTCTGGCTGCCAATCGACTGAACTTCACCGGTTCCGAACGGACCTCTCTCGAGTGACCTGCGGTCCTGACTGGGGCCTTACAGGAACGCCGCATTGATTGTTGGAGTAAGAGGACAACCAGGCGCTGGAAGGGAATACGAAGAACTGTCCATACGGTCCGGGTAAGGTCGTGAGAAAACATGACTTAAATTGATTGATGGATAGAAATACTAGTATTCCTTTTTGAGTTATTTGAGACATTCCCTGCTTGCAAACAACGTAGAATAGGAATATTCTCTCTTTGCAGACAGCGAAGGACAGGTAGTGCAGACTTTTGTCTAACATTAATTGAGATATTCATTTTGACCGCTAAATACGTCATGCCTGTTTTCTCTAGATTGTTAGAGGTCAGTCATCCAGCACCGCCGGAAGGCACCCCTAACAAGGACATGTACGTGAAATATGGATTAGCCACCGTAGCTTATAGCAAACTATGGCATAAGTACACTAGGAAGGACCGGGTAAATCAGTGGCCACTGACGGGATCTTTCGATCCCGCTAAAATAGAAACGTTAGAATTAGCTCTCCACAAAAGAAAGCTAGACCAGCCATGTTTGATAGTTTTGGTTTATGGCGAAAAGAGGCAGCTCAACGAAAGAAAAGAGACGAAGCTAGACAAGATAAAGAAACGCGAAAATCAGCTTACCAAGCCTGTAAAAAGTTAGAAGAAGAACTAAAAGAAAAGGAAATCGATAAAAGGAACAGGAATGAAAAATATCAGGTCAATGCCCTGTTAGAACGCCCTTAACTCTTTACCCGAGTTACCAGCAAAACAGGGGTAGATGATGATTTATTGTTAGGTCCCCCAATGATATACATGCCACCCCCTTACGCCCCTACTCATCCCATAGTACAACGCCAGGACCACCAAAGTATAGCCGGAGATGGCACGATCGCCTCAGTCTCCACCGCCTCTGCTCCCACCAAGTCACCCACACCAAATGCCTCATCAAAGGATACAGTAGTAGAGGTAGGATCAAAAGAAAAAGGAGCGCCCAGGGTCCCGCGATTAAGTAAAAATGAGCGAGCAGGCATTGATAAAGTAGTTAAATCCCTCATAGATAGGAAGGAGACAGAAGAGTATGTAACTGACATATGCAACTCCTATGTTGAAAACCGCAAACGATACTTTATTGTACATCTCTGTTACCACACCCTTACTGCATATGAAGAGAAGTACCAAGACGTAGGGCCCGAGCGATTAGTGGCTCTCTACAGGAAGGTAGACATCGGAGATGAAGGCGACAACGATGTTGCAGAACTATTTTCATCCACACTAGAAGTATTGCGTCACCTCATAGAACAAGGACAGATAGATAGGGACAGGACAACTAAGGTAGCAGGACCCCCAGTGGAAAAAACAGATCGCATGATGCCAATAAAAGAAGCTGCCCCTTACTGGAAACCTCCTAGAGGACAAGGGACTAATGACGATATAAACCATCAAGACGCTAGAGGAAGGGTGGTCTACAATTGGGTGTATCAGCCATGGGACAGACAGGACATCCTGACCTTCCGTAAATCTTTGCCGGATTTACGAAAGAACCCCACCGCCTTTTACACCGAGCTAGGTACCGCTCTGGGATCAACAATAATGACACTTGCCGACATAGACTTGTTCTTCGGGTTATGTTTGCCAGCAGATGTGTGGAAACAGGATAGGAAAGTAGACCATACCGAACTGTTTGGTCATTCCTGGGAACAACTCGACACACTAGATAAACAGCGGAACCCTGGTCAAAAACCAGTTAAAGCAATATTAGACCTCCCTGACAAAATAGTGCAGAAAGTGAAACGCTGATCCCAGAGAAAAAGATAGACTGGTCCATAGTAACCGCATGCCGCCAGAAACCACAAGAGGACGTCTCGGAGTACTTCTCCAGATTTGAAACTGTGTTCTCTGATTACAGTGGACAAGACATGTCCACCGCAACCGGACACCACTTATTTGTGCAGAACTACGTCAAAGGATTACTGCCAGATGTATCCCAGAAACTACAAGCCAGCGAAAGTAGTTGGGCAGCATCTAAACCGACGGCCATTCTCCAAATGGCCCAGTACTACGAGCATCAGAGAAGCGAAAATGACAGGGCTACAGAAAGGAAAAGAAGGACTTGAAGGAAAGGGTAATGATAGCACAACTCCAGGGGGCGAATACAGGAAGGGAGCAATATAGGGGAGGAAACCAGCAGAATACCCTAGAGTACAGCCACCTAGGAACAATCCATCTACATCATATGTAGGACGCCAAGACCTAGGACAGGATCAATGTGCATTTTGCAAAAAATATGGACACTGGAAATCCCAATGCCCGGCTCTGTTAGGAGCTGCTAGGGAGCAGAGGGGCGAGGAAATAGCAAGTGGACAGAGAGGAAGAGGACGTGGAAGAGGGTGCGCGAGTGAAGCAAGCGAGGAAAGGCCAGGAAGAGTGAACACATTTGACCATCCCAAACAGAATCAGTACCAACAGACAGATTATGACAATACGTACGACTTTGCATAGGACAGCCAGGGGCAAGGAAGGGATCCAGTCGAGCTCTGCGTTGATCAGCAAGGCCCTTATGTTACCGCTGAGGTCCTGGGCACAAGGTCGCCATTTTTGGTAGACACAGGAGCAACACGTAGTGCACTATCCAAACGACTGATTCCAAGGGCACCCTTGTCAGGCTCACATGTGACCTCAATAGGATTTGACGCTACGCCCTCCACCAACCCTTTGTCCCGACCCATCCCTTTTAATCTTGACAGCAATGGCGTCGAAACGACATTCCTCCTCTCATCTAACACCCCAGACGCCATTATGGGCCTCGACCTTTTGAAACACTTCCATGCGACTATCAGATGCTCACCAGACGGAGTGCGTGTCATCCTGTATGACAACCCCCAACGCCATAGAGAGAACCCTTTTCAGCACATGTTTTCCATCTCTGAGACTGACACATCCCTACTGGACACTTTGCCATCACACTTATGGGCTAGGGCTGATTCAGACGTAGGGACGAATCATGATTGACCCAGTACACGTAACAATACGACAGGACGCAACCCTACCGAAGGTACCGCAGTACAAAATATCGCCAGAGGGGTGAGAAAGCACTAACAGAGATCATACACTCTTTGGTAGAGGCAGGGGTGGTAGAGGAAGTAGCGAGCAACATTTGTAACCGTCCCATACTACCGATTGTAAAGAGACAGGGAGAGGGAGATGGGAAAGCCTACCGCTTCATCATTGACCTGCGGGAGGTAAACAAAATCGTAGTACCACAATACCCAGTAGTTTCCGACATCACGACAATTTTGACTTTAATCCCCTCCACTGCCACCACCTTCACTGTGATCGACCTCAAGAACGCCTTCTTTTCCATACCTATACACGAGGACAGCCGCTATTTTTTGGATTTACCCTAAATTCCCGTTCGTATAGATTTTGTAGAGCACCTCAGGGGTACACTGAGAGCCCAAGTATCTATAGCCAGGCGCTTAAAAGACAGTTGGACGCCATACAATTGCCAGATGGAGTGGCACTAATACAATATGTAGACGACATCCTTCTAGCAGCAGACACAATACCAATAGCCGTCACAGCCACCATCAAACTACTCCATTTCCTTGCTGAGAATGGTCACAAGGTCTCCCGAAAGAAACTGCAGTTCTGTAAATCACAAGTGACCTATTTGGGTCACCTTTTACCAAAAGAAGGGAGAAAACTCACGCCTGACAGGATCCAGACAATTCTAGGCACCCCTGTCCCCAAAAATCAGAAGCAAGTCCGCTCTTTGATAGGCCTCACCACGTTTTGCAGACAGTGGTTGCCGAACTTTAGCCTCATTGTCAAACCCCTTCTCTCCCTCCTAGCTAAGGACATCCCCTCACCTCTCCCTGGACCCCGAATGCCAGACAGCCTTTAAAGAACTACGCAATACCCTTTGCTCAGCACCAGTCCTAGGAACCCCAGATTACTCCAAACCATTCTTCCTCTACACACACGAAAGGGAGGGATGTGCATTGTCTGTCCTAACACAATCAATTGGTCACAAACAACGCCCTTGTGCATATTTTTCTGCCACCCTCGATCCAGTAGCCAGAGCACTGCCAGCGTGCCTGCGCGCTGTGGCAGCTGCAGCAGTATCAATACGCCAGAGCGAAGGAATAGTGCTCTCCAATCCAGTCACTCTTTTAGTACCCCATGCAGTCGACACACTACTGAACCAGACCAAAACCCAACACTTGACTAGCGCCCGACTGACAGGATATGAGTTGACCCTGCTAGCACCGCACATTACCCTAAGCGATGCACCACCCTCAATCCAGCCACGCTGTTACCCCTACCCGAGAACGATCCTAACGTGGCTCCACTACACGACTGTGTGACACTAACCGATGAACAAACAAAAAGTAGAGTAGACCTCAGAGACACCGCCTTTCTAGAGCCAGATGGAGAACTATGGGTGGATGGTTCGTGCATCAAACTCCCCGACGGCACCACCTCAGCTGCATACGCTGTCACCACAGCCCGAACCATTCTAGAAACAGCCCGTATTGCCCAACGTTCCGCCCAGGCAGCAGAACTCATTGCCCTCACACGAGCTTGTATTTTAGCAGCTGGCACGACAGTTAACATATACACCGACAGCCAATACGCCTTAGGGGTGGTTCACCATTTCGGTGTAATTTCCTTTTCAAAGCTGACTCTTCCATCCTCAAGGTTGCCAGTAGAACACCTCCCTGAAGACATCCTGGTGTCAGCAGTTGACGTGGTCTCCTCTAAGAGTAATAAACCTTTTTCTTGCCTTCCAGCGCCTGCCTCGTTATTTTAGATAGCGAATCCAAAGTGGATTAAAGGTGACCTTGCGCCGGGCAGCATTGGGGATCTCAGGAGACTCGCTGCTTTTCACAGGTGGAGGGCGTACCGTCAAATCCTATTGAGGTCACATGTGAGCCTGACAAGAGTGCCCTTGGAATCAGTCGTTTGGATAGTGCACTACGTGTTGCTCCCGTGTCTACCAGAAATGGCGACTTTGTGCCCAGGACCTCAGCGGTAACATTGCTGATCAACATAGAGCTCGACTGGATCCCTCCCTTGCCCCTGGCTGTCCTATGCAAAGTCGTACGTATTGTCATAATCTGTCTGTTGGTACGGATTCTGTTTGGGATGGTCAAATGTGTTCACTCTTCCTGGTCTTTCCTCGCTTGCTTCACTCGCGTACCCTCTCCCACGTCCTCTTCCTCTCTGTCCACTTGCTATTTCCCTCGCCCCTCTGCCCCTACCAGCTCCTAACAAAGCCGGGCATTGGGTTTTCCAGTGTCCATATTCTTTGCAAAATGCACATTGATCCTGTCCTAGGTCTTGGCGTCCTACATATGATGTCGATGAATTGTTTCTAGGTGGCTGTACTCTAGGGGTATTCTGCTGGTATCCTCCCCTATATTGCTCCCTTCCTGTATTCGCCCCTTTCCTTCAAGTCCTTCTTTTTCCTTTCTGTAGCCCTGTCATTTTCGTTTTCTGATGCTCATAGTACTGGGCCATTTGGAGAATGGCCGCCGGTTTAGATGCTGCCCAACTACTTTCGCTGGCTTGTAATTTCTGGGATACATCTGGCAGTAGTCCTTTGACATAGTTCTGCACAAATAAGTGGTGTCCGGTTGCGGTGGACATGTCTTGTCCACTGTAATCGGAGAACACCATTTCAAATCTGGAGAAATACTCTGAGACATCCTCTTGTGGTTTCTGGCGGCATGCGGTTACTATGGACCAGTCTATCTTTTTCTCTGGGATCAGCGTTTTCACTTTCTGCACTATTTTGTCAGGGAGGTCCAATATTGCTTTAACCGGTTTTTGACCAGGGTTCCGCTGTTTATCTAATGTGTTGAGTTGTTCCCAGGTATGAACAAGCAGTTCGGTATGGTCTATTTTCCTAATCTGTTTCCACACATCTGCTGGCAAACATAACCCGAAGAACAAGTCTATGTCGGCAAGTGTCATTATTGTTGATCCCAGAGCGGTACCTAGCTCGGTGTAAAAGGCGGTGGGGTTCTTTCGTAAATCCGGTAAAGATTTACGGAACGTCAAAATGTCCCGTCTGTCCCATGGTTGATACACCCAATTGTAGACCACCCTTCCTCTAGCGTCTTAATGGTTCATATCGTCATTAGTCCCTTGTCCTCTAGGAGGTACCCAATAAGGGGCAGCTTCTTTTATCAGCATCATGCTATCTGGTTTTTCCACCGGGGGTCCTGCTATCTTAGATGTCCTGTCCTCATCTATCCGTCCTTGTTCCACGAGGTGACGGAATACCTCCAGTGTGGATGAAAAGAGTTCTGTAACATCGTTGTCGCCTTCATCTCCGGTGTCTACCTTCCTATAGAGAGCCACTAGCCGCTCGGGCCCTACATCTTGGTACTTCTCTTCATATGCAGTAAGAGTGTGGTAACAGACGTACAATAAAGTATCGTTTGCGGTTTTCAACATAGGAGTTGCAAATGTCAGTTACATACTCTTCTGTCTCCTTCCCATCTATGAGGGATTTAACTATTTTATCAATGCCTGCTCGCTCATTTTTACTTAATCGCGGGACCCTGGGCGCTCCTTTTTCTTTTGATCCTACCTCTACTACTGTATCCTTTGATGAGGCATTTGGTGTGGGTGACTCGGTGGGAGCAGAGGCGGTGGAGACTGAGGCGATCGCGCCATCTCCGGCTATACTTTGGTGGTCCTGGCGTTGTGCTACGGGATGAGTAGGGGCGTAAGGGGGTGGCATGTATATGATTGGGGGACCTAACAATAAATCATCTTCTACCCTTTGTTTTGCTGGTAACTTGGGGTAAAGAGTCGAGGGCGTTCTAACAGGGCATTGACCTGATATTTTTGATTCCTGTTCCTTTTTATCGATTTCCTTTTCTTTTAGTTTTTCTTCTAATCTTTTACAGGCTTGGTAAGCTGATTTTCGCGTTTCTTTATCTTGTCTAGCTTCGTCCCTTTTCTTTCTTTGAGCTGCCTCTTTTCGCCATAGACCAAAACTGTCAAACATGGCTGGTCTAGTTTTCTTTTTGTGGAGAGCTAATTACAACGTTTCTATTTTAGCGGGATCGAAAGATCCCGTCAGTGGCCACTGATTTACCCGGTCCTTCCTAGTGTATTTATGCCATAGTTTGCTATAAGCTACGGTGGCTAATCCATACTTTACGTACATGTCCTTGTTAGGGGTGCCTTCCGGCGGTGCCGGTGACTGACCTCTAACGAACGGTCGGGTCCAAAACAATTACAATCAAACAATCTAGAGAAAACAGGCATGACGTATTTATCGGTCAAAATGAATATCTCAATCAATCAATTTAGACAAAAGTCTGCACTACCTGTCCTTCGCTGCCTGCAAAGAGAATATTCCTATTCTTCATTGTTTGCAAGCAGGGAAATGTCGCAAATAACTCAATATCAAAAGGAATACTAGTATTTCAATCAAACTATTCAATCAATCAATTTAAGTCGTTTTTCACGACCTTACCCGGACCGTATGGACAGTTCTTCGTCTTCCCCTTCCTGCGCCTGGTTGTCCTCTCACTCCAACAATCAATGCGGCGTTCCTCTAAGGTCCCAGTCAGGACCGCAGGTCACTCGAGAGAGGTCCGTTCGGAACCGGTGAAGTTCAGTCGATCGGCAGCCAGATAAGGGTCTTCTCAGGCAGGTATACCCCAATCGATTAGTCGTTCACTCCGTCGTTAGGACCTCTCTACCGGACCCATGCGTCGCTGATGGGCCCCTACGTTTGGGCGCCAATTTGTGAAAGGCAGCGAGTCTTCTAAGATCCTCAATGCTGCCCGGTGCAGGGTTCCACCTCTAATTCACTTTGGGTTTGCTATCAAAATAATGAGGCAAGCGCTGGAAACTGGAAGACAAGAAAAAGGTTTATTTCTCATGAGGAGATCACGTCAACTGAGACACCGGGACGTCTGAGGGAAGTGTTCTCCTGATAACTCCTTTGGCTCTTCCTTTTATACAGGTTTGACACAATGCATTTGTTTCGTTAACATGGTTACACAAGCTTGGGGTCCCCGCCCCGGGCAGGTTGTCACACAAGCCCAACAGTAATTCTCTTCCCACCCAGGTCAAACAGACAATCTTATCTTGCAGCTGGACCTTGCTTCAGGGTCTAAAACATGTGAGACCGGCCAGATCTAAGAGTCCGTTCTGTTGATAAAAACAGGTCCCATTGTTGGTAACAACAAGTCTTGCTGTTTGCAGTGCAATAAATCATGTTGCAAGAGTCTTTTTGGTGTTTGGAACCTGTTTGTGTAATTAGGTGCAGTGAGGGGTAGAGTGTCCAAAGGTTTGCCTGAAAACAGATGAGAGGAAAAACGAGTTTGTGGCAGCAAGTGGCGCTGAGGTTTGTTGTGGCAATAGAGTTTATAGCCCCCAGCACACATACCAGGTCGGTCAGAGGGTCAGAGGGATGCTAGTAAGGGCAGGGGTGAAACAAAGGTGACCAACAGAGTACAAAATGGCTGTGATAGATCAAAATGACTGCAACTTATGTGCACATAGAATTCCACCAGACAAGATGGCGCAGGTAATGTTCACAACTGTCGTTTTGCTTTTAACAGTAGTCTTTACGCTATCAATTGTTTCTCTGCCAAACGTTTGGCAATTGAGGTTGTTTGAGCTTCTAGCTTGGCTGCTTAAATATTGAGGCTGGAGATAATATTGTGCATTTTGCCCAATCAAAAACAAGCATGCACACTAGAAGGTTTTTCAGTACCTGTATACAATTTTGGACATTTAGTGGGGATGGATAATAGGATATGTATTTGAAATAAATCCTTTATTTGAAGGATGCATTTTAGGGTTATTTCCTTTATATGGTTTTCTTTCCCCTACAGGGATATTGGCTATATTTTCGATATGGCCTAGGGAGTAACAATTGTATTGTGGCATTACATTATTGTGGCTATCATACCACACAGGCTCCACCTCTGGCCATAAAATTACCAAGTGATATTAAGAAAATTGGAAGAATAACCAACCTTACATCATCTTTTCGTTTTGATCGGATTACGTATCGGCTCAGATAGATGAGGTATGTTCATATAAAAGCTATACACAATAACTGGGCAAATAGACAGGGTTTTAAACAAGTGATACTATGCTCCCAGAGATTTGACTGACACTCCCTTTCTTCTCCTCTTTTTTTTCCTTTTTCCCCACTTGTTTTGATGAACTGTTTAGCGGAACGCAAGGGTCTAAATACCACCCCTGTCGCAAAATAACATTTGGTCAGGATTATCACCTCAAATTCTCTACATAATTCCTACATTGGTAGGTACTATCGTCATCATTGTTTCGACTTTTGCTATTGTGGTTGTTATGGTTCTTTGTTTTGGGTACGGTGAGGATTATATACTGCATGGGTCTTAAACCCTCGTGTCGCATCATGCACAGAATTGATTTTGGAGGTCTCTTTTGCCTCATAGGAAAATTGCGATAGATTACGGGATGCTGGGTATATACCCCATGACAAATAGACTACATATTGATGGGTTTAAAAGTGATACCCAGATATGGTCTTCTCAGTGGTTGGATGTCTATCCTCTTGGTGCTGTTCATGCATATTATGAAGAATCTTTGGTGACTAACCCCCCCCTTTTTTCTGTGTTCTGTTTTCTTATGATTTAATTAATCAATTTTTATATATGATGTTTATGTGTCTTTGTGTTTCTTTAAAGTTGTGTAAATTCTACAAACTGTTTTATGTCTAATAAAATGTCTAGGTTCACTGCAGTCACAGAATTTGGTTTTGCCTTCTCCTGTAAAGTTAGATATGTGACTCTTGTTGAATGTTGTTCGTGATTCTGTGTGTTTTTATGTCATTTCAAATGCTGTATACATTTGAACTAAAAGTTTGTATTGTACTGTTAAAGTAGTTTTTTTTTTATATGTTTTTAATCTACAGCCCTGAAGAAGTCCTGTTTTTCAGGATGAAACGCGTTGGCTGTCTGTCTTTTAAAGAAAGAACTAATAAAGGAAAAGAAAAAAACTTGACCAGTGTACAACGAATTGGTGGATTCTTAGAGAATTATTGTTTAAAGGACTTTTTGGGAATATTGCTGCAAAGTGGTGCATCTCTAATTTTGTTTTTCATTTGGTTGCCCCTGGTAACAGGGGAGTGCTCTTGGACAGGGGGCACTTTTGGAGATTTTGCACACAAGAATTTACTTCTGTATTTGAATAATTTCAATTGGTGATTGCATTGGATTGGTGCCCGACTGGTTGCCCCTTTGGTCCACTGTCCTTTTTTGTGTGTTTTGGCTAATCCGACATGCGCACTAACATTTCTCCAACTCAGCTGTATTGTACAACCGAGTGGGAGAAAAGGCACAGGCTTCCGTCTGAGCGAGTGTCAGTCCAGCCCTCTCAGACCAATCCCGGTGCTGCTCTCATGCATAAGCCATTATAAACTAATGGGGTAACCCAAAGAGCCCCAAGACCAGGGTAACGTACAATACATGCAACAATATCATCCTAATAGCATTTATTTAGAAAAAGGAATATGATATTTATCTATTATAGTAGTAGTGTGAGAAACATTGAACAGATCACACGTAAGGCTATTTGAAACAGTAAATCAAGTTTTACATTTTCAAAGTATTCTTAAGTAACATACATTCCTTTAAAAGGTTTTTTCATCATGGTTACTCCAAAAAGACTGCATAAGAAAGTGTTTGAAGCAGTGTTCATGTGCAAAGTGAACAGGAGAGAAAGAAATAATGAGAAACAATAGTACTTCGCAAAATATATTTTTGCAGTTTTCACCATGGCTCCGGGAACTCAGATCAGCCAAGGTGAGAGAACCTGTCTGAAAAAACAAATCCTTTGCTCAGTGGTAACTGTCCATATTTCAGAGAAGATGGTAGCCCAATACTAACACATAATTTCTGGGGACATATACATTTAATCCAGGCTAGAAAATCAGTGTCGACATTTCGACCGGACTGCTGCATAAGGTGAATTGAGTCTTTGCATGCAGGTCTTCATCAGGACGGTAGAGTATAAATGATAGGGCAACCTATGATGGTGCAGCTGCACCGTAGGTAGGTGAAGGGGTTCACTTAGATAGACCCTGTTGTATTGGCCAAAGGCTCTGGATTCAAAGAATTCTCAAAATCTCTCACATTATAAAGGCTGATCATCGAGATTCAGCTCGATAAGTATCTGGTTCCAAAATGAATTTGCAAAAGTGTATAAAAGCCGATTTGAGCATGACTCATCACTCAATGAATGGAAACAAAAGCAACCATCAAACCATAACAGTTTCTCTCTAGTTCTGAAAACTGTAAAAAATATATTTTACATTGTATTCCTTTTTCTAAATAAAAAAATAAACACAGTATTTGTAAAGCGCGAACTAATCACCCCTAAGGGTCTCAAGCCGCTGGGGGCCATTGGGGAGATTAAGTGAGCTATTGCCCAGAGTCACAAAGCTGAGCTGCCTCCGGTGCCGGGGATCAAACCGTGAGCCCTGCGCTTAAGAGTCAGCCGCCCAGGCCACTGCTCCACACCTCTCCCTAAATGCAAGTAGGACCATACTCATGCATGAGAGCAGCATCTGAATTGGGTGGGGAGCCTGTGCAGCACGCGATCGTGGCAGAAGCTGAACTGTGGCGGCAGCAGTTAAGTCCTTTTTTTAATATATATTATTCCCTATCCCCCCACCACCTCCTCCCTCGCGCTGCCCCACCACTTGGTTTTGGTAGCGGCCGCTATGGATTCTAGGGACATCACTGACATAACACCAACAACGGAGCTGCTTGTCACACAGCAAATCCTTAACATGTTAGGTTTAGCTATCACACCTTCCTTGGTTTAATCTCGAACAACTGCTGCAATCTGTGTAAACGTTTTATGCGTCTCCTAGTCCGCCGAGTTGACAAGATCTAATATCACAAATATTATTCCATCCGTTTTGGATTTGTACCTCTTATTTCACACAGAACATATTTTAGGCCAACACAACCCACTCATTTAAAAAAAATCTTCAAATCACGTTACATATAGTACAACCTACTCTTTCAATCTTTAGGGTGCCTAGCTGAACAACACGTCAGAAGGCCGACGGGTACAAAACAGGGTCAAGCAGGACTCCTAGAATCCAGATAGACAACAGAAAAAGAGTGAAGACGACAAGAGTGCCAAGCGCTGCACTAGTAGCTTCAGTATGCAATGATTATAAACAGGCCCAACAGTACTGCCCTCCTTTCAACAACACACCTTACACTCAAATAAAACATTTTCACAATAAAAAAAAATGACCACACATTTCAGTTAGTATATTTCATACATAAAACCTTGAGGACAAAGTCACTGCAACTTCGTAACAATTTGACCGTTTTGTTTGACATTGACATTCGTCAGGTTGCTTAAGCCTCATTGTATCTAACACGCAAAGTGCAGGTGCTCTGCTATTTGTTTCCAAGCATTCCCGTATGAAAATGTTACATCAAATCAATATTTGAACTGCATAAAGAGATGTGAACACTATACAATATTCTGTTTCAGCGCTTTATCTTGGAGAGATTTAATTTTCGTTCTAAAGGTGGGCAATGTTTTCTTTCTTGTTCTAGAAGCAGCTCGTTTTATTGTTCATTTATTGTTCCGAATTACATCAAAAGTGGCACTGACTACTTAAGAACATTAGACTATGTCTGAGCCGAATAGGATGCTACTTCTTTAATGGGCCGCCCGGTGTATGAGGTCATAACACATCTCAGATGACATCAAACAAAGCAACACTCTAGAATGTGTATTGTTGGTGACTGTTAAAGATGCGAAACTGTTTTTTTAGGTCGAGCCTGGGCAGCGCATACACTGTTCTGCGAGGCATGCTGTATTCAAGAATGGACTTGAAGCCCCGCCCATTCTCTACCCATATTGGTCATTGGCTTGTGTCATTGTCCTTCGTAAATGCAGACTTCCGATTCCTTAATAGGCTCGTTAGTCCCTCCTTAGTACCGCCTTGTCTTCATTTGTAACCTCCCATGAGGACTGGCCCTTTTACCTCTGTTATATGGTAGTCTTATTTAGTTTGTAAGCACTATTGCCTTTAACGTGTTTCTCCTACTGCAGGCATGACATACTTTCCTGCTCTTTTCAGCACGCCAAGCGCACATTCACTTTCCAAGCAGCCCGTGGCTGTCGAGGTCTCGCATTTACAAGAGTTTGAGCTGTTGGCATTGTACATGTCAATGCCTTTTGTGTGTTAGTTATCAAAACAGATAAATAAAAGGCAGTCATTTACAATACTAATAGCTTAAACTCTCGCAAATGCGTGACCTATTGCATTGCAAATGACTGTTCCTCTATTCTGGGTGGCCCCTTTAACCAATATCAACCGTTATTAAATAAGGCGTTGGCAACTTTATACCGTTTTTTTTTTACCTATTTGTTTTTCAAAAGCCCTCACTGACTTTTTAATCGATTGAGTGAGGTCACATCACCTGACTCCCAGTCGGTCATCCTGAATCATAGGTTAATACAAAACACAGCCTCCTCCCCCCTCACTGTACAGAAGGATGGTCGAGCTTAAAAAACTTTCCCATTCACAAATCTGTAACCAAGCAGAGCTCACTTACACACAAAATTATAAATGGAAATGCTGGGAGCAAACTTAACCAGTGGTATTTATTCTGGGCAGCATTCCAAATAATTATAGATATATATAACTGGAATATATATGCATATCTGTCTTGGCCTCTCCCCAAAAAGGAGAATCCGGCCTAAACAGATAGGCCTTAGTCCCTTTAAAAGACACAAGCTCAATTCTCCCCACAGAAGGAGTTTTCATTGGGATCCCTTCGGATGTTAAAAATGACAGCACGTCCATGCCCTTCAGAAACAAGCTTTGGCAAAGCCAACAGGTCTGGCTTTAATGTGCCAACACATGTAAACACCACAGGCATTCACAAATGCAGTTTGCATGCACAAAAGTTTGTTATCTTATTAAAGCCTGTTTTAATGGCTTTGCTAATGATGGGGGAAAAAGTAGCAGAAAAGAATGCATGTCTGAGATAAAGATTTGCATGTGTGTTATGACCATCTTCAGACGTAAAATATTCCTTCATGCACTTCAATTGAGGCACTTAATAGAAGGCTGATTGTTACACCAAACTGCCAACAGCATGGTGTGATACTATGAGGGCAGACAATGCTTGTTGTATATAGGTTTTCCAGACAACTGTTTTGTCAAGTCATACCCAGAGATAAACAAATATTTGCAAAGCCAACAGGTCTTGATTTTGAGCTTATGGGCTACGCCAACATTTCTTGCCAATGTTCAACATCAGCAACAACAAAAACAAGCATTGACATAGCCAATAGGTCTCACCTTTGGGGCGTTATAAGTGTTTAGACAGAGCTATTGGCTTTGTTAACGTTTTTAATATGTGTTGTAGAGCATTGTGAATGTTGTGCAGCATGTTGAAAATTTATAAGTTATAATAAAAAACGTGTTATAACTATTTGTCCACTTATATCTAACCGAAAAAACATTATATACAACTGAAGTATTGTACTAAAAACCAAAATTAATACAAAAAGTGTTTTAGTTTGTTTATGCAATGCTGTCAATTTTTCCTTGCTTGTTGCAATTAATTTTTGTTATAGTTTTGTTAGGTGTGGGATATAAACAACGGGAGGGTGGATGTTGTGAAATTGTATTTTAATTAGATAGGAGTAGTGGAGAGTTATTTGTGGAGAATTAAAAGATGTCAAATTTTTATGCCAAACTGAAGTGGTGTGGAGTGATGCTGAGGTGGTTGTGAGTAGTGGCGGAGGTAATGCTCAGGTGATCCGGAATGATATTGAGGTGATGCTGAAGTGGTGGTGCGCTTGTTCCGAGGTGATGCTTATGTGATGCTGAATGATACATAGGTGGTACTGAGTGATGCTGAGGTGGTGCTGAGTGATGTTGTGGTGATGAGTTATGCCAATGTTGTGGAGAGGTGTGGTGCAGCGGCCAGGGCAGCTGACTTCGGAGCACAGGGCTCACGGTTCGATCCCCGGCTCCGTCGGCAGCTCAGCTCAGCACCATGCGACTCTGGGCAATAGCTCACTTAATTTCCACGCCGGCCCCCAGCACCTTGAGACCCGTAAGGGTGAGTAGTTCGCGCTTTACAAATACGGATTTAGATTTAGCTGAACTGGTGCTTATGTGGTGCCAAGTGATGTTGTTTTTGTTCTGTGTTGAGGTGTTGCTGTATTGATGCTGAAGTGGTGCTGCGTTGGTTCTGAATTGCTGCTGGTGTGGGGCTGTAAAGGTGCTGAGCTGGTGTTGCACTGGTGGTGGTGCACTGATGTGGAGGTGGTGCTGTGCTAATGCTGAGATGGTGCTGTGTTGATAATGAGGTGTTGCTGCAGTGCATCTGAGGTAGTGCTGTGCTGATGGCAACTTGTTGCTGCACTGGTGGTGGTGGTGGTGGTGCACTGATGAGGAGGTGTTACTGTGTTTATGCTAATATTGTTATGTGGTGATAAGGTGCTTAGGTGGTGCTTAGTGATGCTGTGGTGGTGCTGAGTGATGCTGTGGTGGTAGTGAATGATACTTAGGTGGTGCTGTGTTTGTGTTTAAGTGGTGCTTAGTAATGTAAGTCTGGTGCTGTGCTGGTGCTGAGGTGATGCTGCACTGGTGTTGATGTGGTGCTGTGTTAATGCTGAAATTGTGCTGCATTAGGGATTATTTGCTGCTGAGGTGGTGCTGCGCTGGTTCTGAGTTGGTGCTGTGCTAATTCCGTGGTGGGGTGAGTTGGTGCTGCATTGCTGCTTTGCTGATGCTGGGCTGGTGCTGTACTGGTGCTGAATTGGTACTGTTTGATACTGAGGTGGTGCTGTGCTAATTCCGTGGTGGGGTGAGTTGGTGCTGCATTGCTGCTTTGCTGATGCTGGGCTGGTGCTGTACTGGTGCTGAATTGGTACTGTTTGATACTGAGGTGGTGGTGTGCTTGTGGAAGGTGGTGCTTGTTGGTGCCGAGTGATGCTGAGGTGGTGCCGAGTGATGCTGGGCTGGTGCTGTACTGGTGCTGAATTGGTACTGTTTGATACTGAGGTGGTGGTGTGCTTGTGGAAGGTGGTGCTTGTTGGTGCCGAGTGATGCTGAGGTGGTGCCGAGTGATGCTGAGGTGGTGCCGAGTGATGCTGAGGTGGTGCCGAGTGATGCTGAGGTGGTGCCGAGTGATGCTGAGGTGGTGCCGAGTGATGCTGAGGTGATATTTAGGTGATGCTGCAATGGTGATGCGTTTGTGCTGAGTTGCGGCTGAGGTGGTGTGTTGATGCTGTGGTGGGGCTGTGCTGGTGCTGCACTGATGCGGAGGTAGTGCTGTGTTGAGGGGGTGGTGTTGATTGATGCTTAGGTAATGCTGGGCTGGTGGTTAGGTGGTGCTGAGTGATGCTGTGGTAGCACTGAGAGAAGCTGTGTACTGTGCAATGGGGGGGAAAGGAAGCACGCACCACAGCTGTGCAATAAGGTGAAAGGAAGCACGCACCACAGCTGTGCACTGGGGTGAAAGGAGGCACACACCACATATCTGCACTGTGCAGTGTTGTGAAAGGAAGCACGCGCCACTACTGTGCAGTGGGGTGAAAGGAAGCACTCGCCACAGCTGTTTACTGTGCAATGGGGGGAAAGGTAGCACGCACCACAGCTGCGCAGAGATGTGAAAGGAAGCACACACCACGGTGATGAAAAAACGCAAATGTTAAAAGGTGCGGTCCATTTTGAAGCTGTGTACTGTGCAATGGGGGGAAAGGAAGCACGCACCACAGGTGTGTACTGTGCAGAGATGTCAAAGGTAGCATGCACCACAGCTGCGCAGAGGTGTGAAAGGAAGCGCGCACCACTGTGCTGAAAAACGCGAATGTTAAAAGGTGCGGTCAATTTTGAAGCTGTGTACTGTGCAATGGGGGGGGGGAAAGGAAGCACGCACGACAGCTGTGCACTGTAGAGAGCCCCTGGATCGAGCGAGCACCAAAAGCAATGTGGGGAAAGAAAACAAGCACCACAGCTGTGCACTATGCAGAGATGTCAAAGGTAGCACGCACCACAGCTGCGCAGAGGTGTGAAAGGAAGCGCGCACCACGGTGATGAAAAAACGCTAATGTTAAAAGGTGCGGTCAATTTTTAAGATGGTACCGAAAAAGAGGCGACTATAGAGGCCAACTACAGAGTACAGCAAATGTCTTGACAATAACATACCAATACAAAGATAACGGTGCAGGAAGAGAGTGCTGACATAGATGAAATGCGAGTGCTGGAAAAAGAAGCACGCACTCTTGTGGCGGTGGGGTCTGTCCCTTGGCCGGAGTGGAGGGGACGCGCCTTGAAGGAAAGCTGCAAGGTCTTGAGATGAAACTTGATCCACAACAGATGGCACGCTGCGCGCCGCTGCTCGCTCCCGACAGCTAAACGCTGTGGGAGTAAACATTTTCAGAAAAGGAGGGACATGCACCCGCCTTTGGCCAATTGTGTGCTTTCATTTTTGAAAGCCACAAGCAAAGGCCAATAGCATGTGTGGAAAATCGAACACCACACGCACGGGTTTGCAGAAAGTCTGAAGTGATTCCAAGAGGCCTTCTCCTAGAACAGCGCATGCGCGCTGCGCTAGGCTCGACCTAAAAAGCTCAATTAATTGTGTGTGCATACGTAAGGATGCATGCATGGATTCACATCATGACGCCAGGGCCACTCAGCATGACGTATGCTGGCGAGCTTATGGCAACAGGTGGGCATCATTTTATTATTCATTTATTTAGAGGTTAGAGATGGCAGACTTCCGTCTGAACAATACATTTAAAATAAAAATGAAAAACAAGGAGCTTCTAGGCAGCTGATGGGCCTTCCAAAAAATAAAAAGACTTTTTTTTTTTTTTTTTTTTTTTTTAAGTACACGATAGGAGGGTAAGAGGAGCAATTGAGGAGTGCCTGTGAGAGAAGAAAACGAGGAGTTGGAGAAGCAATGGGGAGCAACGGAAGTGTTTCAGACCGGGACGGGGAAAGACCAAATAGATTTTTAACAAGCACTTACAGTGCAATAGGTCTCGCATTTGCGAGAGTTTGATCCATTGGCATTGTAAGCTATACTGCCTCTTATTTATGAGTTTATAAAACCTGCAAGTGACGTTTACGTACTTCTTTTAGGTTTTTTTAGGGGCCTGTAAAGCGCTACATAACAATATTATTAGTGAAATAACCGACCCAAACACGCATACAGGTTCCAAAATTAAGACTGCGCCTTGAGAAGAGTGATAGTTATGAGACTGGTGGCGGCATGCCCACTCACATGACTTCACGTTTAATGGTAAGGTTAATCTGTCCCTTGGACTCTGGTGAAAACACTCAGCTTTTTTTAATAGAAGTAGACAACGCCCTCGCAATACGTCTCCACGTACCTTTGGACGACGGCTGTGTTTTTGGCCCCTTTTTGCTGTTTTATATAGCGCAAGCTCAACCAGACTGTATTGCAGCGCTTTATTATAAGCACCAGTTACATTACCCAAGGACACATTCATTTTGGGTAGACATGGGAGAGATTGAGTGATTTGCTCAAAATCACAGGATGTTCAGCCAACATGAAAATCGAACCTACGTTACATTGCTGCTGTTAAAGCGGAACTGGCTCATACTGGTGCAAGCATCTTTTTACTTTAGTTAAGAATCACACGTCTGTGATTGATAAAAAAAAGTGTTCTAATGCTCAGTGCTAATGTGCGCACCGGTAGACCCCGGATTAAATTAAGCCCCCAGCAGGGGCATGTAAAGCGCTACATAATATTATTAGTGAAATAACCGAAAAACACGCATACAGGTTCCAAAATAAAGACTGCGCCTTGAGAAGAGTGACCGTTACGAGACTGGTGGCGTCATGCCCACTCACATGACTTCACGTTTAATGGTAAAGTTAATCTGTCCCTTGGGCTTTGGTCAAAACACTCAGCTTTTTTAATAGAAGTAGACAACACCCCTGCGATACCTCTCCACGTACCTTTGGATAACGTCTGTGTTTTTGGCCCCCTTTTGCGGTTTTATATAGCGCAAGCTCAACCCGACAGCAGGGGCCTGTGAAGCGCTACATTCACATTGTAAATTACAACGACCGGGGGAGGGGGGGGATTTAGGGGCATTGTTGAAAAAGCGGCCACTATAATAAAAGCGTGCCCTGATTACAAAATAAAATATTCTACATTATATGTTTGTGACGTGTATATTATTTGCTTTAGTGCACCAAAAGCTTTTACACTTATGCGAGGTGAGCTGGTACACGCGTGCTTTGAGGCTGTGGGGGAGGTTTGCTTAAGCAAGGAGAGGCACCCCAAGTGGCCATTATCAGTATGTAAGCAACAACAAATAACCGGCCAGCGTGCGTGTCTGGCCACCGATGTGGTTAACAAACTAACTTCGCTACTGGAACAACAACGAGCGCACCTCCGGCCAGCGTGCCTGTCTGGCCGCCGATGTGGGAAGCAGCGCCGCTGCTGAGCAGTGTGCGACTGAAACAAAATAGTGCTTACCGCCTACATATTGAGGACAGTGTAACGCCGCAAGCAAACAATCCAGTCCGGGTGGGCCTTCTAAAAAGGAGACAGGGCGGTAATAAAGAAGCCTCATTTTCAATCGGAGGCCACCGTTTAGCATAAATTATGACGCCAGCCAATGAGAATGACGGGCAGGGCTTCATCCCCACTTCTGGAATCTCCTCAATTACAAAAAGCCTTGCAGAGCGAGCAATGCATGCGTGCTGCAACGCAGGTCTGCGAGACCTAAAAAGCAAAAAAGCTAGGGAGATGTGTGGAAGCAGCAAACAAGGTTAGGGAGGAGAGAACAAAAAAATGCATGAAGGAATGGATATCTAAGGGTGGAGGCAGTCCACAAGGAAGAGAACAAGAAAACACATGCAGTCTAATAGAGTGCTGAAAGAAACAAGCATTTGCAATGCAATCGGTCTCGCCTTTGGGATCCTATATGTATTTAGCTATGCAGCACATTAGCTTGGGTGCTGAAAATCTACTGTTCTTTAACATGGAGGGAAAGTAAGCACCAAACTGTGCGACATGCCAGGTATGGGAACACATGAAGAGAAATATTGCCTTTCAGCGGGAAATGGTATAGTCCAAAGCTCTGTTTTTAATATAAAATCAGGACCTTCGTGGTCATATCACTGAACATACAAGATTTGAAAAACTTATTACGGTCTACGGGTGCTCGTGGAAGACAATTTCTATGGACTGGAATCTAGAGAATGCTAAAGTGATTCTGGTATTTTACTGACCTCTGCTGGTCGTTTTCTATCAAGACAGTTAAATAGAGGCAGTTGCCAGAAATTGATTTTAAAAAAAGTCCCCAATCAGAAAGCAATTCTGGTATTTTACTGACCTCTACTGGTTGTTTTCTATCAAGACAGTTAAATAGAGGCAGTTGAAAAGAAAAAAAAGTCCCTAAACGGAAGCTGACAAGTCCTAGGGCTGATCGCCAGAGCCCACAAAGTACATTCGCATACAAGTATATACTAAAGTATATACAAGAGGTCTCGCATGCTCGACCTAAAAATGTAGTTACCTGAATGCGAGAAGTGGAATGATACATGACATCCAATCAAAAGGCTGGTAAAAAAAAGCTTTGCTCTAGTAGAAGGTCAAACACAAGAGGAAGGAAAGCTGTGGAATAAGAAGCAAACAAATGAGGGACAAGAAAACCAACCAATAAGAAGCAACGAGCTGGCCCAAAGCCCACTGTAAGTAAAGGTATGGTCTTGAACAGGTCTTTAGACAACAGACAGCTGAAAGTTGCCTGTAGGTAAGACATTTATAAAAACAAAAACAAAACAGTTAACCCTCAGGAAGGAAGGGAGTGACGGCGTTTTCCGTAGAGTTAGACTCATTTTTGGCTGAGAGCAGATCATACAGGGGACACTATTTTGCAATATATTATCTGACCAGTGGAATGCGTTTCTGGCGGATCTTTCGATTATAGTTTATCTGGTCTGACCTAATAATTTTGTCAATTGCTTCCAGTAATCTCTGCACCAGGAGCATAAAGGATATTATTATATTTGAGCCCTGACGAAGTTCAAAATCATTTCTGAACGAAACACGTTGGCTGGATGTCCATTTGTATGGGAATGTTTTTAATATGAATTGAAGGAAGAATAAAAAATATTTTTTAAACACAACATTCCATTTCTTTAGAAAGCCTCAGGAAGGATGACAAAAAATTCATAGCACTGTGCAATAAACAGTATTATCGCAATGTCTCCATACACATGCCTTTTGTTTGTCCATCAGGGGATTTCGAAGCGACTTTATAGTGGCACATTGTGCATGCTGCGGCTCTTACAGAGGAACTATTTGCAGCATCTCTCTTCACATGCCATTCCAACGCCGCTAGCTCTGCCAATGGGTATCCCTTTCAAAGGCCCGACGGACGGTCCGGGACAGACTAAATGAAAATATTGATTCAAAGGGAAGTAGCAGAAAGGTCTAGAATGAAATGGAAAAAAAAAAAAGAAGGTGGGCAAAAGCTATAAAAATAGCGGAAGAAGTGATGGAATAAAGAAAGCGATGGTAGCCATGCCAGGGGCTGATCAAGTTTTCCATGAAATTTTTGCATGGAAATATGCCCTTGAGTGTAAAGCACAGATCAAATGGTGATAACAGGCCACCTCTCGGCGGGCACATCAATGGGGCGAGTGGAACATTTCTCAGCAGCCCATAGCATCTGATGAAAGGCCAGCTAAGCTGAGACATAAGCAATCTACATACCAGGAGTGATGGACCCCAAAATGAACAAACATTCAGGATCAACCACAAACACTATGGGGCTGAAGCAGCAATAAACATTTTGAAAAATGAAGCAAGAGAATATTTAGATGAAAACTTGATAGCCAATGAGAATAAAGGTTGTGCCAGATGGCTTATTTTAGTATGCAGCCAAACACCTGAGAGTTGATCAAGTTACCAGCAAAAGGTTAAACGGTTTTCTTCATCACTAAAGTTTCAGAACAGAAAAACAAATTTTACTATCACAATGTTTATTTTCTTTGATAAGAACAAATGTAAGAAAGCCATCATCCACAAAATAAGTTAATGAGCAAAATATTGACCCCAAGGTAAGAAATAAAAATGCATAAGTGATATATACATTTCATGTGAGGAACTGATTTATCTACTTTGTTCCTAGTTAGTAAATACGCAAATAACCGATTGATATTAAAATGTGAAACCTGGGCATAACTCAGCTCGGAAACATAGTCCAAACGTTTGATCTTCCCTAATCAAAACAGTTGGTGAAAAAAAAGTAGCTATTTAATGCAAGATAAAATAGAAGTCAAATGAATAAACAAAGGTGCCGGTTTCACCACCTTCGAGTAACATATAGATACATCTGGGAGGGACAGATCCATGCCAGATTTCCAGAATAACCACAGACTATGTAATGGTAATTTTAGATTAATTGCATGTAAATATGCCGTAAGTGGAAGTCGTGCAAACTGGACCTACCGGACCTACTATGGTCCCCCATGAACGTCAACGCAGAGGTGAGCAAGTGGGTCGCATGGAGTTTAGATGAACCTGATCTGTTCAAGTTCAAAACAATTGCAAATCACTTCCAAGAGTTCCCTGATCAATAGAGAGCGTTCTTGGTCGCAGGATGGCCGCCTCTTCCTTCCACAGGACCTTTCTGGGGTTCTCCTGTCCCAACTCGCACGACTCCCTTTTTCCAGGATGGGAAGAGGCAAGGCCTGGGTTCATTAACAACTCTTAGGCCTTTCAATGCTTAAATCAGGTCTTCTACACTCATTAGCAGAAAGAAAGCAAAAAAATAAAAAATGCCTCCACCTGGCCCGAAGAGAGGTCACGTACATAAGAATCCTGGATTAAGGCTAAATAAAGAGTCCTGGGAGAGCAGTTCACATTAAGGCTGAATATTTCTCTGCGACAGCCATGGCATTCTATGTCTAGAGGATAAACACCCTGTCAAATTATACAACGAGATGTTGAGTGGCAAGGGACACAACAGCCTTCAAAGTTGGGTAACACATGCCAATAGACCCGATTCAGACGAGAGATTCGCTAGGTTCGAAGCCAAAGTCTGTCTCCCGCCTGTAATCGCCACTCCTGCAATAAAAGTCAATGGGGAAAATATATTCTCCTGATCATTCATATAATATATATTTATAATTTTGTTTTTTATCTCCCACTTTTCTCTTCTAAAATGTTGGCATGTATGGGCATGACACTGTACGCCAAGAAGCAAAACAACCTCCAAGCACAAACATGAGGGCCTTGTATTTGTCCAGGGGCCGAACAGCGGCCTCCCGGTTTACACACAGGGGCACAATGTACACCCAGGAACCACAATCCAGCCTTCCAGCTTAGACACAGGAGGCATTGTATGCCTAGCGGCGTGGTAGCTTCCGAGCTTCGATATTATAAGAATGAATGCACGCAGGGGCAGGGAGCAGCTGGCTGGCTGGCTGTCCCCTCTAGGAGAGCAGGATGGCATCTGCCCCACATGGACGCCCAACATGTCAGCCCAACATGTCAGCACATGTTCAACTTTTTGGGGAGGTTACTGACCCAGTGCACGTGGACACTTGGACGATCACACCTGCTGTTCTGGTAGACATGCTCAGCCGAGAGGTCTAGAACCGACTGGGCATGGACACTGCAAGCGCCTCATTCTTGGATGTGATGCCGTCAGAGTCAGTGTAGAGGACATTGTTGTGGGAGCAGTGCGGACAGAAAGCAAGGGCAGTGCACGCACTCTGCGTGCAGCACCTGTTCCTAGATAGACATTTTGGATTCCGGATGATAAACCCTCTTCAAGGCTGTAATCCTCCCAGGGCACATCAAAGGGAAGGCGCAGCTCGAGCCGAGCCTCTGGAGCTGGGGGCTTTGTCATCACGAATGCCATCTTCTGGGGAACTTGTCACAAAACATACAAACTACAGATTGCGACCTCCTCTTGTGGAACCACCTGTGAGGATCATTCTCCACCAGTGACACTGTCTATTTTTAGGGCTTTTTTCCCCGGCACCTTTTCACCCTAATTTTTTGCCTAACAGAGGAAAGGGGAGGAAAGGGGGGGAAAAAGTAAGATGCTTAAAAAGTGATATAATAAATTCTTGATTGATCTCCGCCTCTTGTAATACCTCTGTGGTGTCTTGCGTTACCTTCAGAGGACCTCTGGCCTAGCAGTTTTGATTGGATGTTTTTGTCGGCCCATCTTGATTTACGCAGAATAGAGGAGCTAAAAAATGGACTAGAATGCGGTGGCGTGATTAGGAGCGGCTGAGATTAATTCAAACATTCAACCCTTCAGTGTTTGCATTGTTTGTTATGGTCTAAAATATTTCATCAAAAAACAATTAAGAATAACCATAACTCAGGGCTCCTTACTACAATAAATAATGCTTTATAGGCTAATGAAAATATGGGACCCCTAGCAATCCATCTTATTTTCAGTAGCGCCCCAGGGATACTGGGCTGCCTTATACTATTCGCTAAGGCCATGTTAAAATCAGAGCCAAGTCCTAAAAATTCATTTTTCCACAACACTATTTTTTCAATAAAAACGTGATATTTCACACATTACGCTGCTAATCTGTGACCAAACAGACAATACGAAGCCTGTCTGTTGTATGCTGTTGGACTCTCCCAGAAATCTGAATATACAGAAACTCGAAAACTGCGACCAAGAAAAGCTTGTGCTGAGAAGCAAATCTTTAAATCTAAGAAGGGCTTCACGTGCTTTAGAAGTGTTTACAAGTGAACAGTGCAAAACTGCACAGTTAATTTGATAGTGCACGCACGTTTAATGGATGCACTTATTTCATATCTGTTTACCTCTGTTTAATCCGTTCATTTTATTGCTTTTGGTCACTTTAGCTTCTATTCATTATTTCTTTGCCTCTCTGATTGCTCTCTTCAATTATCCTCCATGCCCACAACATTTTCTTTTTCTCATTCTCTGTAGTACTCTGCCACTTCTCACTTTTTTCTACCATTTTTCGAACTCTCCCCCCGCCTCCACAGTTATCTCTCCCAATATTCGCTCCATCCCTGTTTTAGGTCGAGCCTAGCGGCTGCGCTCCTCGCTCTGTGAGGCATGCTGTATTAGGGTATGCACTAGCAGCCCCGCCCACTCTCCGCCCATATTTGTCATTGGCTTTGTGTCATTGTCCTTCTTAAATGCTGGCTTATGATTTGTAAATAGGCTTGTTAGTCCCGCCTTGATACCGCCTTGTCTGCATTTGTTACCGCCCATAACGACTGGACCTTTTACTTGGCTTGTTACACGGTCAGCTTTATCTAGTGGATGAGCACTATTTTGTTTTAGGACACTGATGGGGACAATGGCGGCTGCTTTTTTTTGTTTTTGTATTTGCATGCCGAGCGCAGCACCCGCTTTAGGGACACCACGCGCTGTTTATTATTTTTTTTTAAATATATTTAGTACTGAGCGCGGCTCCCGCTTCAGGGTCACCGTGCTCTTTTCTATTTTTTTTTTACTTTAATAATGAACGTGGCGCCCGCTTCACGGACACCGCGCTCTGCAATAAAAAAA